>VYXC01011355.1:480257-592633 GCA_013397175.1 Platysteira castanea | reverse complement strand
ATTTAGAGTCGCTGTACACTAACAAAGATAAAGATACCCTGCCCTCAAAGGTGTGACAAGTAAATGAGGCAAAGCAGAGACAGAAGGAACACTTGAATCCCCCAAAGCAGAGGCATCATAGAGAAGCTGAAAAGATTGACGGCTATATTTGCAAAAGTGCTTATTTGACAAAACAAAAACCACACCTGACCATCTCCCTAGACTTCCAGAGAGGCAAGGGTTCCTCCCTCTCTGTCAAATCCCCACCTCCAAGCTAAAAACACACAAAAAAAAGCTTATGAAAAATCCTGAACATTCATATTCTCTAGACCACAATTTTATGAGCGCCAGATGAAAAGAGAACTTGTTACTGAAAAAAATTATTTTTCTTAAAGAAGTGATCAAAGCCCTCAAAATCTTTTATCTGATGGTCAAGGATATTTTCTGTGTAATTAGAAATGTAAATTAGGAAACTTTCAGATGGAAGATGGCACTGAATAATAAGTCATCAAAGTAGGATTTTTTTTATGTTTGAACCAGGGAAGTGCTGCAGAAATATGGCTGAACATTAGTATTGCCTTCATTAAAACAAAAAAAAAAAGGGTGAGACATGAATACTTCCATCCATCCTGAGAGAGATGATAGCCCATCTTATTTACCAAAGGCTACATAAGAAAACTTTGCCTGAAGAACTTAAAACCTCATTTCATTAATCCTAAACCAGTATTTCAGCATAAAAATAATTTTTATGTAACTACCAGTTTCCCCTCAGCCAGTTTCTGCCCTCACAGTGTCTTACTGAGAAGTCATTCTGCTACGGATACCTAAAGTACTACAAAGTAATTTGAGTTTTTTTCTTTTTAATAGTGTCCTTTTAGATGTTCTTCTGAGCTACTTGGAAGCCATCCATGTTCCTTCTTCATTCCTCATTTCTTTTCCCAGACATGGCTTCTGACTTCCTTTTCTCTTTGAAATCCCCACCTTCCCCTACACAAAACAGCAGTGTGAGGAAGCAGAGCACTGCATTCTCACCTCCTGATGTTATTTGAGGACTGTTTGGACACTCACTACTCAAAATCTTGAGTCCTACAGGAATCTTTAGTGAAACTGTGCAGAAGTGACGAGAGTAACAAGGAGTATAGAGACTTCTAAATGATGTGAGATTAAAAAGACGATCTTTAAAATTGATTAAATGGAGTTTGGTGAGAACTAAGCTTTACCTCTAAAGTGATGAGTAAGAAAAACTAGAGAATGCCAAGAGTGTAATTCCCAGTCTGTGCATTTGAACTTAAATTCTCTAGGACTAGAACATTAGGGTGGGAGTTGATAGTTCTCCTGAAGTATGCTGTCAGTCCCACCAAACGTGGCCTTCCAAAAGCACGTGGTTATATTTAAAGGATTACAGCATGAGCCTGTCACTGGCACAAGGCAGTGAAGCAGTGCACTCGCATGTTTCAATTTGATAGCATTGCTTTCCTTCTGAGTTGTTCAGAATACACAGCTTGAAGTTTGCAGCATGATTTTGTTGAGACAGGAACCCAAGAATTCTGCTGCTGGTGTGCTGTGAGAACATCACTGTAAATGGCACCAGTGTGCAAAGCCCTTTTGTGACTTTTCTGTGCTACACCACAGTCACCAGAACAACCTGGTGAGACAGGAGAGTCCTCATAGTTCTGGAGAGAGACAGGTTCAATGATCAGAGGTTCCATAATATCCTTTAATCATCATCATCAGAATCAGCGACTCAGATATATTCAGAGGAAGAAGCTGTGGGGGAGTTTCTTTAAAAAGAGCAAGCAAAATAGAGTAAGCAAAGCACAAAACTAATTAAACTTGATGCAACCAAAAAAACTCAAGCATTTTTGATGCAATTTATTAAGGAGAAAAAGCTGTGAAATTAACAGCAATCAAAAACTAATTAAAGTTGATGCAACAGGAGCAGCCAAAGAATGCCTGATAACATTTATTGAACCAAAGAAACATGGCTGTCAAGTTAAAAGAAATCAACCAAACTCTGTTTTTGAATAGTAACACAAAGATAATTATTCTCTGGATGACACTTACAGAATAAGATTCAAGTCATTACCTCAAAAGACAAAAGGACTGACATGCTGTGTTAAACTGCCTGTGAAGAAAAGGGCCTTAATACAGAAACTTTATAAGTAATTCTTAGGTCTTGCATATAAACAACTATGACTCATCAATCAAAAAAAACAATGCACTGCTGTTGTTATATCAATTACTTCTATCAACTAACATTTGACAAATATTTGGGAGAATACCTTGTGTAGCAGGGTACTTACAAGGCAGAGACTCCTGGTGTTTTCATCCTATCTTTGAAACTCATTGCCTCAGCGCCTGAGGCAAGTAATTATCATCTAGGAGTCCATTTGTTTTAGGATTAGGATGCAAAACTCAATTCCTGATGTCAAGCACCATTTAAAGTATGGCTAACTGCCAGAAATTCTTTTTTTATGGAGGGTCTTGGTGGTGAATGGTGAAGTGGGTCTTTCTGCAGTGAGAGAGGCACTTCAATTTTCTCCATGTAGTTGTACATCTTTTGTATCACGGTCTCAGATTTTTAAAAATGAAAATTCAGACAGAAATAGGTGTTCACAGATTCCAAAGTACGTTAAAAGCTTTCTGTTAAACTAAAACTGCACCTTGTAACTGCTGTAGGAAGGGTCGCAGTCAGGCTCCCAGTAAAGTCAATCTCATCCAAAATACTCAACTTCCAGCACCTTTATTCTGGAATTATAATTTCAAACCAAATTGGGTTTTAAATTGGTGAGCTCTATAGGCTTTCAAAATTCTCCCCAGTAAATCTCCAACATTATCACCATCCTCCTCCTCCTAAAAACTATCACAAGGCTCCCATTCATGCAATGATCAAATAAAAGTCTGTGTTGTAAAACATGGTATCACAGCCAAGTGTAGCACAGATCCAAAGCAAACTATCATATTTGGTTTGTTATTTTAAGCTCGCAAAGATAATCTCCTCAGATGAGAAATTTCCCATTATTCATTCAATGCTTTTAAGTTCCCACTTCCTATTGTAATTTAAAAAAAAAAAAATCTACCTCTCTCTGAAGCATGGTATTCAGTTCCAAAGACCTGCAATCTGGTATTAATGACGTGGCTAAGGTAGGTTTTGATTGTTTTTAAGCACAAAATAGTGAGTTAGTCTGTTCAATGGTTCTGATTTTCTATTTTACTTCATCTTTATCCTCAAGGAATTTTTTAGTAGTGGGTGAAATCCTCATTATTTACACAATCTTTCAACTCTACTCCTTTTTTATAAGAATCCTCAGCTTTACATTGTCAAAATACCCATTTTACTTTCGGAGACAGTTTCTATCATTAACATGGATATTTAATGGATCCTTTTCTCCTAGTTCAAAATTTACTTAAAATTTCAGAATGAAAGTCAAGATCTTTAACTCCTCTTTACCTTGGGGATAAACACTGTGTTGCAGTGAGCACTTGCTTATATTCACTTCAACAGCAGATGAAAAAAGCTCCAGCAGAGGTCCAGTAATGAGAACATTTTCATGTTTGTGCATAGACATCAGCAGCCTGGTGCAGAACTTCTTTACACTTCGAATTTACGGACCAAATTAACTCTTTACACAAGCAACTTAATGTCACTGCAGAGGACAGAGTTGTATCTGCTGCTCCGTGTCATGATTTGGTCTGTCACAGACAAACCCTGCCTGTTAGGCAACTGTTGGAAGTGAGGAATTATAATTTAATGTCTTGAACACACTGAAGGTTTTCAGGAAATAGCTCTTTATGGATTTTTAGTCAATTGTTCAGCAAAGATCTTCTGAAACATGAAATCCCAAGAATTCACACCTGTCCTGTTTATATTAATTTGCCTCTTTTGCAAAAATTCTCAGCTTTTTTCTCCATCTTTTCCTGCTGGGTAAGAAATAATGGGACTGACTTACCCTCCTGGTCTAGAGCTACCTCATTCTTCTCTCTCAGCTGCCTGGTCAGTCTCTGCTTCTTCAAGTAGAGAAGAAAATAAATTCTACCTGCCTTTCTTGCAGTAACAGTATATATTCAGATCACTTTTTTCTATGTTCCTAATACCCATGAATTTATAGATATTTGATACTCATATTTCTTCAAAACAGATTGGAACTGGACAACAGATTCATATATTAATGAGGGCGCATTTGGAAGAAGAAAATGTGAGTTAAATGATGGTGCAATCATACACTACCATTCACTAGGAACACTAGCTAAAAATGGTTTTTATTCCAGCATTTCAGATTAAACGCACACTCACAAAATTCCAGAACAAAATGGAGAAAACTGCACTGACAGTACAGCCCTTGCAGGAGCACAACTTGAAAATACCTGATCATTTCTAGCCACTGAGAAAAGGAAAACCTTTGAAGATTCTCAGATCATATTGTTTTCAGTACCACATAAATTACATCAATTCCATTTCTATTACCCTCTATTCCAGGCCTATTAAATCTTTACTAATAGGTCTCCTTCATGTCATGCCCGTGCAGTGAGATGCAAGGCCCTTTTTATCATAAGTTAAACCGTGGTAATGGGGGAATGGTTGGGTGACATACTGCTCTCAGACAAGGAGAGTAATTTGCACATTTTAAAATAAGAAATTAATCCTTATCGCCTCTGTAACAACTTGAAGGACAATTCTGATCCACTGTGCCTTGATCAGTTTGACGTAAAAAAATACTCGTTTATTGTTGGTAGTTAAAAGAAGAAAGAGGAATTTGCTACAAAAAATGACTGCTGGAATATCTTCCTTCAAAATTGCTACAAAGCACATAAAATGAATAAGGACATTTTCATATCTCTGCCATTTGATCTTTTCCTCTGCTACTCTCTCCCATGTTTGAAAACATAAACACAGATGTAAGGTATTTGACTGTTTCAGGAGAAAAAGGAAGATTCTGTTACAATCTGAAAGAGAAAATCTATATTAATAGGGGAGTGAGGCTTGGGGGGTTTTTTCAGCAAAGTGTGTTTATTACTGACCAGTGTGAAAACCATGCCCTCGAAGCTGCAGTGCACTGACAGATTGCACACAGACCCCTTAACTCACCTCATTACAAATTGACAACATCATTGCCGGCAGATTTTGTTAAACACGGATGAACTGCACCTCTTAAAGCCTTCAGCAGCAAGGCTGACATTTTTTGGACAGTAAATCCTCTCATTTTTGAAAAGGCAATGATATACACTTTAGGACACATTGATCTGGAGGATGAGTCCAAGCTCATCCAGGCTTAAAAACCTTGGAAATAGCACAAGCTGACCTGAGTTGCATTAACTTTTCTGAATTCCTCTACAGGCTCTCAAAAGAAGTAGTTCAAACATAACATGATAGGAAAACGTTTACAGCTGTCGTCGGGAGCCTCTGCATTGTGTGCTGATGTGGCCCTGCATCATCCTGGAATGATGAACTCTGGCTCGAGGAGTAAAGACAGAACAGAAAGAAATATGCTTGGAATAAACTTTTCTTACATCACCTTAACTGCAATACAGTCAGACAGAGAATTATATGAGTAATAAAGCAAGGATGTAGCTGGCAAGAATGTGTAAAATATATCTTTCTGCTTAGCATGCTTTCATCTAAAAATGGGTAGAAGTATGCACCTCCTTGACAACTTCAACACTCAAACCAAGCTGGATTTTAAAAGTCTAACTCACTGCAAAAGTGGGTTATTTTACACAAAGCCACAACGTGTTTCATATCATAGTTTTCACTTCCCCAGGAGCTGGGAGTAGAAGAGGTCAGCAAAAGAATGGGGCACCAAAACAAAGATACGTCTTGCTTTTTCACCCTCCTATTTTAGAAGACAGGTGTGCACAATTTGTTATGAGCAAGGAAAAAAAAAATGGTTAAAGGACTTGTAAACTGTACCTTTCTTTTGTCCCCATTGAGGCTGCTAGCTTTCTGAAAATAAGCAGAAAAAACCTCAAGATGCCCCAGAGAGAAAGCAGGAAACATCTTTTCTGCTTCTGCTTCTCCTAGGAACAAATCCCACCAGCAACTGACAGAAAAAGAAACCAAAATATGCAGTTACCCTACCAGCAGAGCTTTCCACAACACAAAATAATGCTATTTAGCAACACGTTACCTTGTAATACTGCCCCTTCACTTTCTGTAGACAGGCACTCACAGGTGCCTTAGCCCTGAGCAGATCTGTGATGGAGAGATTCTATGTGATGGAGAAGGGAAGGAGCTCACAGCTCTCAGAGCCAGGGTCCTGTCTCCCCTCTGTGAGAACTGGATGTTGGTCTGACAGTAAGGTAGTATCTGTGGGGGAGAGCTATTCTAAAAAGCAGTTTGTGCTGGTGCTGTTGTTCTATGTGGTGCCAAGGTTTATCCCTTACTCCTGTTTCCCAAGAGACTGAAATTCAGTTTTCTGCCAACTTTCACACCTATGAACCTGATTCTTGAAGAGGACCTTTCCATGGCCCCAGTGTACCACACCTGTTATGAGCATGTGAGGCCATAAAACCAAACCCTACTTTACATTTCGTTTTCAATCTGAACCTACTGAATAAAGCCAAAAAAAGGAATGATGCTTTATCAATGATCTATGCAGATAGGCTGATGTGTTTCACACAAAACTAGCAAAATCCCCACATTGACAAAACCACCTTATTCATTCAAAAATTCACTAATTAAGTTATCTAGTAATGTCTCATTTTCTACTTTCTATTTTTTTGTTTTTAATAATTGTTATGATAGGATGGTGTGCTGGTTTTGGCTGGGGTGGAGTTAACTTTCTTCACAGTGGCTGGAACAGGGCTGTGTTTTGTTTTTGTGCTGAACGCAAGGTTGATAATAGATAATAGATAGAGATTTTCATTTCAGAACAAGTTTCCATTCCATACATATAAAGCTGAACTGAAATAAACATTTTAAAATTATTTTAAAAAATAATATGTTGACGTCAGGCAATTTCTCTCCTCTCCCCCAAACCAAGTTTGATACTTAACGCTGCATTTTGAAAAGAAGACTAACAAAACAGTGATACTTCCTGCAAAACAGCAAGTCCAGATCTCCCCGCCATTAGGTTCTAAAGGAGAACAGCTTTAACAGAGAAATGAAGTTTCCTTTATTAATGCTCAAGAGCTTCATTAACAAAGCTTGTTAATCATGAATCCACAGCTATGCCTGGAAGACAAACAAAGGTGTCTTGATGACTAAGGATGTCTGCTCCAGAAAGTGTGCGTACAGTGGTCTAGTACTTTTTTCCAACTATTTTCTGTCCTTCACTGTCAAAGATGTTCTCTTTTCATAGCCTTTCACAGGAGTTAATTCAGGGTGAAAAAATCAGGCAGGTGTCATTCGCATGAAGCCTCGATACTTTGTTTGTAACAATTTCTTACTGTAACTGGTGAGCAACCAACTTACCTGAAACACACAGAGGAAGCCTCCTTGTCAGCCAGAAGTAACTGGCACTCATGAGGTTTCTCACACACCTCACCGAGAACTAGCGAACAGAGGCTGGCACAGGTGTTTTAACAAGAACACCCCAGGTTGTGCTCAGCCTCCTGACTGAGAGGAGCAGCATCCTGCATGATTTCACGGCTCCCACTTGCCTTGGCTCTGAGGTGACCCTCTCAGCTGAGCGCAGGAATAATTCCAGCATGAAACTGTACACTGCAACAAACAAAGAAGGAACAAGCCCTCCCCCTCCCGTGCCCCACCACCGAGCCCACCCCGACAGATGCTCATGCACGGGAAAACAGCCATTTGAAATTCAAAACACTGACCGGGCAGCATCAAGGCGCTGAGGAAGAAAATGATAAGGAAATGTTTTTATGCTAATAAGGGGAAACTGAAGCCTTCAACAGGTCAGAAAAAATACCCATTCACAATCCTGTCTTATCTGCACAGAGAGAAAATTCCGCATGTCTGAGTCAGTTGCTAAGAAAGCTCTGACTAATGCAGATACAAGTCTGACTTTTTAAGTTGACATTTCTACTTTTCCAGTGGATCAGAACTGTCAGGAGAGTTCCCCAGGCAGAGCAGAGGATTGCAGAGCAAAGTTATTCTGTAGCAGTCCGAGTTGTGGCGTAAGTGCTTTGATGGAATTAGTAATGGTGGTTTAAGAAACAGCCTTGGATTCTATTCCCAGCACTAGCAATTACCACTCCCA
The DNA here is from genome assembly GCA_013397175.1 of Platysteira castanea. NCBI lineage: Eukaryota > Metazoa > Chordata > Aves > Passeriformes > Platysteira > Platysteira castanea. Next base: position 584,495 of record VYXC01011355.1, on the reverse strand, counting down.
TAACAGAATCAGAACAAAGGAACAAAATCAGATAGAAGCGAGCTGGCAAAGAGCAAATTCCCTTCTGCTGCTGCTTTCACAATGCCATTAAATAACATCTGGCAGTGGGGCAGGACAGACAACTGGAGACAGGAGCATTTTAAAGTGCTGCTACCAGACCTGCCAAGAGCTCAACTGCACAGAGTCCTTCATGCCTCTTCTGCTTTTCTCAAAAGATGTGACTATGATAAACATTTATTCTTCAAAAATTATCAATAATGTCTTTTAGCAACTACATCAGCAGAACATACTGTGCATCTGTACATGGATTAAATATAATTTTGCTAGGTAGTTGGAGAAAAAAGTCTTCAGAGATAGCATTTGGCTTGGGTTAATCACCTCTTTCATTAAAGAAAGGAATACATACTGAGAACATCTTTCTGCCATCCGATTAAGCAATGAGCCAATACAATTGTAAATCTTCCAGAAATTCCCCATGGTTCAACACAACAGAGGCAATTCTTTACTTCTCAGACCATATCTCTCATTTTCAGATAAGCATTGCATTAATTGTGTACAAAAACTTTCTATCATGCTGTTAAAAGAAATGGAATGCGACTGTTCTGATTCTCCTTAGCAACCTTTGACAATTAAGAGATTGAATTATTCATATGTATTTTTAATATAATAACAATTTTAAAGATGGCTCACCACTCAATTGCTCAAACAGCATGCAAAGCCAAAACTGTTTGAAAAGAAGACTAACAAAACAGTGATTCCAGTATAAACAGTGCCACTGTTCTTTTTCTGCTGTTGTAGTGGCTGACACAACTTACTGTCTCTGGAACTGAGGTAAAAAGGATTTCAGGGCACTATTCTGAGAATAACATGCTATGAATTTGAATATGAATTGATTTGCAAGTCATTGGAAGTTTTTGTTCCTTTGAATGAGGCAGATTTAAGTCTTGTCCACACTTATTTGTATTATTTACAATTAATATAAGTATTACTTTGTGCACTAACCCGTATCATGCAAGTCTGATCAACATAGCTCAGTCCAGACAGGTTTTCTCCTCTGTGCTAATAAGCAGCACAATCATGGTTTTTACATAGAAAGGATGAGACTGGCACTGAGACTAATGATAATTTCATTCAGGATGGGGAAGATACAAATGGCACCTGCTTTATTTTTAGGCAAAGAAAAAACTGACTGAAAAAACCTGAAGTGTGTCAGGAGGGGAAACATGTCCTCTATGAAGAAAAACAAATATACATGTGCTAAGACTGTATATTGTATTGCACATTTTATAAACTAAGCTTTTGTTTACTGGCACAAACTAAACTATGACCAGATAATCCATATGGGAAGAATGATCTAGTAAGACAGCTTTGTATTTTTTGCTTCTAAATGCTATTTTAGATAATGAGGAATTCTATTTAAGTTGCCCTGCTTCCATCTAACATAGAGTTGAGCTCTCAGTGTAATTGCATGGCATTATTATTATTCTCTTAGGCTGCTACTGGACAATAGAGCTACAGATAGAAATAAAATAGTAATAGCTTCTGACAGGTTACATTTAAAATGTTTGATCAGACTGATCAATGGGCCTTTGCTTCAGAAGCTAAGCTGAGGTTCATGGAAGGAACAGATACTGGTTGTTCCAACACTTTGGATACATCTGAGGGAATTAGAAGGCACTTGGAATGCTGCTGCAGACTTAATACAGATGTCACATACGAGAAATGCTTTTTAGCATCTCAGACTCCATGATGGAAATTATCCTCTGTATTTTTTCTTTCAAAAATACTTCTCTTACTGTCTTACATCTTGGTTTTATTTTAGATTTCAGAAACTTAACTTTTCTTCCAGTTTTGTAATTGTTTTATATTATCTAAACATCATACTGAAAACTTACTGATATTTGACAGTGAATATACAGATATTAAGTACCTGTTAGTTACCATAGATTAACTGTTAGACATGTTTTAATTTTTTTTTTTTTTTTTACATCTGTTAACATGAGATTGAACCCTGTGTGCTATTGGTTTGTTGGTTTGTTTTTTCCTCTTCCCTATTTACACAATTGCCTTTTGGTTTTTGTGTTTCCTCAAGCTCCTTTTACCCAGAGAACATGCCTCTGAAAGTAATCTCATTCAGGTTGATTCAGTTCTCGTTTCAGCTAAATTTAAAGTTATTTTCTTTGGCTCACAGCAGAACATCACAGAGTCTCTCACCGAGTTATTGAGGATTTTCACCCCATATCAGCAGCTTATCAGCAATTACTTTTCTGCACACAGATCCTTAAAGATCCAGGACACAATGATTTGTTACAATTTCTGTGCTGAAACAATCATGTTCCTTAAATAAGTTTCTACCAGAAAGGGAGAGGAAAGATGAGCACTTCTAATACTGGTAGATCCCACACTTCCACCTCAGAAATTGAAAACAGTATTATTTTTAGGCACATCCAGGCACTATGAAAGCATACATTTATTGCCTTTATTTAAATCTTTGGCTATATTAAAAACCTCAGCTTGCCTGACCTTAATACTGCGATCCTCCTGTAAGCTGCTCATCTGCCTTTTGGATTGGCTTCATAAAATCTGATGTTAGATTTGGTAAAATTTGCCTTTAATTTGTTTCCCACTGATGATGGAAACCTAAATACGGTATTCTATTTTTGGTAATACAGCAGGATTTCTATTCATGGGATAAGGTGTGAATCTAATACACAGGAGGCATTCAAAAATTTCACTTAGATTTAGTACATACTTTTTACAAACTTGTTTCAGTGGGTATATACATACATATATGTAACATACCAGTGAAAAATGACCCAAGCTGTCTTCACCCTTGCTAAGTGTGCAGAGGCAAGCCTGCTACAGAGATGTTCACACTCACAGCCAGCTCTACCTTGGAGAGGATTTATCTCCCCGAGCCAACAGACGCCTAAACCCTGCTAATACAGCACTGTGGGGACACAACATCTTGGGACATCTCTGCCCTATTTGCCTGAGCAATATGGAAACATCTCCACAATCTGGCAAGCCTCCACCTCCTCAGAGAGGCTGTAATTTCAGAGGGCACAGGGCTGGAGTCCACAGATACAACTCTGTTATCAAACCGGGTTCTGGGGCGGGTTTGGAATCAATCCAGTTGTCTCAGGCCTAGGTAATGAAGAGTGGGAATTCTGAATCATGCTGATAGAAGAGGCTTTTCCTATTCCATTACTACTTTCCTAGCTGGCAGTCACTGTCTTTCAGTCATATACTTTGGAGTTCTTTCCATCCACTTGGGTAATTCCCTAAAAATATGTTGTTGAATCGCTCTTCTGAACTACATTTCTCCTTGACCTGCTGTGTTTTTATTCCTCCAGCGTTTACTGACTGATAGTTGATCTTCACTTTAACCCTTATAAAAGCAGCTGGAATGGCAGTGACTGTGCCACCTGCTGTGAGTGTAGGGCTGCTGAGATTATACTGCATTTCATTTCAGTTCCCGTTTCAAAGTCAGCTTTTGATTGACTGCTTGCAGTACCACTACCCAGTGTGGTGCAGAACCTTAAATTTCAAATGTGTTAAGTTACATCCATGTATATAAGCCATCCCAAAAACACTCTTTTCAGCTGATCTAATTTGCTTGGAGAAACCCTGTGGAATCTGGACAGACCTGTCTGCAATATCTTAGGTAGCTCAGATGCCTCTTTGTGGCACTGTGCCACGCAGATTTTGTCATGTTTTCAGGGGTTTCTGCCTTGCCCTTGGAAGAGTTTTGTCCTCCAGATGCAAAGTCATGACTAACTTGTGGTGTGGATTTTTTCTTATTTCTATATCCAACATCACAGATTCCTGCCTGGGGAATATCTGAATGTTCCATGATTGTCTTTCCCTTTTAATCAGAAATATTTTTATGCTTTTATCCTAAAGCTATTCATTTATATACTGATATGCCATTTCTAAATATTTGCACTTCAACATTTTCCACTGTTGCTATTTTCCTCTGAGAAGCATAACTTTCACCAGAGCTGCAAATATCAGTTATCTCTTGCAAAGTCAGCTCTTTCTGTTCTCCATAGTTGAGTTTTCTTGGATTTAACTATCACTTATATGACAAAACATTCAGGTTCTGGCCTGTCTGGTGACTCTCTTATTCCTATGACTCCGCTATACCGAATACACTGTGATATAACAATCAGCACTCTTGCCTGTCACCTAGTTTCTCCAAAAAAATAACCTTCACCTTCCCTAAGGAACACTGTTCACTGTGTTCCTGATTAAAAACAAAATGTCTTTTTCTGCCTACCTTCACGTTTCTTATGATATACAATGCTGAGCTCTACTGCTCCGGGATCTGCTGCTTATCATCGCGAGCGTATTGTCCCACTTGCCCTTCTCTGCACTCAAATTGTTCCTCGCTATCATTTGCTCTAAGAGTTGTCTGAAAAAAACCCCAGCGAGTTCAGAATTTAATGTAACAGGCCCATTTTCTTCAGAAATCCCAGGAAGTTTGGCTTATCCACGTAAACAACTAGTGCAGAGAGGGCAGATATATGAAATTTCTCTTTACGCCTCTTTGGAACTTTGCCCCCACCCCCAAAAAATGAATTCTCACTAGTAAAAGATTCTTTGCCATTTAAAACAAAAATAGCCAGCAGCCTGAGTATCATGAAACTTCATTACAGAGTAATCTTAGCAGTGTCATCACAACTACTGCTTCAATTCATCATATTCCAATGTATCAGCTTCATTCTCCATTTAGCTTGAGCGCTGGTAAACTTAATTTCTGCACATACCCACACTTCAGCACAATATAATGCAAACTCCTACACTTTCTATCCATGTCTACAACACGGCCATTTACTCCCTTAATTCTGCTAAGAAATGGAAAAATAAATGCCGTAAGTGGGAGTAGTTCTACTAATTTATTGCAATGAAAAAATATTCTAATGCATTGTAATACATTTTTAAAATGTAATTTTCATATTCATGCAGACAATAACTGTCAAGATATTTTAACAGACTCCTAGTCCCTTTTATCACGTTATCTTTTTTAAGATGCATGAACACAAGCATTCCAGGTTTCAAAAGTGGCAACCTGTTTTGAAACCTGTGGGGTTTAAGGATAAAGTGAGACACTTTGTGATCTCAAAAGCTCTAAGACAGCTTCTTTCTTTCCCTGGAGCACTAAGGAGCTACCATCCAAAATCATTTAAGCTTGTTTCCTATCCATGACCCAGAGGGAAGCTGTACTGGGTTTGGCAGAGATGGAATTTTCTTCACAGCAGCCCATATGTTGCTGTGTTTTGGGTTCATGACCAAAACAGTGTGGAAAACACACGAGTGCCCTGGTTATCACTGAGCAGTGCTTGCACAGTGTCAAGGCCTCCTCTGTTTCTCACTCAGCACACACAGAAGGCTGGGAGTGGCCAAGAGGTTGGGAGGGTACACAGCCAGAACTGCTGACCCAATCTGACCACAGAATGTTCCATAAAGTACGGCAATAAAAAATCTGGGAGTTGTTTTCTCCAAGTAGGGATTGCTTGGAGACTGGCTGGTGCATCACACTGATGGTGGGATGGAGTGAGTGACTGCCTTTCCATTATTTGGAGATTTTTATTCCCATTTCCTTCACTTATTAAACTCTCTTAACCTTGATTTCTAAGTTTTTCTTGGTTTTGCCCCTCTGATTCTCTCCCCACCCCCTTGTAGGGGAGTGAGTGAGAGCAAGAGCCCATTAGTAAGAAACAAAATTGCAGCTGAAAGACTTAAACCATGTTATCTGTCCCTATTTGTCATACTGTGGGTCTCAAGGAAAGATAAGATTTGGCCAGACAGCCACTGATATTTGTCTGGCATAGTTATGAAATCAACAGATCTGACTGACAGAAAAAAATGAACTCAACTACATATCCTGGAACGACTGTTCTAAAAGATCTTCATGGAAAGCTCTGTGTAAAAATCAGATTTCTATCTCATAAATTTTTTTTTCTTTAAGTGCTAGAAACCTCCCAGATATTATAAAACATTTCAAAAGTATTGCTATTCAGCTCAGGGAGAAAAAAAGAAGATAAAATAAAATCCCGGCCTTTGTATAACTTCCCCAAAACTTATCTGGCTGTAAAATGATACTTCAATAATTATCTGTATAGTTTTCTTGCATTTTTTCCATTGCTTTTCATGCTACTTCATAGTTGGAACACAAGGTATTTTCCCCTTGAAAGGGTCTATTAAAACCCAAGTAACAGTGAATCTCTAATTTATATGTGTACCCTAGGATGGGGTTAAGCTTGGTCATCATCTCCTGTCTGATGCCATCTCCACTCAATTCTGTGACAGGAAGCAGAGCACGTGAAGGTGGAGACGTCAGCCCATTCATCATTGCTACTCGATTTCACATTACCTAAATGCTAATGCTCTCAGTCCTCCCAACAATACAGCTTGTCTGCCTCCCTGTCTTGCATAACTAATTTAAAGCATGTTATGTTCTACTTTCCTTTCTAATGCAAAAGGAAACATTATTTTCTTCGCTTCTCTGACTCATGTTTTGTACAAGCCTATTCCTTTTGTCTACACGCACACCTACATCTTAAATTCAACTGCTTACTAGAATCATTAAATGTCTACAAGAGGTAAGTTCAGCATTTCCCCCTAGTCAGAAATACCCTCAAATTATTTTTGTAACTCACAAGTACCTCTGCTTGTTTATGCAGATTAGAATCTGAGGCTGAATCACTAGAGAAAGGTGTAGATTTGGTTTATACTTAAATTCAATATCCGGAGCCTGGCTGCCACAAAACAAGTCAAAGGATAAATACAGATAACTAGGATGGAGTTTTGTATCTATAACACCAGAGAGACAAAATTTTCGTACCTGAAAGGACCAGCCTTTTGGGTGGCAATTCAATCACCATTTTAGCGTTAGAGTAAAAAAATTCCCTGCACTAATGAATCCTTCTAAACTGATGTATGTGACACCGTAATTAAAATCCCATGCCTTGTACACTGTGAATTTCAGTCTCCCTCTAAATATCTTTCTGTTGAGAAAGCGAAAGGTCAGGAGTTGTTTCACAGAGCTGATAGCACAGCTGGCCATCCCAACAGTCACAATGGTTTGATTAGAGACACGGCCTCTCTCTAAACTCACATAAATTCCAACATCATAGTGCCACCCCCGGGAGGGAGCAAATGCTGAACCCCGCAGGCAGCTGCTGTACCCAGACATGTTCCCACCAGATCTCCTGAGGCACTGTGCCCATCAGGGAAGCTCTTGAGGGCCTTGCAAGAACAAGGCCCTCTCACAGCCCTCGCCTGGTGCACCACTATCTTTGAAAGCTTTCAAGATGCTAGGGAGCTACATAAATGCCAAGTACTCTTACATGTAAAAAATCAAAGGTCATCTAAAGAAACATATTCTGCTGCTGAGGGATGAATTATCCAGAGGCTGGAATATCCTTTCTAAATTTTCAGTGAGACAGGAATGTGCTACTACTTAATGAAAGCACAGGGGACACGTACCCACCTATGATTAGCACCAGGCACATGTCTCATCAAAATCTCTGTGTCAGTTTTGTGGCAAACTCATCGTGGTCAATGTCAACACACCCTTGTTTTAATATCAACAGACCTGCAAACTTCCCTGTTGGGGTGGAAAGCAGGTATTTTACACTTGCACTTGCCTGACTGAACAAAACTGTCAGGTGTGTACACACCAGGTACAGATTCTCTTCCTTTTTATAGTCCGATTACACATTTCTGCATTGAGGAGATGAAACACCTTTGGTATCAACAGCCATTGTTCACTTGTACATGCCTCCTTTATAACTCAATATCCTGCTCCATATTTATCTGTAGTCCCTACTGAAAGGGAATATGAGAAGATGGCTGTCGTAGCAAGCTGCATAAAGGTTCTTTTCAGTCTTCTCTTTATCAAATATCTCTGTTTCTCCATGCCATGGCCTTTTCTTATAGCTCTGCATTCATATTTATGTCTCTCTGCATTTACTGCCCTCTCAAAATCCTTAAGAAGTGACAGCAGTGAAGATAAACTAAAATAACCCATATTAATTTAAAATAATATCTGCCAGTTCTACACTGTTGCACATTGTGCTTCTTCCAAAGGCAGCTATGCAATTATAGGTACTTGGGTGCACAAAGTGATACTGAGGTTTCTATGGCAATTATTCATTTTAATTGAAAACTGTGTAGGGAAAGACTCATTTCAAGTGCAGCATGCAATCTGCATTTGTTTCCAGAGAACCTGAACTTGCTTAGGATGAATTGTGAATTCCTATTTTTAAGGAAGACACATTCTTTAAAATTCACTTGGAGGAGCAAAGGGGGTTGCAGACCAAGGTAAGGTTGTTAAGCTTATTAACATTTAAGAGCATGCATCCACTTATTCAATACAGTATCTTTTACTGTCAGGTAAAAGCTTGATATTTCAAATGAAAGGGAGAGAATTAAAAATCAAATTGATAAAAAATGCCCTTGAATCTCTGAGGTAGAGGAACCAGAAAAAGGCAGAAGTACCAAAAAGGACAGCAAGGAGACAGGTCACCAATGAGACCGAGTCCACCAGATCAAACATTTCTATTTTCATCTATTTTAGCTATTCTGTGTTAGAATAATAATGAAGACAAAGTTATTTTGGATCTTAATGTATTTTAGAGTGTAAAAGAGAGAGCTGGAGGGAAGCAACAGTTCCACCTTGGTCAGAAAATAAAATAAAGCTGTAACTAATTTCCTGTAGGAGAAAAAGATTTCTTTCCCCTCTGAATTCCCATCACCACAAATGAGGCAAACAAATTTTAGGCTTAAATTTACAACAAAAACAAATCATCCACTGCAAGTGATGAAGACCTGGAAACAACCTTTGAACTATGATTTCACATTCACTAAATTCACAGTGTTGCCTTTTCTGAAAAAAAGGCTATCCTAATTTTCTGTCTATATCATTTTAAGGTCGCATAGGCCAAGTGCCAGAAATGTTCCAAGTTAAAAATAGTCCTCATCTCCTTCACAGATAATAAATAAATATTAAATTGATGTGAAGGTTGGGGTGGAAGTGTTCTTTACCAGACACAATCCTCTTAACTGAGAAAAAACTGTACTTAGAAAGAGGTGGCCATGGCAGTATGTGAGGGGAAGCAGAAGAGTAATTTTAATAATGTGGTTTTGGTATTAGTGCGTTTGGCTCGTTTCATTTCTGTACTTTAGAATACCTAAAACAGAAAAAGGAACAATGACTCCTAACTTCAATATCAGTGACTGCATCCCAGCTCAGAAGAATGCAAAATTACATGAATGTGCCTTTCATAATATATACATCATCCGTTTTTAATAAACTGGAGACTAATAATTAACCCCTCGTGGAAAGGCACGGGACTGTGAAAGGCACATTCCTTCCAGGTGACTGACTCTTTTTCCCCTTTTTACAGTAAGTTCCATTTTGGTCAGAAAATGGCTTTGTAAGACAGGGGAACCAACTTGATTGAGAAAAAGCATGAGCATGGAAGGGGTCTCGCCAAGGATGATCCAGTGGGGAGGGCTTTTCACTGCATGGACAGTTTACTCTATTTTTGGCACCTCTTCTGCCACATGGTGGTGGTCCTAAGGTGGATGGTTGGACTTGATGATCTTAAAGCTCTCTTCTAACCTTAATTATTATATACACTGTCAGCTCCCATCTCCCTCATATTCTGCTGCACTCTCAACCCTCTTTCGACCCTTACATGTGTTCCTTCATTTTACTATTTGACTCTCTAATAATTATTAAAATATATAGCTATCAACAAAAACGTTTCTTGAATTTGTGTTATGCTTCCGGACATGAAAGAAATATACTTTTGTTCCTATGTGTGTCATTTGTATAAATAGAAAATAGCCTATTGAAGGGAAGTAAAGTTCAAAGTGAGCAAATTTGATTTATTTCTGAACAGGGCAACACCCAGAGTTACTTGGCTCTAAAGGCTATAAAGGCTGCTGGTGATGCACCTTGTCTAAGCTTCTGTTTTCTACACAAAACATAACTCTACAGCTGTTCAAGCTTCCATTAATTTTCCATGTTTGAGAAACACAGCTATTAAAAAGCAATGTTCGTGGTGTTGAAAGGATAAGTAAGACCTGGAGGTTGGTTTTGGCTAACAATTAGAGACAGGTTTGAATAGACTCTGGCAGAGGCATTGCTCTCAATAAATTAAACGCAATGACTGGTTCTAGTAGAAAGCTGCTTTTTTTATAGCCAAATTGTATGCCTGGCTGGGAGAAGTGGGAAACAAGGAGAGAAGAAAAGAGGAAACCTTTACAGTTTCACTTGCGATCATTTCCTGACAAAACCACTAATAAATATCTCTATCCATTTTGGCTCAATAATGCAAGCATCAAGGGCGTGTGAAGGAAATCTCTTTCTTACTTATATGAACCCATACGTACACAAACAGGAAAAATTGCCAGTGAAAGCTGTAACTTCACTTTCAGAAGCAGTTGAATGTTCTCCATGCAGGAATTGGATGTACTGCTCACTCCCCTCACTATTCTTGAGACTGGAAATATCCCAGAGAGTGCAAACCACTGCCAACATAAGACTTAATATCTCCAGCTAAAGAACCCAAAGTTTTTCTTCACCACATGAGGACGTTTTCATGTGTAATAGATGCAGAGTAATTCCTCCACAAAATTAATCATCAAATATTTCTTCAAGTCATGGGACAAGCTAAAAGTTCAATAAAGACTGCGGTCCCTTAAATGTGCACACTTCAGCTCTGCACATTTCCTGTGGGGAATATAAATTGCTTCTAGTACTTACTACTCTGCATGCCTTTCAAATTCTGTTGCTTTAATTCATTATAATAAAAAGTAATACAAACTTCAATTATTTGTTGTAAAAGTAGAGATTTAGCTAAAGCACACAGAAAATTCAATTCACACCAAAATGGCTACAATGCTCAAATTGATGTATTTGCAGTCCTCACACATCCTTCTCAGCATCCTCTAAAATGCCACTTATTTCATAAAAGATATAGATTTTCTGAGTATTGATGTGCTCTATCAACAGACAAGGTCTCTCTGCTTTTAGTTTTGCAGGCATTACTTACCCACCCCAAATCACCAGTGGCTACAGCTAAAATAAAGGGGTGCATGTGGACAAAGGTTACAGCACAGGACTCAGAGCTGCAAAGTTTGCACCTTATAAACCTCTCATCTTCAATCCTACATTTGAAAGGTACTTATGATTTCAAAGAAATTGCAAATCAAATGATTACACGCTACAGGAAATTAGATAAAAGAGAAAGGAACCACTTCAACACCATCAAGAGATTCTATTCAGCTATTATATTAATAGTAAAAAAACCATATTTTGATTGCAGCTTCTGCAGGTATAAAATGACAGGTTTTAGATTCTCTTTTATTGAAGTGCACAGATCCACAAAATGCTTTCACTCCTACAAGGTGTTTTAAAGTCTTGTAATCATTCAGCAGAGCATTTGGACAGCAGTTCTTTAATTTTAAGCAGAGCAAGAACTGCACTTGTTAAAGTATGTTCTAGAGTATGGAGCACCTTTCAAAATAAATTCAAGCACCAGAATTAAGTGTAACTGTTGAACTTCTGTACCACTGAAATCAACAACAAAGCTTTCACATTTTTTAAAGGCAAGTGATGAATTTATTACTCCTAACTTAAATTTATTTACAGAACCTAGTGTAATCTTTACTTTAACACTCTATTATGTAAAATGCAATGCTTTTCCAGTTCAAATCAATGTCTAGAAATATATACCGCTGCAAAATAATGTCCTTCTTTTTTTAAGGAATGTATGTTTTCCTGTCTTTTTTCCATCCCAAATTTAACTAAAATTTTAAAAAATCTGTGCATGGAAACATTGGAAACATCAGGACACAAAATCCAAACATTTCTATTAGCTGTTAGAACACCTACCACAGCAATTGTGCATTGCACTAACAACCAGACTGCTGGGCACCAGAAGCAAACTGTGGGATTATATACATAAATATAAAAATATATAGAATATATATTTATGCATACACGCCAATAAAAACAAGCCACAAGTTTTAGGGGATACTACTACTCTTGCCACCTCTTGTCACTTCTAAGTGCTCTTCCAAGATATTTTGCAAAATTTTCCGAATTATCGTACAACAAGACTTTCAAATCCTATTATTTTTCTTTAATAATTTAAATATAATGTAATGTGCAAGATAGTATTTCAGTGAATCCTGGTAAAAAAAAAATCATATAATAACTATAATGTAAAACATCTATTCCTAGGATATAGGGGAAATACATTCACATTACAGTATTAAAGAAAAATGCTTTTAAACATTTCTTTCTAATAAAAAACGGTGCAGAAACATGAGTTCAGGAAATAATTTACCTTTCTTGTCATCGAAGTACAGTGTCTGTTGAGCTGGATTTGACCACTGGAGGGAGGTGTTATCATTTTGATCGACCCTGCAGGTCAAATTCGCTGTTCCCCCTTCAACAACTGTGACGTTCTGTGTGAGTGGGAACTGCCCTTGGCTGCCTGAGGAGGGAGGGAAGGGATGCAGAGAGGAAGAGAACAGGAGAAAAAAAGAAAATATTTAAGTTGTAGGATTGAATTTATTGCAGCAGCTTCCCACAGATGACAGACCTGGAATTCAGTGTGATCTAGTCTGACCATAGAAAGGTAGTATAATAAATATTTTTTAAAAATTACATTTACAATATATTCCCTGTATCTGAGAAACAGCAAGATGAATTAAGAAAAAAGGATTCCCCCCTCTTTTCCCACCTCTCTAAGTCATAACTATTAAGCTCCAAAGAAATACTCTGCAATTTTATCTCCTCAGACATACCCAAAGACATCTCAGTGCAGACAATATAGTTAAATTATTGTCGAAAACATCACTGAAAGCATAGCGTAAAAACCCACAGAGATTTTAAAACAGAGGCACAGGGCAACCTTGACTCCCTGTTTCTTTTTATGCATTTTAAAGGCCTCTCAGGATGATGGTTGCTGTGTCAGGTTTGGAAAGTTGTTGGAGAGCAAATGTAGTGTGAATCTAATACTTGATGCATTCTCTGTTGGGGGAATATAACCTGATCTCATATGAAAATGGAAGAGATGATGTAGTAGGTCTCTTTCACATCTGTGATTCTATCCCAGAGCATTATGAATCACATTAAGTGCTTGCTGAAAAGTCGCTGGGAAGATTTCCAAATGCCTCTACACAATGCAGGAGCAGTATCAGGCAGGTTCTTGAATCACAAGCATTTCCAATGGCATAGTTAGGCTAAAAGTGTTTACATAGTGTGAGAATAGCACACCCCTTGTCAAACACCACAGCACGTTCTGACAAACAGCACTGCAAGAAGGGAGCACAAAAAACCATGGAAGTGATTTGTAACATGGGTTGGGGAAGGAAGAAACCTTCAATAATAATCAAGACACGTCATTGAATGTACGATCGTTATCTTGGAGATATTTATTTACGGCTACAGTGCAAAAGAAAGACAACCCAATACTCTAAATGAAATGTATGCTTCTTTCTTCTCCTCCTTTTATACAGGTTCTATTAAAAGAAGCACTGAGGACTAGGTAGAGATGCTTGCATAAGAAGTATAATGCCAAGATTGACACTCAAGTGGGATGTGTCAGAAATTAAAAACCTCTCTAAAGTCCTACAGGAGAGAACAAGCTCATAGACGTGTCATAAGCACATCAAGGATATAATAAATACAATACCCATTAATGATATAATATGGAATCATAAATCCAGCATAAAACCTTCAGAGAAACATCCTATTTTAGTGGCTTTCATCAGAGTTATTCCCAACTAAGTTAAAATGTCTTCTATACAAAAGCATGACAATATGGAAATCTATTATCTAGGATACAGGTTTGCAGATGACCAGAGCAAGGAAATAAAAGATTAACAACCGAACTTCTATTTGACCTAATGATATAGCCAAAACCATAATTCTAGCAAGATTTTGGTTTCCCTATGTAAAATAATCCCGATGGCCTTAGACATGGAACACAAGCACCCACATCAGTGAAATAAATAAAATACTTCCACCAAAATGCAAATCTGAATTAACTGGTATAATTTTTGTATAAATATCAAATACAGCTGTCTAAAGATCAATATTTACTATGTGCTGATATTTACTCTAAGAGGGTATTTACTATCAACAGGATAACAGACATAGTAAATAAACAGTAAGGAATACTAAAAATACCATGGCTAATTTAAATCCTGCAAATAATAAATGCCAAAATTCTCATGACGTCCTCTGTATCTGACACTTCATTAATCAAACCCTGCTTCCTGAAAACCACACATTGAGAAATACACGATGAGAGAAAAATCATAAACAAGGATGGGGAAAAAAAAAAAGAAAACAGAAAAGATTTGTCATTTCCTTCCATTTCTCCTCTTTCAATTCCAATGTGTCAAGGAACCTCAAGATATTGCATAAATTGCTTATCATTTAAATTAGAATTTTTAAAATCCAGAAAAATGCACACAGCCTGTTATTACTTCCACCAAATTACAGGCAACTTACCAAAGAAAATAACCTTCTAAAGTATGAGCTGTGAACAGGAGGCTATGTGGGCTAAAATACTTTTTGCCTACAAGAAGCATTAAACAGAACCTAGTGCCAGAGATTAGCACAGTGAAATCTGTCCCTTACATTAAAGAATTGGACTGGGAGGTAGTTTAATAAAAAACCTGCTGTAATGATTTAGGACGCTATTAACACAGTTTAGGAGATCTCCACGTAATTACCCTGTATTCTCTGATATTACAGCTCTTATCATGAAGGTGTCAGTGTACACACAGCCTGTCATTTGTTAATGACTGCCAAGTCACAGACTCATCTCTGGTCAGTAAGTAAACTGTTCTGATCAACCATATAAATGGAAACTGTAGATGCCATAACCTGAAGAGGTCAGGAGAACTTTCTTTTCTCTGGCCATCCTAGTGATTGCTGATGATTTGGAAACAATAATTAATTTGGCATAGAAAAAATAAGACCAAAACACTCAGCTTATCCCTTGCCAACAGAGAATCTGAGTGGTTCTAGAGAAGATGCACAGAGCTTCATGGGAAGCTTGGAGTGGAGAAAGAGGTTCAGAGAAAATGAGACATTTAATATGGAAAGTAGCCCAAGTAGAAAGAAGGGAGCCTGTGCAGGACAGAGAAAACTAGATAAAGCAAGTCCAAATGAATGGGTACTGCACACCTCCTAATGAAGACAAAAATGATAGCAAGTAATGGGAAAACGAAGAGAAAAGCTCACGAGATTCACTTGACTTTTTGCATCTGCATCTAACTTGGGATACTGAAGCAGGAACTTTGGGGCCAGAAGGACTGGAGGAGGTTATAAAAGCTTGTATGAAACAGGTGAACTTGTATGAAACAGGTGCTTTTCTTTAAAGAAAGCATCAGCACCATGCCCTTTAACACAGCAGTTAAAGTGTCAGAGAAGTGGTTTATTAAAGATTACATCTGGTTCCTGAAGATCTGGCAATATTTTGTGGGAGAGGCCTTGTTTCTGTTTATGTCCTCGAACAAAAGCATTCATTCCACCCTCACTTAAGAAGCCCAGTAATGGAAAATTTAGTGGCCCCTTCAGTAACTTATTTCAGAGAGCAGCAATCGTCTTTGTTCAAACAAAACCACAGAATTCAATCCTGCTCTGAATTTGTCTTGCTGTAGCACCCAGCTTCCACTGGCTCTTCTATCTTTTCCCCTGCTCTGAAGAGCCCTCTCTTATCAAATTTCTCTTGTAGGCACTTAGAGACTGTGATCATATCACCCATTAACCTTCTTTTTGATAATCTAAATAAATTGAGCCCCTAAGTCTTTCTGCAGAAATCACATTTTTCTAATCCTTTAATCAGTCTGTGGCTTTTCTCTGTGCCCTCTTCCACGTGTCCTCTTCTTTCTGAAGTTTGCAGCCCAGACCTGGAAGCCCCATTGCTGCAGTCGCAGAAGGCAAAGATACAAAGGTGATGCCACTTCTCTACCAGTTGTTTGTATTCCTGTTTGCACACCTAAATGAGTCCTCCTGACCTGAGGGTCAGACCCAGGTGCGACTGAAGGTTTACCATGGGGCTGGGATTTTCCCTTCTTTCCTTCCACTTCTCCTGTAGCTCTTACCTACAGATCCCTAGGTTTCACTGCACTGGACATAGCTTTTTATGTGAGTTCAGTACAATTTATTTCCTACTTTACTATTAACTGAGGTGATTGACAAGTATAATTGAGATAAAAAACGTAACTCAGATGCTGAACAGTCTAAAGACAGGGCTACCCATCCAGATTACTTGCTTTTCTTTCAAACAAATGGCTGGAAATGACATTTCTGACCTCCACCAGCAGGTCAAGTCAATCAAACACATATCTATCTACCTATCTATCTGTATCTATTTATCTATCTATATCCATATATATATATATTCATTACAGTATATCAAATTACATTCTGTCCCACAATCAAATCTAGGGGGAGGACAAACAATTTTACTGCCTGCACGGAGTACACTAATAAAGAGATAAAAAAATATAAATTACTGATGGCCCATGTTATTAATTCCCTTTTGAAATTATTAATTCCCTTCCATCTGAAAAGGAAAACACCACCAGGTTATGTAAAGGTAAATTACAACAAGCAATGAAATTACTGCAAAAAGGTGGCTGCATCGAGACATCATTGTCATCGGGTTGTATCCCATCCCCTCTGCTCATTTTAGAAGCTTTGTTAACAAAATTATTTCAACTATTTGGACTAGATGGAGCTATAGTTAAGTATATTTTATCACAGGTTGTTTCTGCAATGCTTTGTGGAGGACCAACACTCATATCTCATTAGCCACAAGCTGTTTCCTGTCAAGAAAGGCTTTTCTTTTTTGTTTTCCCACCCAGAAATCATGGCTAAACTGCTTTTACATTTAACACTGATTTTTATCACAGTATGTGACAAGTCTATGTAGAATAATTATCATTATTTGGTCCAGTTTGTAAACATTCGTCATGTGAGTTCATCTCATGTTTTTTTGTTTATGTTTGGATTAGGTTTTTTGCTTGGTTTTGTGGCTTTGTTTTTTGTTTTTTCTTTTTTTTTTTTTTTTTTTTTTTTTTNTTTTTTTTACATTTTGCAATTAAAATGAAAGCTCTTTAATGAGTTCAACACTTCCACTTGATGCTGAGGTGATACATTCTAATCAATTTACCAAGCTAATTATAAATGTGACTAGGTGGCTGTGAGCACTGAGAAAACATAATCCTCTCTTTACTTTTGTTTCTGCAAAGGTCTCTTTTTGGAAAGTAAACAGTTATGTCACAAATTAAGAGCGTTTCATGGTACCAGTGCAGCAAGCTTTGCCTACTCACGTCACTGTGAATCAGAGAGCCACAAAATAAAAGGTTGTGGGTAGAGAGGATGGGCTGGAAAAGAGGTAAGAGAGACACAGCAGTGAGGTACCAATGTTTTGGCACATTGGCTCTGCCTTTTGAGAGCCTGGCTGCCCAGTGTCCCTGAGGTAAATAAAGTTTATCAGCATGCAAGAGGGAAAATGTAGAGTCTACAGTTCTACAGCAGAGATTTATCCTTTCCAGTCTTGCACAGAACCACAAAGCCACGGGGCTTTTTACTTGATACCTCCACAGCATGGTGTCAGCCAAAACCAGAGCCCATAAAAATGCAAAGCTGTAGCAGAGGAAATAAAAAAACCCAAACTTGAGCAAATTCATTTTTCAAAACATTCTGATTTTTTACTATTGATTTTAATGGGACCAGGCCCTAAAAACAAAGTAAATAGTTGGGTGAGAAGGCAAGCAACTTACTACTTCAAATAGAAGCTTGCATCTGTAGGGAGAACACATTAATTTTTGCCTTCTTTCCTAGTAAAGAAACTAAAACATTAGATAAAAAAAAGCCATTATGATGATACCTCTAATATACTGCATCACAGTCCTGGCTTTCTCACTTAATTTAAACATGAAATAATGCAAACATCTCTCCAAGGAGAAGCAGCGTTATTAGCCTGTCTTTATCTAATTTGAAGAGCAATGATATTGTGAACTGCATTTCAGCAGGCATAAACTGAGATCTGCACTGCTGTGCAGCTGTGTGCTTCTTCTGACTCTGCAATGGGAATCAATCTGCTTCTCTCTTCTGTCAGCACGGATATCAAACTGAAGGCTAGTGTCCTGGAAATTCTGAAGGAAGAAACTACATGATTTGTTGCCTCTACTATTTTCAAAATTTCTTAGAACACTCTTAAGAGTGTGGTTAAAATATCGATGAGAGATTAAACAAGACAGTTTAACCCTTGATGCACAGCTACCTGCTTTGCTTTATTCTAAGAGGCAACACAGCAATGTGCCTGCATGTTCAACTGCATTCACACAGCACTTTTAAAGAACAAAAGAACTGCCTGAGCAATTTATTATTTGATACACAGAGTCTTTGACTGGATGGACTCACCTTTCTGAACTTGCTGTCTTAAATAGCAATAATTTAGTCCCATATCTGGATTGTAAATACCTTTTGAGTTTATGCCCAGAGAAAACATCCTGCAAATTGTTTGCTCACTGAAGAAACATCGTTAAAAAAAAGAAAGAAACCAAACAAAACTGTGTTCCCTAATAACTGTTACATACTCCAGACAAAACCTCTTGCAGAGAACATTTGGATTAATGAGATCACTGCAGAAACTTATGACAGAATGACAGGTTTAGGAGAGAGAGAAGAAATAATGCAGAGAATAACTGTTATCCCCAGACTGTGCATTCAAGGTCACTGAGCCTTTTTAAATGTTTCAGCGATGCTAAAATAATGCAAAGGCAAAGGAGAAGAGTGCAGCAGTACAGCCTCTGATTTTAGACTATAGAATTTATGTCTGACAGCAAAAATAGAAAAGGAAGAAGCCTCTTCCTCCTTTCCTTCCTTCACTCCCTGTGTTTCAGGTGTATGCTTCCAAATCAACAGCTAACTCAAAATATAATTAATTTGGACTATATTACAGTGAAAGAGATTGAAAATATAAATTCGGAAAAAAAATCACCATATTGAAGTAAAATTATTCCACAATGATAAACCGGAAAAAGTATGAGAGACAATAGGAAAAAAAAAAAAAGGAGGCACAAACAGTGCTGTTTCCTAGGAACCTTGCATAAGTGACTATTTTTTACTCTTTTCAGGCTATCACCATGGTATTATTTGCTTGTGAATGGAGAAGAGTATCCAGTGACTTTATTCTCTTATTATTTATTAAAAGGCATTCTCCTCCACCACTCTGAATTCCTGAGGAAGTTACAAATCCAAACACAATTGAAAGGAACCTCATCTTCCCACAAACATGACAACAAACTGATGAATTTTCTGGTTCTCAGAATTGTAAATATGGCTCAGAGCTTTGTGTCATTCATCACTTTAAAGCGTTATGCTCAAGTCTTTGTGCCTTAACAAATTGAAAAGTCCTTTTTCTCTAAAAGCAGGACAGTACCTAAACCTAACAGGAAGAGTAAGGAATTGGACACTTTAATTTCTTTGAGGATCTGGGCCCCACAGTCACCATATTTTTATTCTTAATCTTTAATATGAGAACAGTTGCATTTTCTTGCTTCACATCAATGTTCCAAGGACATGCCTGTGCCAGTCTCCCAGATCCTTCAGTAGCCCCACCACAGTCTTTCCAACAATTCTACTCTGTTTTAATCCTGGTTTGAAATACTCTGGGCATATAAAAATGCCTTTAATGTTAATATTGGGAGGAAATATTTTGAAAAATAATACTTGTAGTGAAATTAAGTAATGCATAAAGAAAATGGAAATTACTAGAAATTCCTAATTGAGGACATTTTGGTTGGAGGAAAAGATGGACTGACATAATTAGAAATATTAACTTTTCACACTGTATTAAAAGAAAATAATTTTTCTTCAGAAAAACTGAAGTACTTTGGTTTTCATTTTTCCAAATCAAACATTCCACTGAAAGGTAATTACACAAGAAAGAAAAAAAAAAATATCAGTACATTTGATTCATTTTTTCCCTCCTCATTTTCCTGCAACCCATTTCAAGACTTTCTTTCTCCCATTTGTGGAAAATCTCAAATCTATTGGAAAAAAATGCTCTCTCTGGCTTTCCAGCTATTGAGTTCTATAAAAGATAATGTACTTGCATCTCTTCAGGAATTCACTTTTCCTCCTTCCTTCATCCTTAAAGACAAATTATGGTATTTGAAGTCCAACATGCAGGTAACCCACCTGGCAAGGACTTTTTTATTGTATACCTATTTATCTTTGTTCTCTGTTTGACCACATTTTCTATCTGAGCAGAACACAACCAAGGTTTAAAATCCTTCCACTTCTAACTTTTTCTCACCAACTACTGAAATGTCATTCAAAGAGAAGTTAAAAGACAGAGAAGAGGCAGCTATACAAAACAGCTCCAAGTAGTGCTGTTATTTGAATGTTTGTAACCTCAAAAAGCATTCAGAAATCCCCAAAAATACACTATAACTGAACTGCTTATTCTTAGTTATAAACACCCATGACAGAAGCTCACTCACCAAACCTCCTGTGTTTAAATGGAAGTTTGAACTTTTCACTGTATTGAACAGCTGAGCAAAAGTGAAAATTAAAACTGTTCTAGGTTTGCCTTAGTATTTGCCCACACAGCAGCTTTAATTTCTTGTTAAAATATAGAAGTAAACGCATATTGTGTATATTTTTACACATATATGCCCAGGAAGAACAGTGATAAAATTGCTACTAAACCCCTTTTTACTTCTTTTTACTTCAGTATATTTTAATTAGACTAGAATAGCACATTTAAACACTGATCTTACCACCCCTGGTTTGGAAACAAGCCTGAATAAGAATCACCTGTCATTGCACTAGTACACTAAATAAATCCTTGCTACCTGGACTTCCAACACTTTCACTGCTCAGTTTGCTTCAGGTAACATGCCATCCTCCAAGGTAAATGAAGAAAAAAGCAAAGGTGGAAAAACCAGATTTTGATCAGAGACTTATCTGTTCTCATTACCGAATCAGTGGTGTTTTTCAGTGAAATACTCTGTAGTTGTAAATATTCCTGATAAAACTACCCTAGCAGTAAATGGGGATCAATATATGGAAGTTGGATCTTTGAATTCTGTCAGTAGAACAAAATATGGACAAGTTGAACATACTTTCCAAAAAAATCCCTTTCTTAAATATAAGAACTATGGTGAAGAGTTGTGTTTTAACACACAAAAGGCAACGCTGTCCTAAAGGTGGGAAATATGGTGCCTGCGGATGGTTTGATCTGATCAGGCACTCCCTTAATAACCTTGTGTTGATCAATATCTAAACACATCCTGGCCAGCTGGGAATGGCCCATGAAGAAAGCAGTTCTGATTCTCACAGAGCAGAAGTCAGAATGATTAATAAAGCATTTTCCGCTTGTGATCATCTGTATATTTACAGAGTTTTTGCTACTGATGATTTCACCCACCCTGTCAATATCTACCTTCTTTAATGTTTGACTCTTGTTTTTGTGTAGAGAAGATCACAGCTCTGTTTAAGCTCATGAAAGTTCAAGTACAAAACAACAGTTTTAAAGCTGACTTTGTACTTGATGGGTTTTTTCCCTCTTTTGGTTTACACAATAAAATAAAGGCTAGGAATTCGGTCTGGAGAATGACTGCTTTATACAATTCTAGTAGCCCTTTCGAGCCTAAGTGGCACCAAACTATAAACAACAAAATTACTTAGGCTAGACTACACTGCCAGGCATGAGAAGCCAGGCTTGACCTACAAAAATGAAAGGCAGCTTATACCAAACAAGGACGTGTATTCCACTCTGTCCTCCTGTTGCTTCAACACTTGCTCTGTGTCCTGACACAGAATTACCCTTTCCCTTCTGACAACACTATCTGTATTTCAGAAGGACAGTTGCTTCTTCCAGTGCAACCTTCTGAGTGAAGAGAGTATTTTCTCATGTACTGAAGAGAATATTTTCTCAGGTGACTGCTTTTTGCCAAATTTCATCCGGGAACCAGGTGAATTGCTCCTGTTAGCAGATATTAGAAGATGAGGATTAGATCCTGCTATTCTCTCATGTACCTGTTTCCCTAATGAGTCTTGCATGCAGATCAGTTGCAGATGTGGCTCTAATTTTGTGCAATTTAGATATCACTCTATGCAAAACTGCATTAGACTTCGGTGTACTTTGAAATAAAATCACTTACTCTCCTGACTTTCTCTTTCCCTCCCTGTGGTCTATGAAATATCCATTGATATGGCAGTGCTGATCTGCAGCAGTTCTCCCTGCTGACTGAGGCCAGCAAGCTGCTCATGAATCTAGCAGATGTTTCAGTTGTCTAGGCCAATGGAAACCTTATGGACCCTTTTCTCTTCATCTCCTCCCAGGAGCAAATGTTAGTACAGCAGATATCTGGATGTGTGCCATGTAGCAGCAGAGACAGGGAAAAGCTGCTGTGGCTTCGCTGAGCGTGGTGCTGTATAATGACTGTGGTTTTTTCCAGTCCTGTCTCAGAGGGTTGTTTACAAATGCCATGCTCCTCACACGTAGCTAAACCTAAACCTGGGTTCTTTAAAACCTAGGGGTTCTTTAAAACCTAGGGGTTCTTTAAAACATATCCCTAAACCTCCCCTGCTGTGCTACTGAACCTTGGTTAACACACAGATAGTCATTAGAAAGATCCAGTCATATGTTGGACTTTTATTTCCCTGCCAATATAAATTTAGAAATGCCTAAATGCGAGCAGCATTCAGCACCGTGCCCCTAACAGATTGCACACACTGTGACAATGGAAACTGTTACAGGGATTTAGGACATGAACAATTTAAATTTTTGAAAATTTAATTTAAAATATGGAACAGGCTGCCCAGAGAAGCTGTGGATGCCCTACCCCTAGAAGTGTTCAAGGCCAGGCTGGGTGGGGCTTTGAGCACCTGGTCTAGTGAAAAGCATCCCTGCCCATGGCAGGGGGTTGGATCTGGATGAACTTTAAGGTCCCTTCGAACCCAAACCATTCTGTGTTTCTATGATTTTATGGTAATTTAAAGGAAATTATACTCCTGAATTCTCCAGCTGTCCTCAAAAACTGCTTTTTGAAAAATTATTTTTTCATCACTTGACCTCACTTTCACAGTGGGTGGTAGGAACAGTCTCTTATTCAAGATCTCTAAGTTCTTATTCTAGAATCTGTTTCTCTTTTTTTGTTGTGACCTTTGGATCCCTTTTATTTGTGAGAATTTAACATGGAAGCTGTCATTTCAAGTTGTCTATGAATAAAAAGCTTCAACCCAAATGTCATATTTGTCTGAAATTCTTGCCCTTACTGTTCTTAAAGGTAATAATTTGGTTTAACAAGAGGGATCAGCCAAAGAAAAGTTTTCCAGATTTCTTTACTTTATGCATTCATGAAACATATTTTTAGATACAGGCATTCATTATTCCTCTCTCATGAGCCAATTAAATTCTGACTCCTCAGAAAGCACAGAAAGGGACAGGACAGGGGCACCTGTGTGAAGCCAGTGGCACAACCAGGAACTCAGAAGTGATTAGGTATTAGCATTAGCTTCAGTGACCTCTGGGCTGGAATCTTTGTCTTTTTTTAACAAAAAAAGCTTAATTTCTGTCCAACAGGCTGACAGAATAACTTTATTCATCAATTACTTTCAATTAGAAAACTGCATCTTTCTTAGGAAATGTTTTTGTCTTCCTTAAAATCATTTTTAGGCATGTCCTCTTGCACAAAAAATCCCTTAGAGATCTGGAATGAGAATCACAGTTAAATTAACTGTATTCAAAAGGCAAAGAATCAAATTAATCAGCTCCATATAAATACCCTCATACCTGTAATGGCTAAGTTCAACTTTAAAAAAAAAAAATTAAAAAATGTTAACTTAAAAGGCTACAATAACTCTATAATTGATTTAGTATAGAAAAGTTTTAGTGAATTTTATGATGTGATCCACAAGGGCTCCCAGCACTAATAGTTTTGCAAAATATTTTTTTTTTAAATCCACTGAAATGTAAGAAATCAGCAAGTAAATTGATATGTGCATTAAAATAATTTTCTAGGTCAGTGAATCGATGTCAGTAATGGTTGACTAGATTCCCTACTTGGCTGTAAGAATATTTTAGCTGAAGCCTTTTATTTTATAATTTACTAAATTATTATAAAGGTTATTCGGTACGTAAGAAAATGTTGTCTTCTAGAGAAGAGAAAACACCTCTTAATTGTGCACATGGCTGAGAAAATGTCTGCTCGTGTCAAATTTGCAGGATAGACAAAAATTCTGTTCCTGGTCACACTGACATTACCTCACCTCTTGCATTTTACATAATAAATTGGTACAAAAGTGCTATCTTTCACGATTAAATCAGATCATTATTTTGTCATGGCCAACAGCCAGGAGTGATAACTTGATATTTTTACAGCCCTGTAAGGTGACTCCCAGCTGAGGAGTGACCGTGTAGCTGATAAAAAAAAGGTGCACTGCAGCTGAGGGTTTGCTGGCTGGCTGGATGACACAGTTCCCTGGAACAAGCTTTAAACTCAGCTGACACATCCACACACGGTTATAACCCGAATCACAGCCACACTCACCCGCCCAGACCCAAATGAAACTCTGAGCTCACCAAAATCTGCTGCAATGGGATGCAGGGAGAAAAAAATAATTCAGCCAGAGAAGGGGAGCAGCCTCTCTTTGAGAAGTGTGGATTTAGAAGCAGTGACACCCATGGAAGGAACATACGGGGCAGCCACAGGTCTGCCACTCCCTTAATCACCCCAAAGGATGAAATGTTCAGAAAAACCCACAAAAAAATGCTGCCACACAATTAGGAAATGCAAAGAAAAGCAGGATTTCTCAGCTCGGTCTCCTACTGGACAGCTGTCAGTTTAGCAGCTTTGCAGTTTGTGAGCTCCACAAACGCATGCAGTGCTCATGGGCTTCTTCTTGCAGGCTGTTCTAGCCAGTGTTACTTACACCAGTACTGAGTGGGGATGGGTTAACTCATGAGAAGAAAAAGGAAACAGATCAAGCATGAATTAAAATGCCTTCAAGTACACTACAGCTTCATTTTTAAAATGTAGGGGCTTACAAAACATAAATCTCCCGCTCAGTAAGGAAGTAATTACATGGCAGAGGAGGATGTCCGATAAAATTTAAGAAACTGATATAGTAGCTTCATAATGGAGGTTTTAATTTTTTTTTAAACAGTTACAACATCTAACCTAAACAGGGAAATATATTTCCCCATTAGGGAAATATAAATGTCAAAGACCATATTTGCATATCAGGGGAGGGCAGGAGAAGGGAGGAGGAGACACAATGACTAACATCTGTTGCACAGATTGAGATATCAAGACTTTTTCCAGACAGCAGAGTGCATTTCTCAGGTGAAGAAATGCAAGAGCATTACAGCAAATTAATGTGTTTCAAAGTGGAGCAATGTACGTTAAATGGCAATTTCTGAACTTAGGAATTTTAAGGTAAGTTTTGAAAAGATATAATATACAACAGCTCTTGAGTTTAGGTCTTCAGAATGAGCATAATAATTTTAGTGACTTTCAATCATAGCCTGTCCTATATTTGAGTAAAATAAGTCTTTATTTTTTTCCCCCCCTAGCTGGTCTTTGCTAGTTTTTTAAACCTGCAGAGAAGAAAACGCAACTTGAATATTTCTATGTCTTGTTGCCTGCTTACATTCAACTATTTTTTTTCTTTCTGTTTGCACAAAGCATCTCATTCTTGGCATTCTTCCACTCAGCTATCAGAATCCCTGCTTGAAACATCATATAGGAGAGGAAGGCAAGACAACTGATGCCATTCACCAAGTGCCTTTGTTTTGAGTATCAGGATTTCTGTATTCTCAAGACCGTGGCACTTGTTTATGAACACTGACAAAGCAAATGAGCAAGTGCTTTGAACACAATACATTTTATTAACACTGTTACTGCAAATTTTATACCCATACACATCTAAATGTTTGCTGCACAGACTCCTTTGACTGCAGCTATTATAGAGTAACTGGTTTTGTGGTGGTGTAGTTAGCTAAGAGTACAAAGACTTGAAAAATGTTTCATTTGGAAAGGGGAGCTGCTGATGTAGTGGGGATTTTCTGTGATGAAGTCAGACAGTTTAAGAAGAGTGCACAAAGTCCTACGTCTCTGAGCACAGAGCACATGGAACAGCAGAGAAGGTGACTTTGCCCATGATTCAAATCTCTTCTCAGTCAATACTCAGCCTCGAGGCATCTGTCACACTTGGACTCTTTTTTTCTTTTCAGTCTGTAGTCCAGTGCTTAGTGCTTTCTCTTCAGAACAGGCAGGGGGAAGCAGCCACAGGACAAGTCCTACAAGGGTTCACTTATACTGTTTGTCCATTTCTGACCCAGAGCAAGCACAGCTATCTCCACACTACACCCCAGTTTATAGTGTAAACATCACTTTTGCTGATCTTCCTGGGTTTCTTTCACAGAATCACAAGCAAAAAATCATATCAACCAAATGACTGATGTATGTTAAATTCTATCACAAGTATGTATCTTCTATCTCTCCTTTGGGCCAGGCAGTTCTGGAATAGATATTACTGTCCTCTGCAACATTATTATATTGCTTTTTTATTCTTAATTTCAGTAGTTATGCATCCCCACTTCCAGAAGGTACAGAAAATCCATAACAAATTCTTTCCAAACCCTTAGTAGAAACCTAGCTTTCAAGTGCTGTTTTACTCACTTTTAGATGTTGCTCCTTCTGCTCGACTCTGAGAATCAAAGGAACAGAAAGAATGATAGCAGTGAAGACATCTTTTACCATCATGCACTGTATAAAAAGCCTGAGCGAGTTCTCCTGAGCACCATGGAATTACAGGCTATTACATGCACTTATAAATCTTTCTTACAGCATTTGTTGGACTTTCCATTGTTCAGTTCTCCCAGAATAATATCCACTGATGAAAATGGATTTATCAACACAGTAATTCCAGTCAAAAGTCAGAAGTGTAACTTGCTGTAAAATAAAACACATCTAAAAAAATCAGGGGCATAAAAGAAAATCTGATCTTCCCAATTAATTTGATGTATCATTAAATCATGTCTAATTCAGACATCCTCCTGTTTAGAATTTATACTTTCTGCCACGGAAAGCAATTGCCTTGAAGCCTTTTGTCAAGCGTGCTTCTCCTGTATGAGATGTGCATCAGTAAGCCTACCTTGCTCTGTCACTGGCAGCAGAGTCTAGAAAATCTCTGCTGCTTTCCTCTAGATGCTCATTTCCCTTGCCAAACTCTGCCTCCCTCACCCTGTGTGCTGCTGCACCACTGCAGCTGTCAGGCTGGTCAGGCCCTGAACTGGGTCTGCGGAATGATTCGGTTTCAGCTGTCCCAGGCTGGATGGCAAACAGCTGAATCACTGCAACCCAGGTCATGAGGACTGGGAAGAACTTCTCTGATACCAGCTTGTAAGAAAGGAAATCATTACTGAACCACATATGCGTGATTTTCTGTGTGCAAGAAATAAACAGATGCATGGAGCTGAACAACAATGCAGTAGGATTACAAAAGATGAGTCAAAACACAGACGGAGCCCTCTTAAACATTACACTAAACTGACTTACAGAAACAACTTACAATAACATTTCAAAAAGGAAATTTACATATTTAAAAGGCCAAGAATAATTGGTTGGCTTTTAGTTAAACATAATTCTGTCTCTGTGTTTTCACGGAAAAAAACCCAAGGAAACTGTTCTGGTTTCCAAACAAGCCAACATTGCAGTGTCTGTTCCACTGAAAGACTCTAACATTATTTACACTGCTTCTGGGCAAATATTTCAAAATAATAAATTCACTGTAGCTCGAGCATCTCATACCCCATGCATGGAAACCTTCTTTTCTAGGAATATATACAGGTTCTTAGAAGATGCCCTCTGTAAAAACAGCTTTTAATGGCTTTGTGTTGGGATAAGAGGGGAATAAATAAACCAAAACTAGACCCTGGTTATGTTTTCAGTAAGAGCCATTTATATATAGTTCTTGTAGACCTGAACTGGCCCGTAAAGAGCATTTTTCTTTTTACTCACTTTACCTTAAACCAGGTAGAACAGCTCCATCCAAATATACTAGCAAGAAAAAAAAGAAATCTTTAAAGTAAATGAATCTGCTCCAAGAAAGGATGAAAATAAGGTGAGACAACCAACCACTAAAATTATGATTTTAGATTTGCATAAATATTTCTAATTTTTTATGCAGTGCCATTTGGGAAAAAAATATAATCCAGCAATTCCAGGATCCGTAGCCTCAATTAAGGAAACAAATGTAACACCAAACAACATGAGAGTGTCACAGAACAGCAAGAGATAAGAACTTTCTTTTTCAGATACAAAGGAAAACGTGAAAGAAACAATTGTACGTTGCAATGCTGCTGCACTCTTGATCCTTTTGTTCCAAAAGCCACACCAAATGCACTAAGGTGCTGCTACAAGAGCAGGAAAACCACAAAAGTTCTATCCCAGTCTGTATTTGAGAACTAGTACCATGATACAGAAAACTCACTTGCTTTTGACTGCTCTAACTACTGATGTTACAAATACTCTTGCTTCAGGCTCCATATACAGAAGGCCAACATCACGGGGAAGAAAAAAAAGAGAAACAAACCAAAAATATCAACAAAACCAGCAACCCCTCTCACTCCCCAAAGCAATATCACATTTGTTTCTACACGGGAAGCTCTGTTCTGATAGACTGGAACAAAATGTACGGCAAACCCAGCGCTTGCAGAAAGCCCTCCAAGCCCGTGCAGCGCGCTCTGCTCACACACGGCTGACACTGGAAAATGCTCCATGCATTTTCCTCTGGAAAATGCTCCATGTGCTGCCTGGGAGAATGTCCCACACAGCTCCTGTGCAGGAACAGCAGGGCTGTCTGTGCCTCCTCCTGCCTCTGGAGCCAGATGTGGGGCCTGGCCTTCAAGAAACGCTGAGCTGAAATGTATTAAAGTGAAGCTGAAGTGGAGGCATTGGTGGGGAAAGGTATTTTTGGTTTTGCTGCCCAGAACAGAACAAGCTATGAAAAATTGTTTAGTATGAATAAATGCCAACACAGGTATTATTGCAGGAAAGAGATTAAATCAAATTTTTGCTCCAAAGTTACAGAAAACGTAGATATTTAATGATATAGATCATGACATCGCAAAACATCTGTTTCAACACAGCTATACAGTGAGAAGCTGACTACTCCCCCTCACTGCTACAAGCAACTTTTACTAGCTCTGACAGACAAGAAAGTTGGACAAGAAATTAAATTTCTTATTTGTTCTTCTTCATATACTTACAGGTGACTCAACCAAGAGTATTAAAATAACAAATGGAGGTAAAAAGTAGAAGGTAGCTTTCCTAGTGTGACTGTGCTATTAAAGATGAGATAGAAAACCTATGCTCATTCTTTAAGGAAACACACCCTTAAAAAGTCAGAAAAAAAAAAAAATTGCTGGTGTGTAATCACACACAGATTAATGACTACAGATGACAAGTCAAAGGGATGGTAAAAGAGCTTGTTCTACCCCATTCTCCATCTTGAATTTAGGGTGTATATATAGGCTTCATTTATTACCATTAAAAACAGCCAAGAAACCACATTAGGTAAAAAAATACCCCAACATTTAAAACATTAGAGTGTAACAGCAGACAGGAAGGAAGGACTAAAACAATGTTATGCCTTGCAGATGACACTACAGAAATGGAATCTGATGCAGCAAGACTCATAATACTGGTCTAGTGGGCAGAAAAACAGAAAAACCAAATTGAGCTGCAGACGGTGAGAATTTTTAAATTATTCCTTTGGACAGTCTACCTGCAAAGGACTGAAACATTGGGAAACTGGAGAAACAAACTTAACAACAAGAAGTCTGAACAGCAACAAGCAACTTTTAATCGGTCTTTACATGCCTAACTTGACATGTATAAAAGGGACCTAGTTTCCAAAGGGTAGATCTTACTATTTGCTGAAAGAATGGAAACCACTTAGCAATTCTGAAATTTTGTAGCTGAGCGAGCTTGGGTGTGAACAAGGCTTTTAAAAACAAAGAATGATAATAGGTTAAAGCATAGCAATCACTGGGAAAAAAAATCCAACCAAACAAACAGAGAACAGGACAGGGAAAATTGCATCAAGTGATGCCTTCTCCCAGCCACCTAAAAAACAGAGACTAGACAAGAGTAAGGGAATAAGGGTAGATATTTATTTGAAGGGCCTTCAAGGTACACCCTGGGGAGCCAGAGGCTGCTTCCATAGAATGGACCCAAGATGGACAGAGAGTCACGAGTTCTTGACACAGATATAGGTTTGGTCCATCTGCATATCAGCATAAATTCACCAATTAAAACTTTAGCTTCTTCCACCTTCTCCACCTCTTTCATGGTCCTAGTTTACATCTTTTGGGCTTAAGACAGCCAGAGTGTCCTTGAACAGCAAGCTCAGAGAGGCTTTGTTATGTCTATCTGGCCTAAGAGAGCAGCTAACAAGCTACATGAAACTTTAGAACTACACGCTAAGCAGTACAGAATTTGAAAAATATAGAAATTAAAACCTAAGGCATCACAAGCAGGAGTAAGGTGAAAGAACAAACTCCTTCAGAATATGTTTAAATGACAAATTGACACATGTCACAGGAATGCATCGTGATGAATTTCTGTTCAAAATAAACAAAATTTCAGACTCTTTAAAATGCAGAGAGGAACAATGGGAATTTTCATTTAGAAATGCATAGTAGATTGTTATTTTGTTTTGAAATATTGCTGAAAATGGGAACATTATAAAGCTTTTCTTTTTTTTTTTTTTTTATCTTGAGACCTTACTGAATTTGAAGAATGAAATCATCTCAGTGAGTTCCAACACATTCTTTTACACATTTATATATAGTCTCTATCTGTATCACAGCACTAAAAGAGGGATTCACAGAACACAGGGTCTATCTACATTTTCCTCCTCTAAGTCACAAGAAATAACAATAAATTCTTTAAGCAGAAGCATAGAATAGACCATACTAAGGTTTCTAAACCAATTTTCATTCTACTTCAAGTTGTGTGTGGAGAGAATTGGCTAATAAAAAGTCTTACACACAAAATCCATTACAGGAAGGCTCATTTCCCCAAAAGTGGGTCAGAAACAATTTCAACCCTGTTAACGGGATGGGGAAATGACATCAATGCTGTTGAAACAAGCAATGCAAGAAAGAGATTTTAAAGTCTTTGTTTTGTACCCAACCCCTAAGTTGAACAAACAAATTTTAAGGGATCAAAGCTAGCCTATTATGAAGCATAAAACTATCTCTGCTGAGAACCATAAATTATGTATGGAGCAGGCGTATTTACCAGTGCTGCTAGTAATGCAGAACATCTCTGAATGAGCACTGACTTCTGAATGCCTCATGTTCTTTTATGATGAATTATGCAGGAAGCTCCAACACAGCTATGCTAAGGTGCTGGAGTTCATGTACAGGAGTGCTTGAGAGCCATTGAATAAGCAGGAGACGAAAATATTACCTTTTTTCCTTTTTCCTTTTACTCAGGTCCAACGTTTTGTGAAGAGTATTTGCCACTAACACAAAAATGAATATACTGAAAAAGTCAGATAAAATTACTGTCTTTTCTACATCCTTCCATGTTTTTTTTTTCTTCTCACCTACCTCCCCTCACCACATCTTCCTTCTTCAAGTGATGCAGCTACCTAAAGCTTTGAAGTACTGATTGCAGCGATGCACTAAATTTCATGAACAAAAAAGGCATTTGAGAATTCAAGATCCAGCATGGTATGCCAATTTGAATATTTCCTCCATTATGAACAGCTAATTTTCAATAAAAAAAAGCTTTTGCTTCTTTCAATGTAAGGATGGTTTCAGAACAGGTTTATTTATAGTAAAGACTCCAAAGAATCTGAAATAGTAGTGAAGTGTGGGGAAGTGAAATAGTAGTGAAGTGTCTACACAGCCCAATGAGGCACAATGCATCAGCTCTTCCCAGTTCCAAGGCAGTGAGATCCAGAAGCCATCTGCTCCACTTCTGTCCATGTGCCTAGACTGCTTGGATGCACAGCTATGCCCTAGCTGTACTATTTCTGATTCAACACCTAAGTTAGCATCTCTCTCTGGTTGCCTCACTGAACCCCACAAACTGGTGTGAGAGCAGAGATTTTTAGTAGGCACAATCAAAAGCAAGTGCAGGTTTTCCCATCCAAATCGGAAGCACATGAGGAGACAGCAGTCTGTCATCTGGCTCCTTCTAGAAGACTGGGAAAACAATCTGAAACCCCCACACGCAGAGTCATTGTGAGCCTGCCTGGGTACCTGACACGTGTGGACTCATGGTTGCGAGCAGTTTATTATTTCCTAAAACAGAGGGATGAAAGTCTGTAGGCAAGCTTTCAGATTCAGCTTGTATGGTGAAATACACTTAATACTCAGCTCACTTTAATACGGTATGTCAGGAAAATACAAAGTACAATTTTCCCCCAGATTTCCCCCAGCGGTTTCAAAACCGTTTCTGATTTCAACTAAAATATCCTAGAATCATACAGCAGAACGTTTTGGGCTGGAAGAGACCTTAAAGATCATCTGGTTCCAACAACAGTGCCATGGGCAGGGACACCTTCCACTACACCAGGTTGCTCAAAGCCCATCCAGCCTGGGCTTGAACAGTTCCAGGGACGGAACATCCACAGCTTCTCTCTGACAGTACGGAATTTCCTCTGAACATCTAATCTAAAACTATCCTCTTTTAGATTAAAGCTTAAAGTGCCTTTCCTTTTTCTAAAAATGAGGGTCGCATTCCTTTTTTTGCAGTCAGTTGGAGCTTTACCACCTTGCTACAATTTCTAAAATATAATGACTTAGCCACTTCATCTGTCAGCACCCTTAGGACCCATGGATATACGAAAGTATTTTTCAGTCCTTGTACTATTTGTGTTATCCAAAGCTTTTTCTATTTATTTAGACCTATACAGAAGTAAAAATATATAATTTTCACCCTCTTTTCAAACTGAATACACGGTTTAACACAGTGCATTTTTTCTAACTCCTCATTTAAAGCAGGTGGTTGAATTTTCAAATCTTCAGGGAAAAATATCCATCTTGGCCTGAAACTTTATCTGTTTCAATTCAGGAGAGAGGATTCTTTTTTTTTTCTCTTTAAGAAAGTTATAGACCTCATCTTGAAGTCTTTGAAGATGAAATGTATTTTCCCTGTGCTCCTAACTTCAGCAATGGCCTAGAGACTTAACAGGAAAGTAGGTCATTAGAGTCCCAGATACTTTCTTTGACACAGCTAAATGACATTTCTTCTGGAATCCAAATGTCATTTTTACCCTTTATTCTTAGAAAAATAGATGTCAATCCCCACTAGAAAACACTGTGATCATCACTTTTTGATAGAAAATTTAAATCAGTGGAAAATAAAATAAGTTGGAGGTACTGCTTCTCTTCAGCTTCTGTTTCATATCAATTTTCCAGGCTTCCTGGGCTGCCCAAGTCTCTCTCAGCTGCTGTTCAAGAATGAATCTAAAGGTACCGAAGGCAGCATCTGTGCATTTTGGAGGCTCACAGAGTTCAGGATCCAAAAAAAATTCTGCTTAGTTTCACACTGATTTAGGGAAAAAGCAAACCTATTTTAGTGAACTTTCATGCTGCAATCTGACTTCACGCTGTAACACGTCCAACAGCTGTACACAGCCTAAGGACTACCCTGCTGTAGGCAGGGGAACAGCAATGGCTGAAACACAAAGCCCAACAGGTTTTGAGTCTAAATGGCTAATTCCAACCACAAGCCACTAGCTGAGAAGCCTTGTCTGTCCTTTACTCAGCATCCTCCTGTCCCCAGTCCAGATCCCTCCCCTGGCACAGCAGTTCCTCTTCTAAGAATCCCCACTTCTCCCACACACATCTTAAGCATGGCTGCAAAATGTTTCGGATTGACTGGTGGTTTGTGCTTTTCTATTATGCTCCCCCAGGATACACAATTCATGTCTAATAGAAGCTCACATCACACACTTAAGGAAACAATGCAGAGAGAAACAGGGAAACAACGTGTTTGTAAAATAATTTGCCGTGAACAGCCCAGCAAGTTCCATTACAGAGACCTCTTTAGCCACAAGGCCTTAATACTTGAACGACACAAGTGACAGAACACTGAAAGTGTAAAGAAACCCCACCAAAATTCCTTGGCCAGTGGGAGGCCAGGGGATGGCTTACCAGGAAAACATTCTGAAATTCAAATCACTATGGAAGCTGGAAGATCTGGGCACTAGAAACATAGTTTCATTTAATTGAGACGTAAAATTTCTATAAGCATTTAATTAAAAATCCTTTCCCACTTAATTCAGTGCCATCTTCTTCCTTTCAGGAGTTCCTTCCTGCCATCACCCTTCGCACAAGCCTCAAGTGCATCAAACTCTTGTTTCACCTTCTTTCCTTTAACAGGCTTTGACTAGAATCCAGGGAATGGGTTTGGACAACCTGCCACGTGAAAAAACAGGAAGATACAGAATCTGTTTTCATAGTAAGTAACTTGAGGTATTAGAAAAGAAACATCCAAATAGTGAAATTCTAAGACATTAAAAGGCCTCTTTTCTGCCCCAAGCATGGAGAAGGCATCTTAAAGCCAGTCTAATCAGAAGAAACCCTATGTCAAGATCATGTCAGATTCCTTTATTGCCCATGAGGGAGGCAAATAGACTCTCTTACATTTTTATTGTAACTCAATACTATACTATGCTTTGTTCCATAAATTCAAAAACTTATGTTTTCAAGTCAATGTACCCTTTTAGCCATAATCTTGCACTCTGACAAGCCAAATAAATTCCCTGACATGGAAAATGTTCATCTCTGCTGGTCACTGGAACAGGTGTTAGGCTCCCCATGACACTACACCAAGCTGCTGACAGAGTAACAAGTTGTGCCTCTACAGGAGCAGCAAGTCTGGTACTGAGTGATGCTGCACATACTCAAAGAGGGAAAAAAAATAATTCCCTGGCTGTCATGGATCACTGCAAAAACTCTACAACAAGGAGCATGCCTGAATACCAAGAATTCCCAAGGGAAAGCTTTTATAATGTAAAATAATGCTGTGAATACCTGAGGGGGGGAAAAAAAGAAAAGGAAAAAAGAAAGAGAAAAATATATAATAATTTTAAAGTCCATCAACGAGGTACTTTGATAAGCTGGAGAGTGTGATCAACAAGCAAACAGAGGAATTATGGAATAGGATTTACAATATCTGTAGCACATCGGAATGCTATGGAAGATAGACATAAGACACTTCAGGAATCAAAGGCAAAATGTTGCAAAACCCAAGAAATGTCCAATTAAGTCTTTTAAGGATACACAGCTAAGCTAAATGCAATTCTGCTGGGACATAGCACAGTTATTGTATGTACTTACAGATGAAGTAACAATATGACTACAAAGTTAATGAAGAACTGACCAGCAGAAAATTATGATAAGAAAAATGCAAAAACTCACCTATCAGGAAATTGTTATCTATATAGTATAGGTATAATTTTCGTGAGATTACAAATAATTTTTTTTTTTTTTTTTTGTATCTCACTGCTTGCCTTTTTACCACCACTAAGCAGCATTACAATTGCTAAATATCAGTGTCTTGACCAAAGAAACTCAGACAAGAAATCCACCACCAAGTCACCTTGTGTAGATTGGGAAGGATAAGTGAATTTGTTCCCTGGAAATGATCAGGAAGAGGTGAAATATAAAAGTATCATTCATACAGAAGAGGGCTGATACATCTGACAGAAAGTGCTGGACAACCTTTAGGACGACAGTAATAGAAATGAGAAAAGATCCCCATGCACTTGGGGATTAAAAATTGAAACTTCAGCTATACTCTAGAATCTCATTAGCTGAGAACAACCGAGCAGGAAGAAGACACATTTTCTAATTTATCACTGGATGAGTATGAATGACCAATATGAAGCAGCTTCACGGGAAGCAGTTATAAGACACCTGAAGTATTTCTAGTAGGTGTGGGAAGGCTGGGTAGAAAAAAAGGAGTGAATCCCAGGTAAAACACTTCAGACTATTTTCTCATTTCAGTCAACAGCAGCCAATTCATGCCATGATACACTGGAAAAATATCATCCTGGAAATAGACAAGACTGAAAAATATCTGGCTGTCTACCAAAATGGGACAAGAAATTACGTGTATTACTCACAGAGATAAAAAATTACATGGGAGAAGATGTTTAGAATTAAATATAATCTTGAAAAAAGAAAAAAGTTACGTGAATATGCTGCTCCTGGAAATCAGAAGAGTGCACCTGCCAGTTCTAAGGGAAGGGTTCAGAACTCCCCTAATGAAATAACCAGCTGAGGAGGAACACAAACCAAAACCAAATCAACCAACCAAAACCTAACAAAACCCAACAAATCCACAAACAAAAGTCCACAGCTTTTGAGAAGAATGGCGACATGGAGGAAATCTGTGATACCTACAGAGACTGGTCTGGATGATCACGAATACCTCTTACAGCTGTTCATGTTCCTGAATACCAGACACAATTTGCTTTTTAAAAGCAGCCAAAGGGCTTGAATCCTGTACCTCCAGAATTCAACCAAATTCACATCTTCTGGAAAACATGTAGCATTTTTCAGGTAAGACAGACAGCTTTACAGCCAAAATCTCTGATATGACATCTTATTTAGAGGAATTGCCACACAGGAAGTAACACTTTACTCTTCACAGAAGCACTAAAAGAAAGTAGAATTTATTTCTAAAAATGTAAAGTTATTAAAATAGTTGTCATTAATGTACGCAAATGATTGGATGTATTTTGGAAGATATTTAGATCAGATGAAGATGGCAGCTGAATATAGGAGGACTATTTACAAGAGCATATAGTGACAGGACAAGGGGGAATGGCTTAAAATTGAAAGAGAGTAGGTTTAGATCAGATGTTAGGGAGAAATACTGGACTTTGCTAACTGCTGGTGTCCCAAACCCCAGAAACCTTTTTCAAGAGAGCTCCAAGGCCCACTTTTCCTCCTGAGTTTTTGAAGAGAGAAAAAGCCAAAGATCAGGGGAATTCTATTATGTCTGCTCTGGAAAAGCATTTTTACCAGTCTGCTTTCTGGGGAATATTTATTGTTGGAGTGGGATGGGTAGTCCATTACGGTAATCATTAAAAAAATTAAATTCTGGAAGAGAAGCCCAGCCACGGGAGGGGAGCCCATTCATTCTATTCATTTCTGTACATAACATTATCTGAAAAGAACGTTGAATTATTAGCTCATTAGTTTTATACACTTGTAAATTCCTAAAATGCAAATGGACATTAATGCAGGGATTGATATTCTCCCCTCATTTCTGAGCTGCTACTTAGGAAGCATTAGCTGACATACTTTACATTTCCGGAAATCTATGATGAATAAACACAATAAATACTACTCCCCAAAACAAATGAAAACAGCTACTTCTGAAGGAAATTAAGTAATGAAACAAAGGGATTTCCAGTGACAGACATTTTGAATGGAAAGGGAAACTACACAAAAAGCAAAAAAAATTCTACCTTGAAAAACTTAGTTATGTAGAATTGCTTCTACATCCAACTAAAATAAATCCTTTTCCTCTTGATACACCCACTCACAGCCCACATAATGCATGCATACAGAAATAAGAATAACTATTAGAAAAAATCACACAAATAGGAAAGTCACCCCTCACAAAAGAAAAAAGGGCTGCAGTATTCTCAGGAACAGTTGACAAAAGAAGAGGGAGTCTGTGGAAAAACAGCTGGATGCATTCTATGTGCACAGGTACTAACATAAATCAGGAGTTTATAGTCTTATGTCTGCTTGCACCATTTAAACTAGATTTTGGCAAACTGACAGTGATTTCTGTAAGACACGTGGGGACCTGCAAAGCCTAGGAAGAACATCCACTGCTGGCTGCTGCAAAGGCTAACTGCATTATTCCTTCCCACTGCCCTCTTTCCAGTGTTTCCCTCACTGCTGACAGCTACACTCTATTTTATTTTGGACTCCTTAATTCTCTTGCTCATTTCCCTTTGAATGATTTTTGTGAAGTTACAGCATTTTAAAGATTTTTATCAAATTCTTTAAGCTTAGAAGACTGTCAAGTTGGAATCATGACTTTTAGCTAGTAGGTCTCTGGGGAGATCATGAACAGAATGCTGAAACAACAAATTAAAAGATCCAACATTTACAGTGTTTTGGGTTGGTTTTTTTTTTAATTATTAAATCTTATTAATCTATCAGCTAATCTATTTCGCTTCGAGATCTGATTTCCTAGAATCATAGATTCATAGAATCAGGATCCTAAAAAAGAAAATCTGTTTTGTTTTTTTTTTTTTTCCTGGGGTGCTGGCACTGACAAAACTTTGAGCTGCAGCAACCTGCGAAGAACAGGAACAGATTTGTTCATCTGTTCAGCTTTCTGGGAGCCAGCAACAGCTTCCAAAACACAAATAGCAGAGGTTCCTTTTGATATTTGCAATTATTTGCAATACTCCAAAAAGAGCTCTGGTTCTTTTACATGAGCTGAGAAGCTGCATAAAGGCAACATGATGTTGCTAGGTAGTTTTCATAAGAGATGAACTTCACTGTATCGGCTTAACAGAAAAGGAGTAGGGTGTTCTGCAGTTGGGTAGGTAGTGATTGAGGACGTTAATTCAGAATCAACAACTCAAGGTGCATGGTAAACAAACACTGAGTATTTCTCTCTCCATCTCTAATGATCCACCAGACCGTGTGGTCAACAGATCAACACAAATCATCCCATGACTATCTCTAATCACAGCAGACTTTTTGAAACAGTAGTGTATGAACACCACAGGAACAAAAATCCCTCCAAAGTACTCTGCTCAAGTGTTTTCCACTACCTTTCCTTCATATGCAGCCCATAATTAAAATGTGAGGAAGACCTTGAAGTTATTAGCCCTTGAAAGAATCCCAGAGGAACGCTGAGCATAATGCTTACTTACAGAGAACTAGAGATCCCTATGAAACTACAGTAGCACACATGAAAAAGTCTTAGCTAATTTAGGCCTTTATGCCTCAACCAAGAAACTAAATTAGAATTAATACAAAACCACAAATGGTAGCAGTGATGGTGAATCCTCAGCCATTTAAATGCTGTGTGTTTCGCTAACCACTAAAGTAAAATAAATTCTCTGAAGATCTGACCTCATACAGAGATTTAAGGAACAAATCTTGAGATCTGACCTAATGTGGAGAATCAGTATAAGTCCTCTGGTTTTCAAAAGAGCATTTGAGGAAGAAAAAAAAATTCCTTATATTTAAAACACTTTTTCCACTTCCTTTGATTATAAAAGTACACTGGAACAAAACCATGCCTGAAAGAAAAGCCTGTATTTTCAAAAGTGTCTATAACTATCCACAGAAAAATAAAAATCAGTGACCGTGGGTTTAACCTGTACACCAACTGTTATCTTTTCTCCTGTATTTAAGTATTATTATCAAGTTCCTTTTCTCCTTAGAAAATTTTGAAAAAAAAAAAACCCAAACTCCAATAGAAGTCAAGAAACTTAGATATTTGGGACAAAGAAGTTAACAACCTGCCTCAGAGCAGCAGCTCCAAGCAACTGCCAGATATTAAGCACTCATGCCCAACGATTCCACAGGATGTATAAAATTTGATGAACACATCCTGGGAACTCACTATGTCCTTTCGATTGTGCCTAAATCAACAGTCTAGACTCTGAAGCCAAGTGTTTTGTCTGACTGGAATTTGACAAATTACTTAACTGAGGCAGCACGCAGCAATATGTGTCTGAAATGCAATGCACTGCCTTCGGAAATTCTTTGCAGATGTTCATAAGGGCTCAGTGCTCAAAACCATGACCAGACTTACAGCAGAACATCCATTCCAACAGCAACTAAAGCCACCACACTTCCAGCAGGGCTCTATTCAAGTATGGCAAGCTCTTCTAATACACTGCTTTTGACAGTCTCACTTGCTTAACACCCAAATGAGTGCAGACAAATTGGAAAAAAAAAAAAAAGAAAAAAGCAATCAGAACTTGTATTAACCATCGTGAACGGGAAGAGTGGCCTCTCTGAAAGTTGAGGAATAAGAACTGACAAAATGCTTCAGTCAGTGATAACCAGGTCCACCTCAGAATGGAACACCCTCCCTAGATTCCCTCTTCCCACAGCTGTGCTGCACTTCACAAGCCCGAAAACAGACATTATCTTTATTCCATCCCAAATTTGCCTGCACTAGCTAAAAAACTATTGTCAATAAATGACTAACACGTTGGGGCAGTGTCGACGCCTCAGTTAAAAAGAACACGTTAACAGCAACAGCCTGACCCTACATATCTCATTTCTGGGGGGCCTCGTACTTTCCTTTGCTATTTCTGTGCTGTTGGAGCAGCTCTATTCCATAGTGACCTGCAGCTTTGGTGAGTGTGTTATATTATCACAACTGTTAAGAGTGGGTTTCTCACATCTGTTCTGGAAAACAGAATAAAATGCATTAAAAGCAGTAAAGATGATACATAGGCCTGTCAAACTGCTGCTTCCAGCGCTGCTCCACCTAAAAAATGAAAAGCTGATTCATGTTTTCTCAGTCTCCTAGCAGGACTTGGGACCTTGAATGGCAGAAGGATTCTGGCAGGAACTACATCGGTGAGCGTTTGGACTGTGTATACACAACATCGTGTGGAAATCTCAGCTCTCTCAACACTGAAAAGATCTTACAGAGGTTAGGGCCACGTATTTCCCAAGTATAATTACAAAGCGTAAAGGGCAGTCAGCAACTTTGTTAAGAACTATTATTGTTGTTATGATTCCAGCTTTTTTACCCTGAGGATCAGCTGGAGTTTGTAAGGAAAAAAAACCCAGGACAGTAACATATTTTGTGAATCTTCTTAAAAAACCTCTAGAACTCAGGCAGCTGCTTTCTCTCCCAAATTTCTTTGGACAAATGGCATATGTGCTTAAGCAGATATGTGTGATTTTTTTGAGCGTCTAACGTAATTATAATGTTTTATGTTATCTAAAGGAAAACTAAACCGTGAAATAATCTAGCATTTTGATTTAATGCGAAATTTTGCATTTAAGAGGATATTAAAAATTCAACAAAACCCATTACAATTTTATATTTAAACCTTCACAGTCCTTCTGCAGTCTTAACATTGTAATTTTCAAAACCTTTTCACTTCCAAAACTTTTCTTTTCTTTTTTTTTGTTTTTTTTTCTCTGTGGACCGTCTTCACAGACAAGCATGAAATTCTGTTCTACACCACCACGTTCTTCCTCATCAGAAATGCTGAATATAGAGAAAACTCTGACCCCTAACATCCATGAGAAATCACGGAGGAAAACTGAAATCCGTATGTTTCATCCTCACAAGTTTAACCAGCGGACAGGATTTAATCCTCAGAGGGAAGCACTGGACCTCAGGCTTTACATACTAGAAGCAGAGACTAAACTACAGGGGAGGAAATACCAAAGAGACAGTAAAGGAATGGTTATTAAGCTGGGACTGGCTTTGTTGTTCTCTCTGAAAGTACAATCACTTACAAATACTAAAAGTGCTTTTAATACCTGAAAGTGACATATGAAAATTCTACCTTTAGAAGTTGAAACTGTATTTTGAGTAAGAACATCATAAGATTTTACAAAGAAGAGCTCCTTTACTTCAATAGCACTAGAATATCTGAAATATTTCAATCGGGCTTCAGATCCTGCTATGCTGCTACAACAGTCTTGGCAAGCTTTTTGTAATGACCTTGTAGTAAAGGTGGAATATGACAGGTTTTTATTTCTACGTGTCTCAGGGGTGAAAGCTTATAACCATAAATAAACGCTCTTCCAAACTACTGATTTATGGAGTTTCCCTAGGCTCTATATTGGATTCACACTTTCAACATCTATACACTTCCACTTGTTAGCAATTTTTGCCATAAAATGTTGCAGTGTCATTTTTGCAGATGACACCCTGAGTTACCTATTCCTCAATAAAAAACCAAAAAATAAAAACAACAGCAAAGCTAATGCCTGACCGATGTCAATAACTAAATAGCTGAGAACTGTGAGAAGATAACGTAAATAAGACAAATAGTAGTGTTTGGGTCTCCTCTGTACACATTTATTTCATCCTTCTCCTTACCATGGACAGCTGCTGTGTTACTGACTTAATTCTATGATGATTTTCTGAATGAGAAATATGCTTGGTTAATTACATGTACTAAAAAAGGACTTAAACTGGTAGGTTTAGAGCCTGTAGGTCTTTCAGTTGTGCTGGTGTGTATGGTTTTCAGTCAAAACTCTGGAATGAATGAAATCTATTCTTTACCTATATATTTGCAACTATACTTATATAGAACATACACAATAAACTTTATTATATGCTGTAAGAAAATCAAAAATATGGCTGGGTAGAACACGACCAATGATGAAATTCTGGTGAAGTCCTGAGGGAAAAAAAAATGATTCCTAACTAAAAGATGATCTGAGTAATTGCACAACTATCCAGGCAATAACAGAGCATATTGGT
Source organism: Platysteira castanea (assembly GCA_013397175.1). Classification (NCBI taxonomy): domain Eukaryota; kingdom Metazoa; phylum Chordata; class Aves; order Passeriformes; genus Platysteira; species Platysteira castanea. Next base: position 541,937 of record VYXC01011355.1, on the reverse strand, counting down.
ACAACATTCTTCACACAATCCCTCCCGACTTAAGCTTCAAATAAGCTGATACCAATTTCATTGACATAATGAGAACAAACAAAATAAATCAAGTGAATAAAGTCCAGAGTGATCTTTGCCTCCTGGATAAGATGCTTTTAGACAGTGCATCAACTGCTATGATGATTTATATTACAGACTGAGATGTATGCCTTAAGTAGCATTGTTAAAGCCAAATTTAATCTTATGCTTCTGGAGGAGAAGCAGTCTCCTGCTTTAAAAGTAAGGCAGAAACAATATAACTCTGCATTTGCAGAAGAAATAAGTGAAAGAAAAAAAATGTTTTTCCATGGTACTCAAAAATAAACAGAGTTTCTTTGGGATACAGATGCGATACAAGTCAAGAAAAAGACATGACTCAAAAATCCCCTGGATATCCAAAAGGCTACAAAAAATAGCCCTGTTATATCCAGCTTGTGAGGCAAGTGAGATAGAGTTCAAGGCACTTACAGTACTTAAAACAGTAATACTAAAGTAGAAAAAGAGTTTGAAGTTTTCTCCCATCAAACCGACATCCCCTAGAACCACCAGAAGTACAGCTTTTGTGCCGGTTTTTGAGAGAGAATATAACATTGTGTCTGTACTACAGCAGTACTTTGCTATGAGAAGCAGAGGCACCATGATATGAATAGTATTTCTCATGAGGAAAAACATTAAAAATAGAGCTTCATACACAGCTAAAATGGGGGAATGAAGCATGGCAGAAATAGCTACCAATCTGAAACGTTTTTATACGGACTGGACAGTAGGAATCCTGCAATATTAAAGCAGTCACATCTTCCCCTCTGGAAAAAAGTCTCTCCTTGGGGACTTAGGAATCTTCTTGGAAATGTCACCATTTCTAATCTGTGGGCTACAGGAGTCTTGTGAACGAGGAAGGAATGTTGTACTTCTCAACCAGCAGATGATAACAGATCTTTCTGGAGGGCTTGCTTTCCCCTCCTGCAATTGAAGTTGGCCTTTACATTTTTTTCTTTATAAGAAGTTGCCATTGTCATCCTTAGTACTCCCAACCGAAAAAAAAGCAACAAAAACAAAAAGTGCTATCAGACAAACAAAAAACCAACAAACCCCACAACCGAAATAATCAGAAATTCCAATTTACACTTTGAAGGGTTAAAAGCCAATTTACCAACTACAGGAGGTTTGGGACAGCTCTGGCAACAACCTTTTCATAGCAGATGACACAGACTGTATCAAAGTGAAAATGAGGAGCACAGAACTCCATTCCTCAACTAATCGCATTTGAAGGAAGATACTTGGCCCTCTCTTCCACTTGCTGGCTGAAAATTGATATGTCATTAGCAGATCTGGTAAGACCACTGAGGCTGGAAACAATTGCTAACTGCCGCCAGAAGATACCTGAAACAATATTGTCCCAAAAATTGTCACAACAGCCCTCCTTAAGAGTTCAAATAGTCTTCAGTGTGGTGCTCTGCTAGAGGAAATGTTTATTTATAGAGATCAAGTTAAACAAATCTCAGCCTGTGCATTAAGAAATGGTCCTTAATATACACATGCACTGAAAAAAAAACTCCGATAGTCTGATATTTTTAGGTGGCATCTTCAGTTTCTGCTTCATCAAATTAAGTGCCATAAATGACCGTTTTCATGTTTCATTTTGCCTCCTACCCTTTTAAATCCTTCTGAACTAGACTTCTTGGAAACATCCCAAGTATTCTCTCCATGAGTATCCTGTGGCAGCATCTGCTCAAGGTAGTCCAAAGGAAGATCTGCCCTTCTATGCAAAACCCAAGTATTTACCCTCTCTGGAAATCACACCAAACTTCATGCAGCTTCTTCTAGGTAATCAAAAGTCTAAAAAAGAAAACCATGGTAAAATCAAGCAATCACAGTGCAAATCTATCCTGGAGCTGTGAAATCCTTGAGATACTTCAATTTGACTGGAAGGCTCTGAGCAAACAGATTTAAGTGGGTTTTACTTACTCGGTAGCTCAGTCCAAATGACCTGCAGACCAGATGACCTTTCAACCTAAATTGATTCTAAGTGCCACAAAGCAAGGATAAAGTAGAGAGTTCAACAGCTGCTTTACAGCACTTCATACAAGCAGTCTTCAACAAAGCCTGAGAAAATACTTCAGGAAATAGCATTGAATGCAATGTTTGAGAGCAAAGGCTCTGGTGTTCAGCTTACAGACAATCCCACAAGGAGAGGGAGGGAAGTGGAGACCAGCAGGAGTTTTCCCATGCTAACAATGCACAAACAAAAGACAGGTGATCCCACAGAATATCACTTAAATAATGTGCTCTGGAACCCTCAGATCTTAGGGCCGGTGTGAGGTCAACTGTGCCTTGCTGAAAACGGCAGCACAAATTCCAAACTTTCAGAAAGGAAAGATGAAGATCCACACATAAGAGCAAAGACATAAAGGAGTGCTGGATTTCATATTACGAGTACCAAAGAGAAACGCCTCCTGAGAATTCTCTGAGTTGCGAATTGATGTTTCCAGTGCCAAATTAGAGAACTGTTTGCCAGTTAAGTGCTAGACTTAAAAGGAGGAAGAGACCTTTCTTTACCGCTTAGACAGAGTAATGAGAAAAGCAGTAAGGCATCATCTACTTGATGTCTTCCACCTCAGGAGATTATAAAATAGGTCCTACGCTTTTGGCAAAAGACAGAACTATTGCAGGGCTGAAATCTCTGTGGATATTGGGTACTTTCATCTTAGGGCTGTTCAGCTCCAAAGGAAAAGCTGAGGACTTCTTGAAGGCACCGTGCAGCTGAGCAAGAGATCTCCAAAGATAGCACAGTGTCAAACCTAGTTCAGTACACATAGTTTCAGCTGTGCATTCAATACGCATGTGCCCTTCTGAAATAAGGGTGTGCTCATGCTCACAGATGAGCACGGCCCATGAGTAATTCTGACTCATTCTACACTTCCTGTGCCTCCAGGGCAGTTTCTGTTTGAATGCCAATATATGGGCACAGCAAGTAACGACTGCATACTGATGAGATTATGTTTATTTGTGCGGAAAAGTCGCTTCTGTGGACGTGTTTTGGTTTGGGCTTTCTTTGTTAATTACGAAGGTCTTAAAGTCTTGACCGCTGTTACACAGCATCACAGCTGAATACATAACAGTACAGAAAGGAGCAAAGCAAATTTCAAAGCATGCATAGGCAAATATATGAATTTGACTTTATTCACTCCCCTCATTCATGTCACCCAATGCATGCAAAGTTTCTGAGAAAAAGATCTTACAAAAAGCCATGCAAGGGTTTAAAAAAAGAAATACAAACCTGAGCTGTATTTTAATTCTATCAGACAAACTTCTAATACATAAACGCTCTCAACTGGCTGTGCTTTCTTCGATTATTATTATTGTTCCACAAGATTATTGTTCCTCAAGCTAAGCAATGTATAGAATTGGAACTTTGTAAACATTGTGAATCATAACTTCCAAAATACATGTAAACTAGCACAGATATTTTCCTAAAATCTGATGTTTAATTACTAGAAAACTCAAATTTATCTACCCAAAATAATACAGAAGATTTTAGTAAAATACATATCTTCATTATTTTCTACAAAAATATACGTTCATACATATAAGTGTATTTGCATATGTATATATAAACCCATATGCATCAACTTATATGTATTTGTAAGTCAAAAAACACCCCTCAGGTTACATTTGCTACATCACCGCTTCGTTGAAATTCAGGAAATGGTTTACAGCACTGCTGACCTTACATGATTAGTTCTGAAAGGTTTACTTCTTTGTCACACTGATTTGTGGCAATCACCTTGCTGCTCTGAAGTCATAAATCTCTGCAGATATCATAGTATGCTTTTCTATATATTGGTATGCTATCAGGAACAGTGACAATCATTTATACTAGTGTGAAAAGACAGGGAATGCTTAGGAGACACTTAGGAGTTCATTGTTCTCTGTTCAGATATTTATGACTATGACTAGAGATAAAAAATATAAATTACATTTACATATTTATGAGCATTTTTATGAAATATCTTCATTTCGATTAAAATGCCATCAATATCCCTACATTACTATAATGCAAGTCAGAAATCTAACTACAAAGCACTTAGTTTTATCTTTTTCCTAAAAGCTTCCCAAATTAAAGCAATTAACAAAATACAGCATGAGCAGTGCTGATTGATAAACATTGCACTTAAGCGAAATGATAAAATTTTAAAGAACTAATCTCTCATACCATAGGACCTAAAGATATTTTCCTTTGTTTGGAGAAGCAGAAACAACCTTGGGAGAAAATGCGTGGGCTGCAGAACCATGCAATGCAAATTGAAGAGTGCAGGCAGAAACTCACCTCTAGCTTTGTTCTTTGTGGCAGCCACTGGAAGCAAGGAAAAGATTGCACAAGAAGAAGAGAACAAAGATAGATTAGACAGAAGTTTGAGCAAGTAAGAACACAGAGAAACTTCATCACTATCGATTCAAAGCTAACAAACACCGTTTCTAAGATTATTTGACCTATTTATTAGAGACGCTGCTGTGCTGGGAGAGAGTTCAGATCTATGATTCTGTCAGAAACCCTGTGTTGAGAAGTTACAAAATACACCAGAGCACACACTCAAATATTGTGGTGAGGAGTGCAGAAAAACCACGGATCATTAGTCACAAGTTGGTGAGAACATATGCACACACATTAGTGAATTCTAAAACTTAAAGCACAATTTGCCTTGCCAAAAGTACGTTCTGAAGTACCAAATTATGTCATCCCCTTGCTCCTATTTCCTGAAACATTACTCTTCTGTGAAGCTGATGCAAACAGACATTGGTTAATCTGCAGATACCCCAGTGGTTTACAATCTCTTATATGATCATTGTTTTTCTTCACCAAAACCTATATCCTCAGATTGTTTTTGCACCCTAGTGGAGCAGGCAAACCAAAAGGAACAGATGATATTTTAACCAACAGCGACCAGTTCAGTGTTCAAACTCAGAGAAAAATGGACATTATTATTATTGTTCCACAAGATTATTGTTATCTTCCTTGAATCTTCCTTGAATCTACCCTGAATCTGTCCAGTCTCATGCTGGTAGCTCTTCATGCCCAACACCACAACAAAAACAAAGACTAGAGCTTAAAATGTTTCATTAACAACCAATCTACCACCAAAATAAACAGAACTATTGTTTTCTCTTTTCTGAGGCTCAAGGATAATGTTATTGAGAAACAATAATACTCAGAACCCAAAGTTAGAATGGAATCACTCTGTTAATAGAATTAATTAAATTACACAAAAAGATACTATCCACACCTCTCTAAACTCTCAAGTGCACTCTGAAAAGGTGCTCAATAAAAAACATCTCCATGAAAAAAAACCCAAAAAATACATGATTGCTCTTCTGCTGGCTCTTCTCGTAAGGCAGACCTACATTAACAATTCAAAGGCAGCTATGCTTGAGACTGAAAGACATGAAAGAAAAGGAGAAAGACCAAACCCCCTTTCTGGTGTCTTTAATTCTCTTTTTTGTATCTAAAAGGTTTGTTTGTTTTTTGGCTTTTTTTTTTTCTTCTTTGGTCTGATGCCTCACCTTTTAGTCTTTACTAAGACAAGCAATGAACACATAAGAGTGAAGGTCAAGTTGCCATATATGAAGAAATTGTTGAAAACCTGAAACTTTTACCTTTATGAATGCATCAAAATATCAGTTTCCTTTTTTTTTTTTTTTTAATTTTAACTTCTTAACTGATCCCTCCTTTACTTCCAGATTCACCATTGTGACTTGCCAACACTCTTCTTGCAGTGAAAACAACAGGAAAACTCTGCTTTGGGGAGGTACAATGAGTGCAGAAGCTTCTGCAGAGCTCTTTCCATAGGGCTGGTTAACAAGACGTATTCACCTGCAAACTGCCCGTTAATCTCACACGCGCTAAAAATTCCTTGTGCAGTAAACAAAATTAATGATGCCATTCTAATTTCATAAGAAGTGAACGGTTTCTCCTTCATGCAAATCTAAGTTGATAATGAATGCACTGAGTTCATCAACCTGTTCATTTTCTTACGCTTCCCCTTCTTTTTCAGCCATGAGAATTACATCCACACGAATGTATTATCACTTCTAGCCAGAATAATCACATAAACTTAACAAAGGTCTGGAGAAAACACTATCTCCCTGTCTCCACCAGAAACTTAAAAGCAACAGGAGACTTTGTACTTAATTAAACAGAATAAAAAGATATATATGTGTATATATATCTATATATAAAACCACATAAATTAAAAAAATGTACTTGAATTCTTCAGAATATATACACACACTGTTATATGCATATGTAAGTGATATAATTTATGCGTATGGGTAGATATAAGCATGTTTATTAAAATAATCCACACATTCTATGATGAGACAGCTTTATTTTGAAGCATGTGCACCAGACAGAAAATTATTACCTATCAGTAAATAAAGAAAAGACATAAATGAGGTTGTACATTATAATTGGAAGTAGGACAGGTTACCAGGCTTGTTAGACCAATTATAACACTCTGAAAACCCACTAATAGAGGACTAGATGACAGTAACCTCCTTAAAAATGTCATGTTCAATACTTGTAAGTTTCCCCATTGACAGCATGGCCCAATTACAAGTCAATTCATAAAGTTCAAACTGCACAACAGCCAAATTAGCTGAAAATGGTCTTTCAAAATATAATTCTTCCTACAGAAGGCAACTAGCTGGAGCTGTTTCCATCTTTTTGATACCTAGCATGAGGGAAAATTCCCTTTTATTGCTAACATCGAGGTGAGTTTTTCTTTTTTTCAAAGGTGAAAGAATTTTCCTCTCTTCCCTCTTTACTTCCCTTGTCACTCTGTAAAGAGAAGACAATTTTCAACCTATATCCATTATGTTTGAAAAATTTTACCCACCTATTATTATTACATGAAAAGCCATAAAAGACAAGCATAGATAAATGTTTTGAATGAGCATCATCAAGACTGAAATTTAGCAGAGGGAAGCTGAGATCTTGGTTGGAGCACCAGATATGGAAAAACTCAGCTTTTTATGCCACTGATGTCAGTGACAAAAGACCTGTAAGGCTCCAACAAACAACATTACAGTCACAGAATGCATTTTTGCTTTAAATCTTCAGCAAGTCAGATGATTTATCCACATTTCACATAACACATTCTCTTTTTCCCCAACTAGACTTCCTTGCTTGCTGACAAAAGAAAGAAACTCTTCATGGCAGTGGGTCTAACTCACCTCAAAGTAGTGTATGTACATACTAATATATCAGGACACTGATTTGAAATTTCTGTAATACAAATGAAATGGTTTAGGACTGGTCAGTAATAATTTTTGGGCACAATGTAACCTAAAATCTGGAATTCGCTGTGTATGACTGGCATACTTTGTCTAAATTAAGAAGCCAATCAGTAAATGGATAAAAAGGAAAAACAATGGCTTCTGATATTTCTCTATGTTCAGGGATATCTGTAAAAAAAGAACATTTATAAGGGCATTTTCCTTTAGTCGCTCTGTCTTGTCTTTCTTAGGAAAATTATTCTGGACTCGGAGGCATACTACAGCAAAGTGTGAACAGTGACCTTCTTGGAATTTAAGGAAAATTTTTAAAGATCAGAGAAGAAAGAAAGACAAAGTAGGAAGAAAGACCGTATTTTCAGAAGTCAGGTTGAAAGGCATGACAGAGCTACTAGATTTCTAGGTAAGGCTGAGAAATAAATCTCTTCTATTTTCTCTAGCAAGGTTAAACAGTATTGTATTTTCTGAAGGCTCTTGAGGTCACAGCATATGTAAAACAAAAGGGTTGGCCACCAGGAAAGGTCTGTGAGTGAGGCGATCACAGAACAGGAAGAAGTCAAGGTCAGGGATCTCAGGGGAGTCCCACTATGAGAGATCCAGAAAAGGGGAGGAAAACTGTGCCAGGTGCTCCATCACGGCAGCTAAATTTCACAGAGCTAGTGTTTTCAGGGCATTTTTAAATCAGAAAAGTAATCCTGCCGTAGCTGTGCTGCTGAAACAATCTTTTTAAAAATCATTGCCTGAATGTAAAAACCGAGATACAAATTTCAAAAGCCCTAATACACCCTTGCTCTCAAATATCAATAATATATTGTGCTTTATTTTCTGTGATACATCTGACTTCTTGCTTTTTGTATGCCAACAGTTGTTAAATTACATTCTCTGATAAATGGTGGCTACAAGTTGTTCAATATTTTCTCCACACTCAGCCATCTCTACACTGTTCAATTCTGTAGACACTTTTAGACAGATTTGATATAGCTTTTATTTTATTTTTCTCTTATATGTGATTTATTATTCGATTTGGAGTTTTGTCTTTTGTCTTTGGAGAAAACCACATCCATCTAATTACTTCAATAACTCAATAAAAATAAAAAAAAGGGAAAAAGTATTTCCTCCAGATATCCAGCTAACCTAACCTTTTATTTCAAAATATAAGGGGAAAGAAAAAGGAAAGTGAAAGGCTTGAGGTCAGTCTTGTTCTCATTTTACCTACTGGATGCACTAAGATCACAGATAGAGGAACAAACAGTGTAACATTTAAATGTTATAATGACTAAATACTCCATTCAAGAAAAAACCAAGATGAAAGTCACATTCATAAAGTACATTTCATTGATTTTCTCCCAAACACAGTAACCTACAGTTCCAGTAATTCTGGAGGTCCTCTCATCTTCAATGAAAAATTAGCACATCACCAGTCGGATGAACTAATTTATTCATCTGCATTTTTACTCCAGCCTTAAAATCTCTTATGATCATGGACTATGAAAGATGATCAGAGAAGCAGCATAAATAAACACCTCCCACCACCAACAAAAACAACCACACGGCCCTGCTCCCCAACACATCCTACATATAATTCAGATTTCCAGTTTTTAAAAGAAACCTGGTTATTCTTACCCTGCCTACATTTATAATTTTCTTTTTAATTTTAGGACGATGATGACAACAACTGCATTTTTTCCCTTTGGATAAACTGACGGATTATCACTGATCATTTAGGTCACCTAAATGCCAGCTCTGAATCTCTGACTGGAAAAGCTCCCCTGTGTGACAGAAGGCCTTAGCAGGATCATTTCCTCCAGAAAATAATGCAAATTATTAGGCTCTCACAGACTAGAGAGTCATTCAAACAAAGATACCACATGTGCTGAAATGCAGAATCCTTTCCACCCTCGTTTTCAAAACCAGCATTTTTCCAAAAGCCACTGAAGGAGAAAGAAACCACCACCATCACCTGAAATTCATGGTGGGAATTTGAGTCTCCTGAATTCAGGAAGACATTGCTGCTTAGACTTGCAGAGTGGTCAACAGACGACACAAACATGGGATCTTGGGAGTTCTTTTAGCTTGGGAGGTAGTTTAAAAAAACCTAGATACATTGGCATGGATACATTTGTTTACTTCTGATTTTCTGATCTTTCACTTGATTGCCTTTATTACTATGCTTTTGCATTTTATAGTGAATATTATTTCTATACATAAGTTCTGCACACTCTTCTCATGGAGATTCCTAAAATATCAGATAGTGGCATTTGCAGATATAATCAGAATGCATGTATTCTTAGATAAACCTTCCTATCTTTATTTATATAACTATTAAAATTCTGTGCAGTCACGCCTATGTAACTAGATGGAATTCAAACAGGTAACCTTCTTTTATTTTATTTATTATGTGTTCTGTCTCTGCATCACTCTATCTACAACACAAGTTCCTAAAATGACATCAGGTAATTTCCCTCAGAAACATAAAATAGTCCTGAAAATGTGACTGAAAAAGGGTCAAAAATGCAAATTGGAAGAGTTGTGAGAATGTCAGCTACTGCATCTCCTGGGTTTGAAGCACCATGAGTTATCTTCAGACCCCTCTTAATATATTAAAAGCTTTGGTGATGGGGACTTCAAAAGCTCTCCAGGTGACCTCTTTCAGTGCACAGTTGTGTCCCTCTCAGTGGTAAATTGTTTTGCTGATATATAACTTAACCATCATATGTAGGACACTGGTGCAATTCCGTCACCCTTCTCGTACCTTCCAGGAGTTCAAACTACAGAATGTATACTTCTTTAATGTAACCTTTTGCAAACCTGAAGATTTATTATTTCTCCTCTGTGCTTAAAAATAATCTAAACTTTCTCAATCTAAGTTTTCCAACTGGCACTTTATTGCCTCCCTCAGTTTTTCAACTGTGACTAGATTATCACATGCAACAACATTTATTATGCAATACTAATCACAAAATATTGAAAAACACACAGCTCCATTTTCTTTCTGAAAAGTAGGGGATAAATACAGTAATTTTGTTCTCAATACTCATTATGACTGGCATGATGGAGATCAGCAGAAGCATCTTATAATCTAAATATCACTAGAGTTCAGGATTCTAGCTGTAGCTGATTCACATTAGCAGCTGGAAACACGTAACACAGTTTATTACAACATAGTGAAAATAGAAGATGAATATAATCATGTCCTAAAGGCTCCTCTTAAAGGCATGGAGATAAGACTTTTTGCCTGTCCCAAAATATCAACTTTATCCATGTTTTAACACAGCTGGACATGTAACTTCCACAAGCAATGCAAGTTGCAACTAAGCAATTTCATCATAAGCTGAGTTTCCATAAAACATCAGAGAAATTTCACTTGCAAATCAATAATTTAGTTTATGAAGATGAGTAAATACAACTTTTATATTTCATTTTACCAAGGTAACAGAATGTTTTTTGATGTATAAAGACAACTCTGAAGTAGTAGAATTAAGCACTCCACAAGGCTGTAAGCAGGTTGTGTCAGGCAGAGATACAACTCCTCAGTTCTTCCCTCAGATCTCTTTCACAGTTATTTCAAAACTTAGAACAAATATTTGAAAAGGTTTGATACTCATTCATCCCCTCAAAAAAGCTATCAAAATTGTTAGTCATACAGAATGTGCATACACACAAACTTGCCCAGCTTCTGTGTTTCTGTCAGGTCTCCAGAATAAAGAGAAAGGAAAAGATCCTACTTGGAAACACTTAGCAAACAAATTGTCTGTCATCAGGTAACTGTGAATGGGCACAAGCAGCTGTAAGCAATGAGCTTTTGTTTCTTTTGACATGCAGATCACCACATACAAAATACCTCAACCAATGCCTTGTCCATTTCGATCAACCCAAGAGCAACCTGTGACATTCATGTCTCATGAAGGTTTGGTTTTTGATAAAGTATATGCTGTCCTACATCATTACAAATAGAAATTTCCTGGGTCTACTATGCTTGTATGCATTCCTTTCTAGTTGCAGTCCACAGGCCTGATAACCCACAAAAGTTTAAGGGTTTTGTATTCGAAAATAAGCTCCTATGCTCCATGAAATAAAAAACCTCAAAACCAGAACATATAACCCAGAGCAATGAGCTATGCAGGCAGACAAACAGCTGGGGTTCTCCTTATGTTACCTCTGCTTACAACCCCATCATCTACTGGAAGCTCTAAGATGGTTTTGAAAAGGCAGCTGGTGGTTTTTGCATAGTTACTTTCCCTATTTATTTTTTTTTTTTCAAATTATAGCCCTCGGTATCGCAGTATAAGTGTTACATCACAGCCATGCAGATCATCTGTGTGGAACGCTTCCTAAATGTGGTTAATCTATGCATTAAGGGCCACTGGGAAAACATTTGAAGCATGTGGAAATAAGCAGATATCTTTAAAGGACAGACAACTAAAACCTTAAACAGAAAAATAAGATTTGTTTTTTTATTCCCCAAATATTTTCAATTTAGTCTTTTCCAGATACTAAGAGACAAACTTAGGTAACTGACAAGATTGATGAAGAAAAACAATAAAAAACTCAGTGCAGAGCTCAAGCAATTGGATTTTCTTAGGTTTAAAGGGACATCTATGACCTAAATCTAAGTACTTGTATGACTAAAGAATTGGAATTTCAGATCCATTAGCAAACTAAACACGGTATTTTGTTAAGACCCCTAAATACAAAAGAATAACCCCTTACCCCAAAATAGTACTAATAACAGTCAGATGACCCCATTTCAAATACACACTTTGTTATTTATCCTCAGAAGCATGGGAGGAAAACACACTGCATTCTATATGATTTATTTATAGCATCTATCCCAGTTTGGATAATGGGGAACAGAAGGTGAATCTTTCAACTCTATCATAATGCTATTAGTGAACTACATTAAAAAAAGAAAAAACAAAAGAACACCACCACCAACATAAAAAACAAAAGTCTTGCATTTTTTAATGTGATTTACTGTTGTTTTTCCTACCTTTTTCTAACAGTTCAAGAAACACAGATAAACTGTAAAAAAACCCCATTAAGACTGCATGCTGTAGCCAAAGTTCAAATATTTGACTGCAATTTATCATCTGCTATCCATAATCATAAAAAAAAAAAAAGCTACCTACTATCTTTTTCTTCATATCTGGCTTTACAACAAAGGACTCCAATGCTGGAAACAGAAAAGTCATAATACCACTCCATTTTGTCAGCCAATATCAGATTTGTCAGCCAATATCAAGACTTAATAAGCTTTTGTAGCTTGGGCGAGACATAAATGAGGAATTCTTTTTATAGGAATGCACAGTACAGAGATAAATTTCATCCATACTATTTATTCTTTTAACCCGACACCATTTTACATTGCATATCTGAAATTTCACCTGACTACATGCATTAAGTTAGCAGTCAACTACTCATATGAAAAAAACCCAAAACCAACACCATTTCATTTCTTGTATATAGTTCTAATCTCATGTTAAAGTTTTAAATATAAATGCATACTTGTGTTGAATATACAAATTCATACATTTAGTCAGCTATTTCTACAGGTTTCTCACAATTATGAGAAATACAGCTGGAAATTCACAAATTGAAGCAATTCACAATTGCAGATTTAAGACTTCAACCCCACACCCACTCTTCTTGTACAAAGAAACACAAGATAATCATTAGAATGAGCTGGGGGAATGAGTACCAGAATCCATAAACATATACCTGGGTATTCAGAATATGAAAGCTCATAAAACAGCCATTATGTTTTTCAGACAGAAAAAAAAAAGAACAATATTAAATTCAGAATTTCGAACATGGTTTAAAAAGTTTACAAATGAAAGTTTCAAAAAAGCTATCATTGTTCCAAATACTATACTTTTAATATTGACATGAGCTCCATTTTGACTCGATACGAGCATTAAACACATTTCTATTTCTCCTTGAATTATACTGCCACTGTACTGAAACTGTTTGTAGGCAAGGATCACTTAAGAACTGACCTATGTCTACAGCAGATGTACATATTGGCCATAGCTCAAAACCAGACCAGACACATTTCATGAACAACTCAGTTTTGCCTGAGAGTCATCAAAATAAGGACTTATTAGAGAATATCTTTAGCAGGGTGTGTTTTCACAGCAAAGTGTAGTCAGCACAAGCAGCTGGCAAACAGACACATCAAAAATGGTCCACGGACCACTGTAGATGCAGCACTGAACAAGAGCTTCTGAGTGACTGCTAGAAATCAATGAAGGGAGAAAAACAACATTCTGCAAGTTCTGCTGCTTTGGTGGAATGAAAAAGAAAAGACCGAATGATTGAGGCTTTACATAGCACAATATCTTTAAAAACTGAGTCTAGGACAGGTACCAAGTTAGTATACTAAGTTGAATTGAAAACTATAGATGACAAAAAAACCTAGTTCTTCAAAGTCAACAAGAAAAATTTAAAAATAAGGGAAAAAGGAATGTGTACAGTCAATTGGAAATGAAAAATGATTATGATATGAGATGATAAGACGGAATACTTTTGAGAAACTTTTGAGTAATATAGAAAATACCATTTTAGGAAATTAAAGACACTAAGTACAGTCAGAGTACAGAAAATTATCTCATTCTTGGGGTAATCCTCTTAATTAAGGCTTAGGAACTAAACTGCAATGATAAATGCGTTATGGTAAAGAAATGATTTGTGAACTCTGTACATTTCTGAACTGTACAGCAGCTGAATGTTGAGTCTTCACAGTACTTTGACTGACAATGTGAGTTCTATAACGCCCTGGAAGGACATATCATTACAGACAAATGATAATTTGTCAAACAAATCATTACTCAAGGTATTCCTCAGTAATGCAATCTGAAATCCTGCTGAAAAACAAACAAATCCCCAAAATGGACACACACATACACCCCATATCCCTCACTCCCTCAGACACCAAACTAGTCTGCAAGGCAAATAAACAAGTCACTGTTGGGTATTTCTAACTCGTTCCTTGACATCTCTGCCAACATGCATCTTCTAGACAACATTATTACACAATTACGCTGAGCTAAACAAGCACTCAGACTCCCTTTAGAGCAGAATAGTGTTTATACACAGTGTTTAGCTTCGATCATCACTGAAAAGGGAGGGAATATTTTGGGATGCCACCCATTACTGACACAGACATTGCACAGTAAAAGATACTGAGCGAAAGAGTGCAAAAAGGAGGCTGGTGTTGCTACTTTTGTCTGGCTGTCAGTGCACAGCCCAAAGACACTTGTAGTTCATGAATGAGCTCAGCACAAACTCCAGCTGTGAACACGTGCCCTGCAAGAGTCAACCAGGTCCTCAGCAACTAAGTGCATAGCTCACCAAGTTATGTAGACACGTTCTTGCCTTGCACAACTCTTGGAGCCCACCAAAGCAGACAGCAACAACAGAACATCCCCATTCTTATCCCAGGAAACCAAAGAAGCCTTTCAGGGCCATTCCTGAGCATCTCATCCACACAACTCTTTCACATTCAGCACAATCCTTGCAGTTTAGAAGAAGTTTGCACATGCAGTCACAGCATAAATAGAAACTGGCAACACAACTATGACTACTTCCTCCTTAAAAACCTCATACGCCTTCTCTTCAAAGAGATTTATGAATAATGGGAACTAAATAATTCATGGCACTGTAGATGCCAGTCCAAATAGCCTCTTCCTTTTTAAGGTTTCAGCTTGTAGATGTGTGATCAAAAGCCTTCATCAGTCATGATAGTGGCATTTGTACTCAGTCCAAACAAACCGTATTTGCATCTGAATGTTTTTCATTGAAATGAGAGATGTAATATGCAAGCCAAGTTCCAACTAAAAGGCATTTTATGCTATTTAAATTCAGTCAAATTAAAGGCTGAATGCAACCTAAAAGGTCTGCTCTCAGAACAGTAATTTGACACATCATAAATAAGACGCATGTTTTTGATAAGCGGGCCTCAGCACTTGTCTGAAAATTTCACACAACATCCTAACAGTGCTGCCTCTTGAGGGATAATAGAGGGAAATCCTACATATAAAGACAGGAAGTAAACAGAAAACCCACTGGCAAGCAGTGCAAAGGTTTAACCTACTCATATACAGCTACATGAAATCACAGAACAATCTAGGTTGGAAAAGACCTCTGAGATAATCGAGCCCAACATTTAAAATCAAGTAGGTAAAAGCAATTGCTCTGTGAAGGCAACACTAACATGAAAGATCTTGCCATTACATATTTAAGTGAGTAGGTACACCTCGGGCACCAAATTCACACCCTGTTTTATTAATCCTATTGATTGGTAAAGTGAAGATCACTGTTTGCCAGGTCCATTGGTCAGGTTTACTACTACACTGAAAAGAATCACGAGAATCCCTCAAGAGAATAACAAATGGAAGAAACCAGTCCACAAAGATCACAATTAGCAAATGGAGAAGAATATTACGTCAGCAAGGGAAAAGCTGCAGGATCAGATTAAAATTCTTGTTCTTGCCAAGGGGAAATACACACAACTCTCATAAATTGAGGTCAATGCTAATTTTAAAGCAACTATTAAGAGCCTAGAATGTCCTAAAATGAACTTTAGTGGGGATAAACAAGATAATTCTTTTAAATTGTCATGGGGGTTTACTGTAAATCCTTTACTTTTGCCCTTTTCTTTTTTATTTTTGTGCTAAAGTCTTCCTATTGTATTTAGCAATGACATGATTTGATGAAAGAAGAAAGTTAAATATTATGTACGACACACGCTGAAATATGTCACAGGTCAGTATTTTTATTTGAAGTCCATCTTGGTTGGAGTTTTTTTGTGTTCGGTTGGCTTTAGTGATTTTTTTTAAAAGTAAGAAAAATTTATCATTTTTCTTTGCAGATAAGAAAAGCACGTGAATCAGTTATACAAAATATATTATATTGAGGTCTTGATTTTAAACTTCTTAAATATAATTTAGTAATTAGGATGTGCACCATTCATGAGACACACTACAAAGAGCCCAGTGATGCTCATATTAATTCATACACAATCTATTTAAATGTTTAGGTAATGCATAATTTTAAGTTATCACTAATTTTGAAAGGAAAATAAGAGTTTATGTGAACAAAAGGTAATAAAAAGAAGAGGAATGTACTCTAGGAAGCAAGACTATTCCACAGGTCCTCTACAGACTTCTCAGGAAAACAGTAGGGAATGGCTTGTGGCAGACTAGCACAACATAGCACCAACTCTGTGCATGCTAATGAGTAAAGCCAAGGAAAAATGCTGGAGCATCAGATATTGGAAGATGACACTGATGAGGGCAGATGTAGAAAAATGATTATCAACTTCAGACCCCCTAGAGCAGCATGAATGAAATCACATCCTCGTGTTCTGGGAAATAAAACGGGCAACTTGGATAGAAATAAAGACAGCCTTTAATTATCTAAAAGTAAATTGGGAGCAGCCCATGATAATTCAGAAGTGGCGTTATTATAAAACACAATGCAGAGTTAATTCAGAAATCAGTTTGTTCAAAAACATCAACAGCTGGGTTTAATAATAGACACAATGAATCAGAAATGAAGAAAAGCTTGAGACAGAAGATTATCGAGTAATTTCAATCATATTATTAGATTTACAGCTAAACAGTGGCAAAGAACCTGTGTTAGAATTATTTAAATAAAGGAAAACAATACTTTGTATTTATGAGCTCCAAGAGTGTCAAGAAACAAACTTTTACAACCTTATTTTGTCCAGTTGTGTTTCAGAGATAGTTTGTTATGCTTTTACCACAGCAAAAGCTAACTTTCCCATTCCTTCATCACTTTTAAAATAAAACAAATGCTGTTTTGCCACAAGACCAATATATCATTTGAATGAAAAAAAATGCTTTAGCACCAGAAAAGGTGATACCTCCTGATATTTCTATTCATATTCATTAAGATTTCCTTCAGCAAATTCTCTTGTTATTTTACTATTTTATAATTTAAGCATATGATTGCAACTGGGAAAGCACGGAAAGAGCACAATCAGATTATCAAATGGTTACAGCCAATACCACTGGCAAAGCAAAAATAGTGTCTGACTGCAAGTTTAGTCAGAATGACTGACTAATTTATTAAAAGTGTTATAAAACTGAACTTTGTGAAACACGTGATCAAATTTTACCTATAAAAGTAAAATACGCAAAGCAAATACTGTAGTGTCATAACTTTTTCTGCATACAACAGAAATTAGCAGTTTAAAGGGTTTTTGGTTTTGACCTGTTTTGTTTGCTTTTTAAAGGAGAAGAATAAGGCTGTTGTTTGGGCCCACTCCAGACTTATATCTTTCTAGTCAACCAGTAACCTTTACAGCTAAAATTATACTTTTAGAAATGTTCTTTTGTACATCCAGTTTAGCTTTTGATGATTGCCTTAGTACAACGAGGAAGTGATGTTCTACAAAAAGGTGAACAGCAAACACTGGTGCTTTGGATACATGCATCAGGTCTGCCTAAGAACAGACAAAAACTAAATACCTAAACCGAGTTTGATGATGCTGTTCTGAAGTCAGGGAACGGATCAAGACAGGCACAGCACCTTGACACCCTCCCTGTTAACACACGAAAGATAAATATTTCTAATTTCTCCCACATTTCAGTATGAAGCCTGGCCTACGCTGCAGCAGCCACAGTGCTCTGTGACAGTATCCAAGTGAGCTTGAAAATACCCACCTTTGGTTCTGCTGTCAGCTCACTCATGCCAGAACCAGGTGATTGCAAAATCTCCCTGGAGAACCACATAAATACTTGGTTAAACTGTCTGGCAGCACGTTCACAGTAAAATGCATTCTCATATATTTTAGTACTGATTCCCAGTAAGGAAAAAAGTAGCTCTAGGATAAAAAGAATAACATGGAAAAGATGATGTTTCAAAGTACAATTTCTGAAACCTACACAAACATTAGCTGAAGACTGTTTTATTCCACCTTCCTTCTCTGTCTGCTTTAACCCACAACTGAAGTACACATGTGAAAAAGAGAGATCACCATGGTATTTTCTTTGGTTAACCATTATCTTGACAAGTTTCAGTTCATAACAATACTTTCAAGAAGAAAAACAAAACGGCTTCTACAGTCAGCACATTGTCCACCAAGTAACACCGAGAACCAAGTACTCTAAGCTGAATATTGTTTAAAACTGCAATTTCAAATTAGATTCCCTTGAAAGAAACAAACAGAATGCTGACAAAAAATGTCACTCAAGGAAAAATGCTGGTACCAGGTCTGTGAGAAGCTGTCAACCACTAGGTAACACACGTATAAATATTTGGGCTCTAACACAATTTATGGCAAACATATGAGTGCTAAATCCATATCAGACTCAGTATTTTTTTATGCTGCATTTCTAATACAGTAACTAGGAACAGAAGTATCATTTGCACAGAGGCAACATTGCATGACCTTCCATATTTCATCATATGGCAAACAATTCCAGATAGTTTCACTACCAAGTACTCCTCTACATAAGCTGAAACATGTGACCTACAAATAAAGTACATCTCAATGACAGCTGATCAGAAAACTTGTTGGAGACAATCAACAAATCCCTCTACAATGAACCACATGAATATATACATTTAATGGTTGAAAACTAACATTTTTAGTCAACATATGTTTTCGTCTATGATTCTAGCATTTTGTTTCCTTTAATGACAGAAGTTTTCTATTCCTTTTTGTTTTGTCTTCTAAGTAAAAGAGAACAACCAGTCTTTCAATTGATTTTATATTATTTTCAATCAGAACTGTAATCTGACATTCAAAGAGAAAGGGTAAGAAGGAAAAAATTTTGGCCCGTGCAGCATGAACAAATGAAAAAGTATTTTAACAAAAAGCATGCATGTAAGAAGCAAATTCAGGTTAAAAAAGTCCAATACCCACTGAATATGACAGGGACATTTCTATTGACTTTAGTAAGCTATGAATCAAGCAATAATTATACCATTAGATTACTGAAAGAAAAATAACAGTGATTTCGGAAAAATAAATAGAAAAAAGGAAATAGCCCTAGAATAACCCATATAATCTGATATCAACCTTGGCTAGGTGAAATTGCATTTTTCAGCGTCCTGTAATGCTGCAATTATCAGTAGTCACATGCACATATTATTATATACTTAGCAGCCAAGGTGGATGATTATTGTACATTATAGACTACTGATAAAATAAATTAACCGAGAAATGTTATCAGAGAGAATATTCACCACAAATAAACCCGATTTCTTCGAAGGCTTGCTACCCAGACAAAGTGATGACTCACAGAGTGAGATGCAGGAATTAATATACAACCACCACTGTCACAGCAAACTGCCACCTCACAAAGTTGATGGAAGAAAAACAATGAAATGGGATCTCTAAAAAACAGAGCAAGCAGCCATGAGATTGTCTGTCTCTTGACAGGTGTCACACGTGGTTGGTCTGCTGTTCACATCAGTTATGCTGGAAACCAGTTCAGCTAAAAGGGAACCTCCAGGAAGGTGATCACTGGCTGCCCATGCCATGATTTTACTCCCAAAAATGCCACATGCCACTTCATACTTCCACCCTAAAATTCAGGGATGAAGTCATTGAGAAGTGGCATGTAGTTTTATGAGGGAATTAACTTCCTAAAAGCTTCACAGTTCATTCAAGTGTAGAAAACTTTGTTCTGAGATTTTTGGAAGGGTTAAAGCACCTGCTGTGGAGGAACACAGGGTCTTTTATACATATTTAATTATATGTAAGAAAGACAGACGAAGGTCCTCTTCAAGCTTAGTGCCAGGCTGAGTGCACAGTCATCAAAATTCCATGAAAATCTTTATTAACAATAATCCCAGGTAATTTAAAAACATGAAGCTCAAAGCACTGGAGACGACATTAAAGACATAAAGGTATAATAGTAATAAGGAGAATTAAATAGCAGAAGATAATCATCTTGACATCATACTTTTTTTAACATTAAGCCTTTTTATACCAGGACCATTTTGAACTAAGCGACCATAAATCTGAGTAAATGTTCCTTTCCTCTGTCCAACCCTCAAGCACTTGTGACTCCCCTTCCCCTTTTACGCCAGTACATTTCAAACTACATGGAGAGTTTAATGAAGAAATTGAGGTAGCTGGAACCAATTTCTTTGTATTTCTGTTGTGGCTTTGGTTATTTTCGTGAATTTAATCAGCACCTGATTCCTTCATTGTACTTTCTATAATTGTGATGTTCTTCATTCTCACAAAAAAACCATACTAAACACGCCTCACATCTTAAATCTGAAAATATTGTATACCATGCATTGCAGTTAATACAAGAACACTAAATAGCTATCAGAAATAATCTACACCTTGTCTCATAAATAGAAATTGACGCTAACAGGAGAAAAACAAACAGAAATAGCACACAACTTGAAACTTTCAGCATCCGCAAACAGGAGATGTTTAAGATGATGTTAATTAACTCAGTGAATTTGCTGAATTTGATTGAAGGTTAGCTTTCAAGTTTTAGCTTTAGAAGAACATACTTTTGACAGATTATAAATATGGTGTCAGTAATAAAGCAATTTAAGATCACAAGACTACTATAATTTATAGACTTTTTACATGTTTAGTTTTGGACTAAAATGGTCCAAAAAGAAGGTGAGAGGCTGGGGAGGTATGGGAGGATGAAGCCCACTTACTGCATGTAATTGGTCAATTAATTTATCAACTGGGAAAAAATATAATAAAATAATGAAGGGCATAGTTAAACTATCCAATTTCTTTTGAACTTTATTCCCTGAGTGTGAAAAATCTGCTTCTATGAAATCACGCTAAACTTCCAACTGCAAAAAGGAGCCAATTTCCAAGGCAGTGTTTAATTAATTTATGGAGTTACTGCTGTGAAAGTTCATTGAGACAAATATTAAAGCCAGTTTTTTAAAAGGGTTGGATAATTTTCTGATGATAAACAACAGTGGCAGCTTTGTAAGCAAAGACAATGATTGTAAGAGTAATTAAATCTCATGCTTCAGGGTACAAAATAGAATCCCTCTGCTCCAAGTCCAGCATGAACTACTACTAATAGCATTTTCTTCATCCCATAAATGTAAACTCTTAGGTCAGCTGTGTTATTTGGCCACCTTGTAACCTTTTAGCCACTGCCAAGGGAAGCATATGAGACTAGAGAAATCCATGGATTGACTCAGTATGGAAGTGGCTGTGTTTCCATTTTTCAAAACATTATTGGACACAGGCAGTGTAACATGTGTGCATTATTTCCTGCTGTAATATTTCTACACCTTCCCCTATGCTAAAACACTTCAATGAACTAAAACTTGAGAAAACATGAATAGGAGATATTCATCCAACAAAAACAAAAAGGAGGTAAAATGGAAGGAAGGACACATGGGGAAAGCCATAAAATTGTACAAAATTTGACTGTCCTTTCATTGTCCATTTATTTAGCAGAAAAAAAACAATGACTCTAGACAACACATCTCATAATACTTCACAGTAAGTCTATTAGAAAGACAAGAAAAACCCACGAAGTTATTAGCATCGTGTACTTGGTTATAAACAACTGGAGAACGTCAGAGTTTTATCCAAAACATATGATGTCAAACGCTGATCACTTTTAGGCACGTATTTTCATGAAGATACACACCAAAATTAAAATAGCGAAAGCAGTTTAACAATATTAACCACTAAACACGTAGCAACCACTAAGCCCTAGAAGTATACATTCCCAAAAATGGCAAACACCACTCCTAAGGGAAATGGTGAGTGAAACAACACGGAGGCAGTAAAGTAGGTAAAGTCCATGTCATACTTCCTGATGAGAATTCTTCATTTTGGCAATGCAATAATTCCAAGGACAGCCTGCAAAGAACTGCAACCCACTGGCAGCTGGCCCACTCCTGAAATCCAGGTGGCTGCATTATTGATTCTTCCCTCATCGCCACTGGTGAGACATTCATCATTAAGGAGTCACAGCTGAAAATCCCTGACTCCTGAGATGCCACTGGAATTTGTCAGGGAGGCTGCTCAGAACGGGCATATTGCTGCTTTCTTTCCAATTACTGCGCACAGCAGCCAGGAGAAAGCTGCTCCAGAGAGCAAGGCCACGTGCTTTCCTCAACCTCTGGCCCTGTCTGCTCTCAGGAACAAGTGACAGCAGCACCACTGACTACAAACAGGTTGCAGAACCCCCATAACAAGGGCCTGAGTAAATGCATTTCAAGTTAGATTCAATATTCTCCCATGGCCCCAAGGCTTTCAGAAGTTGCCATCTGCAGCCACATCAGCATAATGTGCTTGAGTTACTCTGCCTGCAGTTTCTGTACTCTATAGTCAGAGTTCATATAGTAAATAAACCCCCAAAAAAACAACCAAAAAAAACCCCAAACACAACAAACCCCAAACCAAAATAAAAACATAGGAACTCACCTTCCTCCTGAGGAATTTTCAACTCAACTATAGAAACAGGACAAAAGTAGAAAACTAAACCGAGAGCTTTTCTGAAAGAGTTTCTTCTGTTTTTCACTCATAAATTAGAACCACTTAGCTACAATAACAACAACAAAAAAACCTAAAATCCCAGCTCCTTCTTATTGTTGAAAGCAAAAATGATAGATTTAGTTCTAACAGATTAATCATTATCCTATGCATTTGGGCTTAAGAGTGACTTTGAGATTATTAACAGTTTTCAGCAGATACCCAGATTCAGAGCTTTGTCCACTCCATTCACCTGACTGAAATTCAGGAGCTTGGTCAAAGCATTTTCTGATACAGCAGCTGATTATTTCATTTTATTCTAGGGATTATAAATTACTTTTATTTCAAATGTAGAATAAAAGCATACAGACACTTATTTTTAGTGTCTAGTTTCATCCATCTCTGACAACTGCTGCACAACTGAACCTGTTTTGACCAGGAGTTAGAACAGATGGGTCCTGAGCTCTATCCCAACTTAAACTGTTCTGTGGCTCTGATTAAGTTCCTGTTACAATGCAAGAGGAACTTCCTCTAATTTTTAGGTAGAGGGAACATCTTTTATTAAATCAGTTTGTAGACATGGAAAAAAGTAACATGATTTTACCATTAATGAAAAAAAAAGGACCAGGAAATAAAAGTGGATCAGTAAAGTGGGGTTAGTTCAGAGTTTTCACTCTTGCTGTTCCGAAGGCTGTGAGGGCTGTAAAAAATTATCAGTGTGCAGTCAGCAGATTGTGGTAGAATATCCAGGCTGTGCTGCTCATCAGAAAACACTGTCATTCATTAATCTTCACCCGAGTTTTATAAGGCTTTTTAAAACCTAAGCATTATTTCTCTCTTGCACTAAGTGTGACTGCGGACACGGCAGCTCCAAGCCTGGCACAGGAACACCCAGGGCTAGGAAGTTGCTCACTGGCTGAGAGCACTGGAACCATCACTGCTGGCTGGTTTTCTTTAATAAATTTTACACATGTGCCATCACGGAACCCTTGGGTGAGAGAGGAGCTGGGTACTCCAGGCATTCCTCACCTCAGAAAATTTCACTATCATGGGTTGTTCCTTCAGCAGACGGAAAACTTCCTCCATGAGGGTAGTTGAACACTTGAGACAGGGAACCAGAGGAAGTCAAGAATCTCAGCTTCTTGGAGACACTCCATTTTGTACTCAATGAGCTCATCTTCAACTCTCCACTTCTCAAGCTCAGCTTGGGTGTTTTATTAACAAATGATATATTGGGTACACTGAAACACTAATGGGACTTTTGATCACAGTAGAAAAAGAATGCTTTATCTCCCTATACAATTACAGTTCTTCTAATATTTACTAATTGTCATGATTTGTGAACACTCAGAGGAAAAAAAAATAAAGCCATTCCTGAATTATATTAGGATTTAAAGATATTAATCTTGACGGAATTAAGATTTGAATAGGCACAGAACCTCAAGTGGGGTTGCATATAAAAGGAATTTTTCCCCCTCTGGTTGCAAATTAAGAATTTTTATAAGCAGCAGCCTTTTCCCTTGCATTACAAACAGGTTATTAAACAGATGATACACAGTTTCAGTAGATTAGAAAGAGATAAGAACAGTAATAGCTCTATTAAATTGTAACCATGTTCTCCATGGTTAGAACTTTTAAATTGCTTATTCATTTTACACAAATTTGCAAACTAGTCTATGTTAAGGGCGATTTACAGTACTAAACAAACACTGAGGCATCTCAAACCCATGAGTTTGGCAGACCGAAGACCCGAGAGACTGAACAGTCTTGCAGTGCCTTTACCATCAACCAGAGTAGCCAAGTACAAAAGGGTGCTGACAAGACATTTTGGGCATTGGTAGTGGAGAATTCTGCTAGAAAAATGGTAACACTTAGCCTGGAAAGTTCTACAGATGGGGAGTTACGTTCCATGATGTAGTAAATAACACACAAAGCAAACTCCAACAAAGTTTACCTACTCCTCCTGTTGTAATGGCAAAAACTCTGTTATAGCTTCACCACTGAATGTATTCTCCACTGTTTCAAGGGCTGACTGGATCCAGCCAGACCACCTCAGATACACTCAGAGACCCTTCTGATGCCACATCAGGATCAGCAGCAGCCCAGAACACAACATTGCTTAACAGTGCCTTTTATTAGCAATTTTATAGGATGTTATGCTCATCATCAAATGCTTCCATAGTATACGTGACACAGACTACTCAAGTATTTTGTAGGGTTTCTGTCAATGCTTTTACTAAAATACATCGATGTAATTAATTTACACAGCCACTTAACAAGGTCTATGGTATTGAAAATGTCATGAATTCTCTCACTGTTGCTCCATTTCTCTCTAAAAATACACCCTTCTGGCATGTTCTCTCTCCCTAATAAATTTCCTAATAAATTTTTCCACTAATAAATTTTTCAACTTCCTGACCTTCAGGGCTGAAAACTGTGTATTGCATCATTTCGCATGTTAGAGTACAGGTAGTGAGACTGTGTTTGTCTTCCCATGTAATTGCAACTAAAAAAAAAACAAAAAACAACAAAACAAAACAAAACAAACAAAAAAAACACAACCAAAAAAACCCTTAGTAGTAAAGGAATTTATAAGAGCAAGAACAGGATCAATATTTTACATTTGAGGTTATTAAATTTCTACTAAAGATACTATTCATCAAAAACATTTACACACATATTCTTCCAATTTTTAATCCACTAAGACACATACGACATTATGTGAGTAAGTCAAGAAATCAAAGAAAAATATCCCTGCAAATGGCTATGGGTGGCAGTTTAACAGTGATATTGATTAAGCACCTGGAAGTTATTGGAACCTGACAGGAAAGTCACCTGACTGTAGAAATCAATGCAAGATGAATCTGCTTATTTTCTCTGCAGAATGGGGAACTGCACTGTTGGGTGTAAAGACAGGCTGCCAGCACTGAGCACACCCCGCGCGTCTTTATGGTCGTGCTTCATCCTTGTCTGGCTTCTTACTCATCCTCGTCTGGCTTCTTACTCATCCTCATCCAGTGTAACTCTGGCTGCTCTGGGATGAGGTTTCAGGCTTGAAACCTTTTAGGTGAGCAGGATGGGAAGATGCGAAAGGGGGAGCGTTATGTGCTTTTGGCACTCAAACTCAGTCACCTCACTGAGATGCCCGACTTCCAAAACACAAAACAGAACACCAAAACACAAAAAAAAGCCACAAAAAAGCCCCCAAAAAACCCAACGAAACAAACAAACAAAATAAAAACCACACAAAAAAAACCCCAAAGGTGTCTTAATTAGTGGAAAAACAGAGTCTTAGTTTAGGCTTCCTCTCCAACTTGCTCTTTAGAAGAACCTGTCGCTCAGTCTATCAAAGAATCTCTTAAAACTTGTGCTTATGGGTAGGTGACATGGATATTTCCTCAAATATACTTCTGGTATTGAATTACAGATTTTTTGGGATTTTTTTTTAGAGACTCTCAGAATTCTGCCGTTCAGTACCAATTTACAGGAAAAAAAGAGAACTTACAAAATTGCCTGTTGCGTGGTCTCAGCATCAAACTGCAAGAAATGCACGCACGCAGATGAAGTGGTTGGTTAAAACAGGCTGCAACTTCTTAATTGTCTTTAGAGTAGCAACAAATGGGTGGCATTTGTTGAGCAGGACTGTAAACTGGGATTTGGATGCTCACTTCCATGTGCAAAACAGCAGAGGGTAAGGATCTCACTATGGTTACAAATCTCACTACACTGAGCGCTGTACAAACATTGAGGCACAAAATCCCTGTCCAGAGAATTGTTAAGCTGCTGCACAAGAGAACCAAGTCATGAAGAAAAGTTCTGTAGGCCCTTAGCACATGTTTCTTTACAAGAAAGGAGAAGAATGTAAGACTGTGGTAATGAGAAACTTATTCCTGGCAAAAAAAAAAAAAAGAGGAGTGGAAAACAGCAGAGGACTGCTACAAAGCAAAGCAGAGAAGAGCACAAGAAGAGGAGAGAGAAAATAATCAGGATAAATATGGCTGAGACTATGTTGGTAAATGGAATAGGGAAAAAAAGAAAAAAAGACTCCATAACATTCAGATTCAATAGTGACCAAAGAAATGAGAATTAAAAACACTTCTTAATGAAATCTTTGACTCGGATTAGATTGAACAATGTCTGGAAGCTCCCTTCAGGCTCCAGCAGCTCTGCCCCTACCCATGTTTGTGGGAAGTGTAAGCCTCTCCTGAGTCAAAGTTTTCCCTTTATTCTTCTTGGGAGGATAAAGCTGAGCAAAGTAGAAAACAGAGGTCTGAACAATGTGAAATAAATTTCCACACAGTTTTTACTTAGCTCCCTGACCATGTCTTCAACTCTTAGCAGAGGAAGCCAGGGCAGTATCAAAGAATGAAAACACCAATCACATGTTCAAATATGACCTTTTCAGTGTGTTATTGCAGTGATTTCAACACGTTGCACAAATTAACTGAAGAGGGGTCATGACGTTCTTGAAACTTCTAAGAAATTGCACAAAAATAAAAAATACAAGTGTAAGTGATGGTGATTCCACATTATCTCAGTCAATTTTCACCTGCCCAATGTGTTAAGCCTAAAAACCACAGCTAGGATGTCTTTGCTTAGTTAGGCTGCAACTACAAAATTATCAAAAGCAACAGACACAAGTTTATCTCTGATACTCATCTGTCATTTCTTTATTGAAATCCTTTGGCATCTCTTCATGAACTATTTTTTTTTTTTTTTTTTTTTTTTTTCTTCCTATGCCTGGAAAAGGAATGGTAAGTAGGAACTGGGAAAAACTCAGAAAACACGAGTGTGTTTTACCTCTGTAGATGTTCTCTCTTATATAAAATATTGTTTCCTGTAACAGCTTTGACCAGCTGTTTTTTGAAAAAAAAATTACATTAGCTAAGAAATAATATAATAAAATTCTCCAGTAATCACTACAAGTAAGTACAACACTCCAAGGACAGATTATTCTCCTGTCAAGTGAGGAGGCAGAGGAAGCACCTCCTTGCAAAGAGCTACACAGATGGACTCTTAGACCAGATAAAAGTCACTAGTCCCAGGATAAAGAACTGTTAAATATAAGCACATCCCACTTTTGTTGGTCATACTTCCTTTACTGCACAGCTAGCCCAGAGGTTAAAAATCAATAAATGCATGAATTAATTTTAATACTTTTTCCAAGTAGCACATACAGGGAAGAAAAGAAGAAAAAAAAAGTACACTTTTTTATTCTAGAAACACAAAACATTTTATATGGATTTTTAATTTAAATATCTGTTCTATCAAAAAAAAGAAAAAGTAAGCCAAAAAAGCTCAGGATTATCAAAGAGCTCCCCTTTTCCTTCAGCTCTTTTTTAAGGGCTTGTCAGTCTTTTATTGTATATTCACTCCTCTTTAGACTCCTACTTGCATTATTTAATTTTTCTGCTGGTCTGTAGATAACAAATCTGTTGTCAGCCTGTCTTTACATGTCCATCAGATATGCACAGGGAATAAAATGGTTAGAACAGGAGACAAAGGGCTATTCCTTTACCCCTGCCTGACAAAAATCAGATTCACTGGAAGCTGAAGCCAGCTATAGCACTTACAGTGGCAGCAGGTTGAAGGATGCTTTCTTTTTAAAAATATTATTTGTAGCATAGAGGAACATGTGTTGTATGAGGGATCTCTCCAACTCTGTAGTGGCTAAAATAAGCTGTTGCACTTAGAAAACCATAATTTGCTAAATATGATATTTTAACTATCCATAAGAAGGAAAACAAAATTTATGTATAGAAAAAAAGTCTATGAAATAAAAAATATATTTAAAACCACATTTGAACATTTTGCATTTCTGTAAAGAGCCTTTCAATGGCTGCTTTGCAACATGGAGACACTTGGGACAATTGGAAAAATCATCTTTATAATAAAGAAGAGGAGATTAACACACTGTGAAATCCACTGGACCTCCAGTGACTGAAACAGCAATGTATTCATTAAGCATCACTACAACTTTACAGGTGGAAGCAGCTCTCACTTCACCTGCAGCACTCAGTGGGCAAGATTCAATCAAAAGCCCACATAAATACTCATGCAGTGACATTCAGCTTTGTGCTTTCCTATTAGTTTATTTCCCAGCTTAATCAGCATTTGTAATGCACTTCTGGCGCTTGCATGAACACCACACACTGTAATAACACTGACCGTGATTGATATGTCTTCATATGGACTTGCTGTTAGTGCAATTATTTATTTATTATATACTTTTATGAAAAACAGTATTTCATGTATGAACGTCCCTAAATGATCCCCATATGCAGCAGTAATTATTGATGCTATTTTGAGGAATTATTTAATATTTGCACTCAGCCAACTAACTTTTATGAGACAAAACTCAATGCAAGATGCAAAAATTGACATCCTGAATTTGTTAACTACACTTAACTAATTTGTAAACTATAATAACAGAGATATTAGCTCTCAAACACAGAATATTCAAAGCTGTTTAATCTGAGGAAAACAGTGCATATTCATACACACTCTCACTGACAGATATTTACAAAGCAATTAACAGGTGGCATAATTAAGGGCCACTAACAAAGACACTAACAGGTTATCTACTCCGGAAAAGAAGTCCATCATGGGACTCTTAATTAGCAGACTCTGAAGTTTTGAAATTTCAAGTAATTCCTACTCCCTTAAAACCTTATGATCTAGAATACATGTCCACCATCCTTAAGGGAATAAACAAGGATATCTTTCTATTTCAATAAATAAGTGGAAAATTTATTATCCTTGGAATAACTATAGTCAGCAATATTTATGAAACCATATTCTGGTCTGGAGAGAATAGCAAGGGCTTTTCACGAAAGAGAAAGAAAAGAATAATTAATTGAGTAGCTATCATCACAATAAGTACCCAATTCCATCATTTTGTTATATATCCTTTCCTGAAAGAGCAGAGAGTTCCAATTTCACCGGAAAAATGTAGACACACATTATAAGAGAGGCAGATTATGGAGAGGCAATGAGGAAAGAAAGAAAACACACTGTAGTGCAAGAACCACCAGCCTTAAAACAGTCATGAGAACATGAGCAAAGCACAGAGAGACCAGGGTTGGTTGTTGCTAGAGGTGGAAGCCCACAGCCAGCTGGAGGCTGAGGAGCAGCTTTTAAATATAACAGCCTGGAAATATTCCAGAGGGGGAGTGAATGGGTGTCCCTGTCCCTCCGACAGACAGAGGAGCTCACACAGCTTTAAGCTGAGCTCAACAAACAGTGCATTAAACTATGCTGACAGCACCTTGGCCCGTGCACTTAGCCAGGAGAGGAGAGCAGCAAAACTGCCATGCCAAATCTGACTGACAGCTTTGCAGAACCATTTCTAGCCTGTGCTGACAAAGCACTGGCAGGAGGAGTTCAGCACCACTGGAGCTGAGCCCGAAGAGGAGAAGCTGCTGAGAGAAGCCTGTGTCCGAGCTATCGGACTTAACAGCTGACCTAGGAGAAAGAGTCAGCAGCCATTCCCTGAAGCAGGAAATCATTTGCTGCTGCCATCTGTAAGTCATGAGACCCCGTTGTTCCACTGTGCTACAAAAGCAAACAAAAGCTCAAAGGACTGGTTAAGAACAAAGAATCACAGAGAACTTTAGACCGGTAAGGATCCACCGAAGTTAAAGCAGTTCAGATGTCATCTAAAACTCTCTCTTCATTTATATATTTGGATACTAGAAAGTAGGGCATGAGATACAAAGGACTCAGGGCTGAGTCCTTAGCAGAAGTCCTTGAGAAGAGACAGAAAACATCAAAATCTTGTCCTCCACAGAAAGCAACAAATTGATCAAGGACAATTTTTCTGCTGAAACCGTCATAACTTATCATGTCATACAGATGATCTGACAATACGTATTTATATAAAGAGACGTAAACAGTTTATCCCCTTTGTTATAAGCGTTTCAAAGACAAGTTCTGAGTTGTTTTTCACTCCTTGGTTTTTGTACTCTCAGCCCTACTGACACTAAACTCCAGAGCTGCCTTTAGTGCAGGAGGGCCGGAGAGCTGGACTGAAATGACACATTAGACTTCATGGCTCTTGTCAGATGTGCTCTGTGGAGAATATCACAGCCAGCAAAATGGGGCATGAACAGCTACATGCCAATTTCACATCAATCACTCTGTGCCTAAATCTGCAGCCTAGCTCAGGTCTGCTGGAATCTGTGCTCAGCTACACTGGGTGCTTCCCTCTCCAAGGAGTTTGTGGGTGTTCCATCATGATTCCACCATGCAATAACGGGAAAACCTCTGTTGCACAGATTTAGGCAGCTGCCTAGATTCTTGCAGGACCTTTCAGCCTTATTTCAGCAACTCCTAAAAAAGAATAAAACCGTTTTTTAAAAGTTTGTTCCATTCCTTTAGTCCTTTTCCCAAGCTGATTTTCGGTGTGTTAAATATGAAAAATAGTAGCCCTTCACCACTGAAGATAGGACACTGATATTTTAGACAGGAAATTTTATGGGTTTTATGAAAGGCAGGACATTAATCAGTATAATGATGACATTTATTCAAACAAATGACCATAATACAAGGCAAATGTATTAGCCACCTTAACGAGTAAGATGAAGGACACCACCAAATAACCAAAGATACGCTTTGTTCTCAAATACGATTGCAGGACAAACTGTTCTTCAAGGAAAAGACAAATGTACCGATTTTCCAGATTCTGACACCATGAACATCTTTTACACCTGGTGCCTGAAGGATGGTGCAATGAGTTGACCCCAAACAGCACCTAAGCCTCCATCCAGCTCACTCTTCCCCAGCAGGGTGGGGGAGAGAAAAGGAAGGACAAAAACAAGAAAAAAAAATGTGAGTTGAGACGAAGAAATTTTAGGGAAGAAAAACAAATGAACAAACAAACTGTCAAATGAATTGGAGAAAAGTGAAAAAAAGTGCAAACCAGGCACTGCTCAGCAGGAGCCAACAAACTGTTTCAGTCACAAATCCAAGGCACAGCACCACGCAGGCTGCTATGAAGAAAATTAACTCCAGCCCAGGCAGAGCCAGTGCAAGGGTGTATCTACAGTCAAACTGTAAAACTTCTGTCAAGAAAAAAGAGAAATGGAACTAAGAACTACTAAAACTGGTAAAATACCAGAGCATTAACAGCTACGCCCCAGTGAAGCTTTTCTAATAATAAAAGGACAGCAAGCGAATGAATGGCTTGGAAAGAGACTTCATTGGGCAACATTTACCAAGGGAACAGGCTGTGGTAGGAGGATTTGTCTTTTGTAGAACAAGTAATAAGTAACCTGTCATGGTTCTGCCCCAAAAATTCTGAATGGGGAAACCACAGTGTGCATTTTCTGGAATGTTTAATACAGCAAAATTAGGGCAAGAACCAAAGATATTCATTACCAAAAATGAGGCAAAAGATACTGATGCACAAATTTAAGGTAATGAATTAAATTACTTATTGGCTTTGCTCTTACTCACACAATATAAAGAGGAGGAAACTAAGAATATAATAGAAATATAAGGTAGCAGTAGTTTACTACTTCACAAGTTAGTCACTATCGCATAAATCCCATACTAGTAAGAAATAGGAGATGGTGATGCCGTAATTGTTTAATATTTCTCTTCACATTCAAAGCTTGAATATGTTTCACATGAAGCCAGTGACTGAAAACAAGAGTCCAAATTGCTTTTTAATTTTTCAACACTGATGCATTGTGCTAAGTGAAAAGCCATCCAATCAGTGGAAAGAGATGTGACACCAATATGCTCCATAAAGACTGTTGGGCTCAGAATATTAATTCTGTTCTTTCCTTTGCCTCTCACTGACATGAGGAAACCAGAAAAAATGACCTTTTTCTAATGGCAGTATCTACACTCTGCTTGCACCACATTTTAATACAGGAACTTCTCTCTCCCTTAAGGGCAAAGCCTCCTTCCAGGTGTATGAAATCAATTCTAATCATAATAAATTCTCATCCTAATCTCACAGTTAGGCTGCCTGTTCCGTTATTCAAGATGTCACAGAATTATGCTTCTGATTTCAGCTCCTTACTCAACCCTTCTCAGGATCTCCTGCCTGAGAGATTCCAGTCTTCTGCCTTTTCTTCAGTGCTATCCATTGGTGCCTACACCAGCATTCCTGCCCTTTGGCACCACCTTGCACACAGCCCTTTAATTTTTCCCTTAAACCAAACCTTTATGAGCCCTACTAATGAACTACACCATGTCTTTTTCAGCAAGCAGTGCCTGGTCACTAAATTTTTTTTTTGTTTCTGATTCTTGTTCTTGTAGGTCAGACAAAAGAGAGATTTTTCTCCACTTGTACTTCTGGAACACCACCAGCAGGCAGCCAGCAGTTGCAACAGCCTGTGTAAAATTTCACTGAGTAAAAAATACATACAAATCTTAGAGTTTGTCAAAAGGTGATATTAAATGGCTTCTGGCAAGGGATTCTTACCTGGAGTATATAATCATTTTTTTCCTGAAAGACATCTTAGATGCAAAGCAGATTTTAATAATACAAAATCTTTGACAACTATTTGCACAGAATAACCACAGGATTTAACCAAGATTACAATATTATGGTATGCTGTGAATGATCTGATTTTTTTCCTCAGTAAATTGGCTACTGATATAAGAGCTCTAGTCATTTGATAGTTCATTCTGCAACATATTCCTGAGAATACTATTACCATCATGACCTAAATCAGTTGGCAAATTACATTTTAAAAAATACATTTCTGTTAAGTGCTAAAAAAAATATTAGTGAGAAAAAACAAAACAGAGTTAACCACTGATATTCTCACAATCTTAGTCAAGACAATTCAAACTCTAATTTGCAATTGCACTATCATCTATGGTTAAGACCAGGAAACCCAATTACATTTCAAGAAACAAAATCCACCTCCACCAAAGAGCCAATTTGATGGCTCTCTCTTTTCATACTGCATCAGCTCAGTAACTCCAAATCCAAAACTATCATATGGACTTGTTAAGAGCATCTACAGGTAAGTTTGCTTTTTCCTTCTGACATCAAAATCAACAGCCATCAGATTTTTCTGACTAAGCCTGACATTCCTGCTCAGACATCCAAAGCAAACTTTTCAATAAAAGGATACACTGATTGAGGATACCCTGAGGAAAAAACATATTCATGAGCGACAGGATGCCGACTGCTGAAAATGTATATCACACTCTCATCTATATGCAAACACTTCAGAAGCTAGAGGGAAGCTATAAACCCTAGTTTGGGTATTAATTTTATGTTTTCTTCTGCAAATTAACTCCTCATAGCAAGCTTAAAATAACAAGTAGGATTTTTCCCCCCTGCTTGCTTTATGGCAGCCAGGATATGGGGTCCTGGCCAGGCTTGGGCTGAGGGGTCAGACAAGATCCCCACCTGTTATTTGCCCACTAAACAAAAGGAGCTGTGCATTCTTCAGCAGCCTTGTTCTGAAATCTAACAAATTCCCTTCAGGAGCTCTACGCTTGCAAAAAAAGACTTTGAACTTCATACTCAGAGCTAAACAAGGATTTTTCAGAGTAAAAATTTTTATTACCTGAAAGTTTCCAAAGCCAGTATGAACTTTCACTAACTGAAACAGGAATTATTTAACCACCACAGTCATATAAAATGCATTTTAACGAACCCCTGGAGGAATGAATCATAGCTCTTTGTTTTCCTCCTCTAAGCTGGAGAAAATAATTTTTTCGAAGCAGATCCATTTTGTCCACTGACAGAAGAAAACAACGAAGGGCAAAGGAATTGGGCAAATACTCAGCCTCCCTCTACAAGTGGAATGAAAGAGCAGATCAGGTCTCCATTCCCTACCAAAGGAACAGCACTGGCATTCAGCACCAATCTGTGAGATTGCTCTCCCTGTGTTAAGCAAACAGAATTGGAAAAGGCGTTTCAATTAATGTTGTATCTTAATCATGCCATGCTTACTAATAAAAAACAGGGTTTGCACTGGTGGAAGGAAAAACTGACATTTCCAGCTCTGGTACTGAACAACCGGACATCATCAGCAAAAGATGACTTGCCCCAAGGCAGCATTAGATGATGCAGTAATTTTCATGTGCACAAATGAAATTTAATTTGTAAATGGAGGAATAAATTGGAAAAAAAATAAAAAACCACAACTATAAAACCAGAAATCTTGGTGACCTTGCAATATGGTAATGATGTCCCTAAACTGCTGAAATAGCTGGAAAGTAAAACACCTTGTTTGAGAAAGGAAGTGGTAAGGATAGTGCTTCAGGCACAGTTTTTGACCATTCAATAGAAATAATAAATGCTTACTATTTTACATATTAAGCCAAAGAATGATTTTAAAAACAGCAAATCTTCCCCAGCAACTCTGATGCAAAATTGCAGTCAAAATATCAGGTAAACAACCCCAGGTGCAGTTATCTTATGAGAAAAGGCATTCTCAGTTCTAAAAGCAGGAGTTTCAGAAGAAGCAGGCTTACATCATGCCAGTTATATTAGGGTGGTGGGAAATATTTATTGTAACCAAATTTGATGTAATCATACCTGTTGCCTTGTCTGACATGAATTTTGGACACATTACACAATTGATTCAATTAAGTGCATATTAAAAATTCAATCATTGTCATACTTCAAATTACTTTTTCCTGACAGATGACAACAACAGACATCTTACATTTATTCACTATTTCATCTTTGTCTTCTAAAATTCTCACTTTTTAATATCTGATGTATTCCAGGTGACAATGCTGAAACATTCACATTTGGGAGGAAAGTATTAGACTGAAAAATCTGATATTTTCCTTTGCAGTCTTTGTCTTTTGAACGTGACAGAACTTTCATACATTCAGAATGCTATATATATATGCATATATTTAGGTATAGATATGTATATGCATATATGTATGTTGCCCTAATGTAAAGACTAGCAGTTATGAGATCTTAAGAGCTTTCAGAATAGTGAGTAGTAAATTTCTAGCTGGACCTTAAGCAGTAATTTGTAAAAGAAATTCTGGACTTCGTTATAACTGATGGGTTTTATGAAGCCCATTAAAAAGTGAATAGAAAAAAAACAAGAGAAAACTTTTTTTATGTTTAGTTTAAATTTATAGCCTATTAGATATCATATGGGCTTACACATAAATTGGCAAAGCTTTGTGAAACTGAATTTTAAGAGGTTATTTAAAACACCGTAATAGGAAAACAAGCAAATTTGTTATTAGTCATAGCCAAGTTACTTAGAGAAATCCTTTCATTATATAAGCAAGATTCTCTACAGCAGTTAGAGAGGCTGTGTATAAAATATGCTGCTAATAAAAATAATTATGGAAATTTATTACAGGTATGAAAGTATTAAATTCAGAATAATCATTTTGTTTCCTAAATTAAACAAACAACAAGTATTTATTACTTTAAAAACATGAAACTCACTCCTAATCCCACAGAAAATACTTCCTTGGCAGGGCCGTCATTCCTTACACATTTATCCTGAATTCAGAGGGCCACCAAAGAGCTCCAATTCCTGCCTCTGAAAGAAGATAACTTTGTATCTGTGGTCTTCATAGAAGAAAAGGGGGGGAAAAAAAAAAAAGGTAACTACTCTTGTCTCTCCCCTCAAACTTCCCTTTTGCCCTTTCAAAAATTTTAAAGAACAAATTCAAAACATCCGGACTGACTTAAGCAACTACTACCCCTTCCCATTTTAATTCCAGCTGTGCCACTTTGCTCTAAGTTTTTGAAGTCAATCTGATCAAAACTTCAGACTTTTTACAAAAACCTTGTGTTGCCTCTTGTCTTTTAACAGCTTCATTTCATGTTATAATTTTTTTCTCCAGTGACATTCATCAGAGCCTCCTCATTTCCCCCCAGCTCTCCACAAGATTCCCCAAAACCACTGCACTTGACACAGGTCTCATGTCTGCATAATCCCACCCACAAACTCACATAACATGAGTGAATTTACAGCTTTAGGCACCTGTCTCACCAATCCACCTCGTTATTCTCATTCTCTTCTACCACGTCCAAACTAAAATCCCATTAGCCTCTTCCTCTGGCCTTTTGTTATGGATGTCTAGCATGTATTTCAGATATATAACAGCTCAACCAAAGTTTTTAATTCTGCAACATCCCTTCCTCCCCCCCACTTTTAAAATCTCTTTTATTAGCATTTTCTACAGTAATAACCATCTGCATCTCAGCCTTCTAAACTTGACTTAAATCACTATAGTCATTACACCCTCTGATAAATCCTTTGTCATTTTGGTCTACAGAGGCTTTTTGCATAGTATCTCTGAAACATAGCTCTTCTAATCTTTTTAGAGAAAGTAAATGAAACGGCTGCATTCCTTGTTTTGGCCTAAACAAATGCAGGTTTTTTTGGCTCAAATCTGCTCCAGACATGGCTACCACCAGAGAAAAGATTTATCAGTGCAGATAAATACTGCAGTATCCCATTAGCAATGGCTGCTCCAGTGTGAATCCTCTGGATCACCTCAGGGAAACAGCACATTTTTGCATTCTAAACCCTACTGCAACTATGTAAAGCCCTAAGGAATCTCACCTGTGCATCAGCACATTTTAAAATACATTAACATAATTTTCTGTATTGCATAAATGTAAGCTTTCTTCATTTTCTCAGCCTTCTTGTCCTATCCCTTTCTCCAACACTGATACCAATTTCTACTTCTCAACCCAGGCTGGAAGCCTCCAAAGCCCATTTAACAGAAAGGACAATTCCACAAACCTAAAGTGTTGATCTTTTTGAAACAGCCCCTTAAATCTCCCTTCCTCGTGCAGCCAGGATCACAACAAAGCCTCTTACAGCACTCAGCCTACAGCCCACTGTGCCAAACACGACTGTGACACTATCTTACTCATTCTATTTCTCTGTTTGATTTTTTTTTTCTTTATAGTTAGCTTTCCTATTCTTGCAAGACCTTCTCTTACCTCTGTGTTTATAGATCAAGTAGTCCAGCACAGCCTTATCACTTATACAGTGAATGAATGGAAAATATTAATGTAAATTAACTAAAACCCTGACTATGACAACACCTTTTTTAATCTCAAAAAACAAAAAATACAGCGGGTCTGAGAAACAGCTAAAGCATGACTTATATTTTACAACCATTTTTTAAAAAAGAAAAGGTATATTAAAATACAAGGCACATCTATACAGAAAGAGGCAGGAGAGGGCAGGAAGGGGGGAAAGGGAAGAGTTTTATAAAATGATTCTTAAATATTTTCGCTTAAAAGCTACTTCTAGCTGACACTGTAGTCAACAGTTAATATTTATGCTCATACGAGAACTTTCTATCCCAAGGAAGAAAAAACCAATAATTCTTCGTCATGTATTTTATATTCTGGTCTCTTGATTATTTAGACATTCAGCATCCATAAACAAGCAGTTTATCCATGAGATCAGCTATGTGACACCAAAATTAATGGACCCCTGAGAAAAATGCTTCACAAGAAAAAAAAAGTTGATTAGCATGCTTATACATGGCTTAAAGGAAAGCAGACAAATTGTGCAAGAACACAAATGTCTCCTAAGGCCTCAGTTTCTGCAATCATATGGATGAAAGCAGCACTGTATTTTTGGTAACTCTGGTGCTTCACAAAGCACTGCTCATTAAGATACAAGCCTACGTCTAATAGCAGTGACAAAGGCATTATTTCAAACACTGTAACTGAAAAAGAAACGAAAATAACATAGCAACTTGAGCCAGTAAAGGACAAATTGATTCATAAGCCAAAATATTCCCTCATAATATATCAAGACACAGTTTCTTGTTGGCAATGCTGTCCCTTTACACGTCTAACTACACAGAGACATCTAAAAACACGTCTACTTTCAGCCGAACTATTTCTCCAGTCATTTAAAACAGCAAACATGCAAAGACCTTGCAGCACACTTACCCTTTCAGCTTGTCCTAACTCTGCAGCCCAGAGCTTTTTCTGCCAAATGGGACATGGCTTTGCTTTCAAGAGGCACCCTTACGGATTCTTTTCACTTTCCTGCAGATTTGCTGCTAGAATTTATAACTAGCACTTCAAGCCTTTTCTCCCCCTCGTCCACACTGGTTTAACTTCTTTATGATGGCAGATAATTGTTTTGGCCTTAGGCAAGGAATGTGCTCTCTGCTTAGGAAGATGGCTGCACAGCATCTTTATAAGGGAGCCAAATGAGGAAAAATGAGGTAGTTGCAGAACATTACATTTTTTATCTTATCAATTATTGAAGAAATACTCTTCTATTTAGTACGGTAAGAATACTAATAAGAGGTCAAAATATAATATTAGGCTCTTGGTATTAATGGGAATTAAGAGTCGTGATGAACAAAAATTCAAAATAAACATTATTTAATGAATATGGTAGCAAAACTAGGATTGAACTAACACCTAAACTACAGAAAACTAGCATTGCTATTAAAAGAATAAAAGAAAACAGAAATTAATCCAAGTAATCGAAAAACTGAGGTAAATACATCTTCTGTACAATCTATATCCTCCTTCTTACCCAACCATAAATGTATTTTATTTTTACTGCAATTAGTATAATCTGAGCTGGTACAACAAGAAGTAAGTTTATAACACATATAATGTACATCTATACTGAAATGGTATTATTCATCATCGAGGTCAATAATCTAATTGATTCTCAAAGTTCTGTATATCTGCAAAGGCAGGCCTAAAGATTTTTTAACCAAGAAAACAGAAAAACCAGATACTTAAAACCTTCTTTCACAAATGAAATTGAGGGTGGATTTTTGAAAGACTGAGAGTTGTAGTCTCTGTAGGCAACCCAAAATTGTGTACTACCTTATTATGCTTCCTCCTTCTCTTTTTTATTATGGTATCAAGAATTGTCAGATAAGCTGGATTATTTTTTTCTGTGCTGAACCCAGAATGAGGGGAAAAAAAAAAATCCTGATCACAAAGCTAACACATAGAAATTCCATAAAGGGCTTAAAGCAGTGGAAAAGAAGCAAAAGCAAAGATACTCCTTCTCATCACCTTAACCAGTTCCATCACAACAGCTATAATTCTTTTTCCTATTTCCCATATAAGTCTGTAGCTCCCAAGGACAGCAAATATCATTACAGGAATACTTGAGGGAAATCTCTCCACTGATACTAATGTTCTCATTCTATAGTGGAATCACCAAAACCTAAACTTTGCAATGGTACATTAGAACACAGACAGCCTTTAGCTTTCCTCTATTTCCATTATTTTGCTGTTCTTTTCTTTTTTTTTTTTTTCTTTTTTTTCCCCTCCATTCACTCAGTACTTAGAGCCCCTAAAGTTACTAAAGAAAAGAAAAATCAGTTTGGCTTTACTCATAAACACAAAATTAACAGATATTTTCAAATTTATTTCCCAGTTTGTTAAAAGTACTTATGAGTAATGATGATGCTCACAAAAAGGTTAGGTAAAAACTCATTGTACTTTTACAATGGTGGAGGATATTCTTAAACCTCTTAAATTCTTATTAAAAGTCTGCCTTTTTGGCTATGGTTTTGTATGTTTTCTCTGTTTTTAATGCAGAAGCTTTTATATTTAAAAGATGGGGGCTTGATATTCCACAGAATAGAACCCAAACTGGCCATTGTTAACACCAGCTCTTCTCCTCCTCACACCCTTTCTGAACCTTTTCCTGTAGAGGCAAACTGAAAAATACCACACTGGCAGCAGCTGAGGAAGCAAACACAAGTGATCCTTTGGAGATTTCTGCTGGCAGCTGACTGCTCCATCTATTTCCCAGCAGTGCTAAGAGCACGATATGGCAGCAACAAAACAAAAAGTCAGAGATGTGGCTTTGCTGATATCGCATACTTTATACTCAGTTTGGAAATCAGGCTCTTTTTTCTTCTTTCCAAAGAAATTGGGTTAACAAGTTTCAAGCTGACATTTAAATAAGTATCTCTGGTTTAGCTCTTGAGGAAAAAGGTGTATAGAATTCCTACAGTTCAAACATCAGATACCTTCCCAGTCACATACACCAAAACCATGATACAGCTGGAGTATTTACAAGAGTTTACACAGTTCCCATTAATTCCTGAATGACTACATAGCAGCTCTAGTATTTAATAAAGGCATACAGCGAAATCCAAGTGGCTGACATATAAACCTCCAGAGGCAGTACTAACCTGAGGCTGGCAGGCATCTTCTCTTCTGCTTTGGCTGAGTGACCTTTTACTTGACCTACAAGCACGAGTATCACTCAGGAATGTCAATGAGAAGTACAAGAAGCCAGCTCTCTCCTACACAGCTTCCCTGGGCAGGGGCTGGTGCAGAAAGTAATGTTAAACCCAGAATTTAGGCTTTGTTTTCTGGATATTTGCATTTGTCTTCCTAAAAAATTGACATATTTATCCCCCTCTGCCTTATTTCTCTCTCTCTCCAGGCCTTCTTTTTTGAAGTTAGGTTCTTCTAAAACTGCTGTACAGAGAAACAAAATATTGACATGGCTTCCTGATTGCCGTGGAATTACTCCATCAGAGGAGAATTCTGAATTAACATGCAACATCATTTTAGCTTTAATATTTTGTGGTTCAGTCACTAGACCTTGCAGTTTATTGCGTTTGTGAACTGCATTTTCTTCTGCCAGAAAATAACCTTCTATTTGAGGCACTTGAGGTTCGGTAAAAAAATACCCTCAAACAGATTTCATTAATTCAGGCAAGAGAAAGTTAATATCCCATGACACAGACGATTTGTTTGTAGGGGTGTTAAATGCATCATTTCCCTAATAAACTAAACCACCAGAGGAATGTGTAGAAGCTGATGTTCCTTCCCTCAACCCATAAAAAAGCAGCAGTGTCTGCCAGGTAAACTCTGAGGAAAAGTAGTCAATGGATCACACACTGATAAGCCTTTTTAAGTGAGGTAAACAGATTGATATCTCGATAACAGGAAGAAAATATTCTGTTTGGAATCTTTGAATGGTCTCTTTTGCAGGCCCCAGAAGCACAGTCCATTTACCGTGCCCTCAAAAGAAAGAGCTTGTTCTACCTGCATCACCGTTTAAAGACCCAGAATCCCTGCATTTCCATGTTTATATGGATTGCTTGAGAAATAATGGGTTTCATTTTGCTGATCTTTATGGAGTTCCAACTTATCATCTAATCAACACTATAAAGAAAACAAAACCAGCCATCTGAACAGCACAGAGATATGGCACGACTAACTCAGCTTTAAAAAAAGCTGGAATAGATACAGCTGGTAGCATTTGCAGGAGAGAATGCACACTGACTTGTGTTATGGGTAGGAGATGTGCCCTCTGCCCTTTGCACACCCCAGAATAAAACAGATTATTTTCTTACTCCATGAAACATTCAATTTTAGAAACACATTCCCTCCTGCATGCCACAGATCAACTCGCTCCTGAGCTATCATTGCTCTCCAAGAGGAGTTTGAAAGTCTGCAAAGATTTCCCAGCTCCTCCTATTTGTACATTAAATTCTCTGACTCTCTATTAGCCTTCTGGCATGGAAGGTCAAATATATTTGTTGGAAACAAGAAAACCCTGTAAACCAAAAGCCTCCCAGACTGTACACTTCCCAATTGTTTTCCAAAACCACTGTCCTTGGTCCTTTTCTTTTGACCAGCATATTCTCCTGATGGGAAGATCATAGTCCTTCAGAAAGCTGAATAAATATAAGATGAAAGCTAAATATTTTTGATATGCCAAGACATATTTGAAACATATAATTAAGCAAGACAATTGCCTAATGGATCACCATGAATGTTAACATTGTCACTGAGAAAAATCTCTGCATACATCAGTATGGAACAGAACAAGATTTATGTTTTCATCCATCTTATCTAGGGAAACATGGACATAAAACCAATCAGCCTTCCTATGGTCTTACACAGCCTCTCCTGTTCTCTACTGAATAAAGAAGCAAACCAGACCCTTAGATTTT
Organism: Platysteira castanea; assembly: GCA_013397175.1. Classification (NCBI taxonomy): domain Eukaryota; kingdom Metazoa; phylum Chordata; class Aves; order Passeriformes; genus Platysteira; species Platysteira castanea. The sequence goes on along the minus strand of VYXC01011355.1, from coordinate 499,276 downwards.
ACTGAACAAAAGCTGAAATACAAATCTAGCTGCACAGCCAACACTCAATCATTTTAAACATGTATGTTTCACTGCAAATGCCTATAAAAGAGCAAAATCTTCTGTCCTTATGTGTTCTTACATCACCTCGCGGGGGAGAAGAGGATGGGTCTCAGAGAAACAAATATTTTTGTGTTTGGTAAGATTAGACTCAGAAACTATGTAGAAAATCAAGTTATTTTCACCCACAAGGTTATTAAATTCCACATGTCCAGACTCCTGAACTAATATGCTCCAAAGTAATCTGTAAATTTTTAGGGAGCTGGACTGGGAGGGTTTACAAATTAAACAACAGAAAGCCAGATTAATTTTAAAGATAAAATAAAATAAAATAAAATAAAATGGTGATAAACCCTGAGCAATACAGCTGTGCTTTCCATTAAGATCTTAAGCCATGCAATGGCATGACAAGAATTAATTTGCCCAGCTGCAGTTCACACCCCTTGTGACAACTCCAGACCATCAGCACAGAGCCACCTCGAGTCCCGTGGGACAGCAAGGATCACAACCCACAGACTCTTGGGGAATAAAGCCTCACATGACAGGACTGCATTTTGCAGCAGCAGCATAAGAGTGAGCTCTCTTGGCCTGTGGCACAGCCAGGACAGCCACGGCCACAGCATCACTGCCTAGTGAGCCCTTGGATGGAGATGTGTATGTGGAGGCCAGCTGTGGAAGGGTGGAGCAAATGTAAGCAGCACGGCATATAGGGAAGCTCAATCCAGGCTCATGAGGTGTAAGATACAAGAGGGAAGAGCACAGTGGAGAATATTGCCATATGAGTTGTTGTTTCAGTTCTCAAACTTGTCAAACCATGGATTTTCACTGAAGTGTACAAATGTCACCATATTGAAGAGAATTAGGAATTTTTACTTTTTGCTCTCTGCAAGGTACTTAGCTGAACCAAGGGACTCTGGTATCTCATGATTGCAGGGACTGGACAGATGCTTGCATACACATGTTGAACAAGCATTTTGGTTTTAAAATATGTATTTATACACACTTTATGAACACTAGCTGTGATCTGCATCTAATCTTGCTTTAGCTGTAGTTGTCCTCCTTTCACCTACACGACAATCAAAAGAATAAATTTATCAGTGGTGTTGCAAAGCAATATATATTCTGAAAGGAGTGAATTATTCAGCTGAATCCTAACATAGTTGCCCATGAAAAGCATTTGACAGAACTGTAGGATCTGCAGGGCAGCAATCCAACTTTTAATACTGCTGTGTTACCCAAGCCATAGATATTTTTCTGACACTGTCAAGTTTAACATTCAGCACTGCTGTAATTTCTACCCTAATCCATGAACAATTTAAAGGATTTGTAGCCTCTTAATATTTCATCTGCTGTAATTATAGTTATTTTAATGTGCTATATCTGTTTCTTCAGTACAGTAGGGTTCTTGTTCTCTGGGAAAAAAATAAAACAAAACAAAATCCCCACACAACAAAAAACCTAACATATTTCAAAGCACAAATCGAAACTGCCACATAAATGAAGTAAATATTAATTATAAAACTGCTGGCTCAAACAGAGGAGGACAATCACAACTTGGAAAAAACAGTTCAGCTCCATGATGATTTCAATAACCACTATTTACCCAACTACTACACTACAACAACCTCTATACCATGTAAAAATAACGGCAATTAAACAGGAAGAAATGCATCAGACCAACAAGCTTAATTGAAAGTGAGGAGATGGAAAAATCTAATTAACTTTGCAAACTAGTTTTGCCTTTGACAATTACCTTAATTGTGCTATTGGAGTACAGGTTATGATCCTCACTAAAATTTGAAACACAAGAACATGTCTGAAATATCTGAAAGAGAAACAGCCTCTGAATGCTTCTTAATTACGGCAACACACAACATGAAGCAGCATCACATCTGTTGAGACACAATGTTTGTAAGGTTAAAAGCTCTCAGACTTTTATCTGCCTACTCAACCACTGCTCCTGTTGAAAATTTGGGATGCCATTACAATTAGTCTTTTAATGCAATGCTTATAAATGGGAGTTCAGCATTTCCCTAACCCTGGACTGTTTACCAAAGAGTCATCTTATTTCACAAAGAATTCCCCCTGAAACACTGGAACAGCCAGGGAAAAGGTACCAGGGAACTGCCACAGCATTGCCATAGCAGGAGCTGCCTGAGGACCAGCAAGAACAGATCAGAACTTTTTTTGCAAGTACAATTTCATGTCAGCTGGTGCTGACAGTGGTTAACTTTCTGAAGTGGGACTCAAGTTTACATCGTGAAGTACATATTAATAATACAGTAGAATCAGAAAAATTGGAGACTCAGGAAAGGACCTGGAACTTCCCAGGAATTTCCCCTCGAGGCCTGTGAAAGACTACCTCCTTTAAGCCAAAAAAAATGAGAGCAACTTCTTCTACACCCATTATTCTGCAGGATCCTGACCCTGCCCAGCAGCCAAATACCCACCCTGCCTCTGTACCCTTGTCACTGTGCTCTTTTGTGGGATAGGGAGAAACCAGAAGGAAGGCAAGAAGACTCATGGAATGAGACAATGGCAGTTTAATACGGAAAAGCAGAAGCTGCATTTGCAAGTACAGCAAAGTTCCCTGCTTCCCATCAGAAGGCAGAGGTTCAGCCACCTCCCAGGCAAGCAGGGACTCAGAGCACACTCTTGGCTGCTTGGGAAAACAACACCTTAACCATCAATGTCCCTTCTTCCTCCTGCCCTGAGCTTTTATGGCTGAGCACACCACCAGATGGGGTGGGATATCCCCTTAGTGGGTGGGGCTCTGCTGTCCTCACTCTCTCCTCCCACCCTTTTGCCCATCCCTGGCCTTCCAGTCTCTGTGAGGCTGGATAAAACCAAGGTTTTGCACTACTCAGCAACACCAAAACACTGCTGTGTTACCAACACTGGTTTAGCCACAAATGCAAAGCACAGCATCACATGGGCTGCTCTGAAGAATGCTACTTGTCCCAGCACAAATTTAATGGAAAACACAATCATTTCACTCAAAAAAAGCAAGCTATGTATGAAAACAATCCCAAAAATCAGCCTGAAAGATTGCAACTTTCTGTGATACAAAACTCCCGAACCAAGCCACTCACAACACAAAAATATTCCTTAGATCTCTTAATGCCTTTTAGACTTCTATCACAGCCTATAAAACTGCTGCCTGGAAGAAAACTTGAGATTCATTCCAAATCCAATTCCATCCAAATTTTCTGACAATCTTTCTATTTTAAAAAGGTGAAATTATCTAAACTATTTTTTTTTAAATAAAAAAAAATCTATTAGCAAAGTTGAGTGCAAACAATGTAATTCAGAGCAAAACCTGTAAGCAGTTGGAAATATAAGTGAATAAAAACTCTAACCGATACAAAACACTTAGCAGTAATGAGTTTTGAAAATTGAAGATTCAGTTACGCATTCCTCATTCCCACTGTCAAAACAATATCTTCTATTCTTTGACAAATACATATTTTTATCCAATGTTGCTGTCTCCCATCACAACACTTCCAAGCCGAAAAAACAAACTCCACACCGCTTAAAATGAAAACTCAGTTTTCTGTAATTTGACAGCAACACAGTTACAACAGATCCACTGCCTTTACATAGAAAAGGTGGGGTTTTTTTCTGCTTATTTCTTTAAGAACTTCATCTGAAAATTATTAAGCCAAATTTTCTCCTTCTAAGTGTACAAATTCTCTCAGCTTGATGTTCCAGCTACCAGGCTCCGGAATTGAGCACTGGATGGGACATCAGAGAGATCAGGTTAATCCTCCCCTATCTCAGCACACATCATATAATCCCATTCACAGAGCTATCAACCATCAGCTTTGCTTGTCAAGGATTCCTGCCACTCCTGCTCCTCTTGAGATCTCCCTCCTCCAACAGCACATTTGAGCTGAAGGTAAACAAATTGTGCTTCACCGCGTGCCACAGCTGCACTGGACGTGACATCCTGGGATGATGTGACAGTCCCTAGAAGCTGATGGTGGGGCCACTCTTCACTCCAATGGGGAAAAGACTTCCTTATCTGCAGATGCAGGAAAAGGAGAAATGTACCTAACAGCAGGTTGAGCCTGCAGGAGGAAAGGAATCAGGGAAAGGAAGCGTGCTGCGGCTCCTGAGAGCTCAAGAAAAAGTAAATAAAGCTTTTGATAAAAAATACCCAACAGTTCATTTAATAGTCTATACAAGTTGGAAAGCCCAAGAGTAATGTTTAAAGCTACTGAAGTCCCCTAGAGTAAGGAAAATTTTATGGACTAAATACTTAATCCAAAAGAGAAATAGATCAGCTGCCATGCCACAGCCTTGCAGCCTGAGGCAAAAATACTCAATATATTAAATTGCTATATAAACAACCCATGTTTGAAAATAAAGTGCTCTAAAAACTAAAGGAAAAAGAAATCCATTGAAAAGAGCATCCATTTTTTTCTTCAGCTGTGCTGGAATGTACTTTGAAATGTAGACTATATGAGAAATCCATTTGGCTTTCAGATATACAAACACAACGAAGATTCAATTTGCTTTAATTAGTGTTTCATACTTAGCATTTAAGAGCAGAATTGGGCTCTCCATCAGCACTTCTGCAATACTCTATACTGTAATATCACTAGGGTTATCTCTCTCATCTTCTGTTTCATTAAATTGTACTTTTTATTTTTAAGATATTGGCACGGCACTTCCAGGGGGAAAAAAAAATAGCATCTTACACTCTGTTCTGCATTTGTTTTAAACCTCTTGCTTTTCAATAAAGCTACCTCCAAAAAGTACAGATTTTAGGTACTTCAATGGGATTACAGCTTGCCTGCTAATTCTGCCATTAAATTAATTCTGAGAAGCTCTCCACTGCAGTTACTTCAGTAACAAATAAGACTCAAGTATAAAAGATGCATTAAAACGTGTCTTGGTCCCAATGTAAATGCAGAGAGCATTACAGCTGTATAATCTCAAGGAGAAAACAGACAAGGAGGACTGTAACAAACTGCATACTTGAAAAACCATATATAGTTTTGGTCTCATGAAGATAAAAATATAATATATTGTATTTGACTTATGTAGCTAAAAGGGTGCCTATTAGAGCATTTTAGATTACAGATGTATTTGTTTTTCCATCAGAAACTCAAAGTGCAACAAGGTGAAAGAACAAAATATATGATACCTGTTCCACAGAGAGGAAAAACAGAAATTAAGCAAAAGCAAATGTCCCATAGCCAGTAGGCAACAGAGATGAAAACTGAATTTTCACACTGTCAAGATGAGTTGTTGTCACTCTCAACCTTGCCTGTATTGTTACAGCACATGCATCAATTAGATAACTTACTTCATTCCAGAATCACAAGCACGGGGTTCACATTTTAATAACTGTGTAAGAACACTGAAGCACTTCATGAAGGAAGAAGAGCACTGGCAATGAAAATTCAGGTTATCTGGGTCACCTGTATCCCAAGCAACTCTCCACAGCTGCTCACAACACATTTATTTCCCAGATGGAAAGGGATGAAGCCTTTGTTTCTCCAGCATCACTTTCACTCAAGCATTGGTGCTGGGGAGCTGAGAGCTGAGCACCACAAGCAATGATCCTCCTCTTGTGCTCCCCTAGTACAGAGCAGTGGGATGCATGCAGAGAAGAGACGTTTCCCCTCCCCCATCATTTAAACTGCATAAACTCTAATTCTAGTAAATCAAGCAAAGAGCTAATCAAGTTTTGATTTGCTAATTACTTCTCAATTTGATTAGAGCTGGCAGCTAATCATCTCTGGAAACGTAAAGTCAATTTTCACTCACATTTGCAAATCGGGACTATAGTGTAAAGAAACTGATATTGTGCATTATATCCTCTTTATTTTTTTTTTATTCATATTTCAGTGCTTTTAACAGCAATCCTAATTTTTATTGTTGTGGCAGCACTCTGAATAAAAACTCCATAGGACAGTATGTGGCCTGAGAAGGAACACTGATAGAAGCTCTACTACTACTAACATTAGAGCTCAAGAAGTAGGTAATGTTGTATTAAAGAAATACAATGCAATTTAAAAGCATAAATTGCCATAGACGAAAAGGTATTGGAAAAGGATGACAAATCAGCACAGAATTTTGACAACCAGCATCTTCAGGGTAAGCTCATAGAAGTAGGACTTCACCCGATTAAAAAAAAAAAAAAAATATATATATATATGTAGAATAAAAAAGTTCAGCAGGAATCAAGACATTAAGACTATGTAGTTTCATTTTTTCCTGAAGAGAAATGGGAAAGAGAATGGAGCTATTGCTTTATTTTATTTCTGTGAAGCTCTTAGCATGGAGTATCTACCTATATTTTTCCTTATCTGACTTGAGGACAGCCTTCTAAACCCACTAACTCTCTGCTGCTCCTCCCTGCCTGGCTTCTGCAGTGCCTTCATACATTGGTTTCACTAAGGGACAGATGAAAAGTTAATGCCCTGAAAAATATATCATTACAGCTACCACAGCAGCAGTTTCTGACCAGAGTAAAGTCCAAGCATGCTTTGGTAGACAAAACTCAGATTAGGCAGATCCAGGCAAAATCCCTTCCCTGCAAAAGAATCGCAGAATGAACTAGGTTGGAAAAGACCTTTGAGATCATCCAGTCCAATCTATGACCTAACACCTCCTCATCAACTAAACCACAGCCCTGAGTGCCATGTCCAGTCTTTTTTTCAACACATCCAGGGATGGTGACTCCACCACCTCCCTGGGCAGATGATTCCAGTGTCCAATCACGCTTTCAGTGAAGAATTCTTTCCTAATGTCCATCCTAAACTTCCCCTGGTGCAGCTTAAGACCCTAATATACTCCCTGCTTCCTTGTTTATGTTTCTTCAGGCTTACATTTGATGCAGCCACCAGACTGACATTATTCAAGTCATCCAATCTCTTCAAGGATTATCACTCCAGATCCCCATCATCCCCAGCCAAGCATTACATCCAGTTCCCTGTGCAATGCAGACTCCAATTCCAACACAACACCTGGGGAGAGCATGAGCAGGGAAGCAACAGCAGAGAATAAACAGCAGCTCTGAGGATCGTTTAAAAACATTTGGGAGGCATTGCAGAGAAGGGAACAGAACGTGTTCGGTGAAGTGAAATCCTGAAGTACAGCTTGCCTCCTTCCTTTCCAGCTTCGCCCCTCCAGACCTGCAGGTCTGCACTGTGACAGAGCAGAACCGCAGCTGTGGGGACACCAGGGAAGGACAAAGTGGGACAAGGTGGCACTGCTTCAACTCCAATGGACAGGGAAAGGGATGTGCAACAGCCATTTACACCTGATTTACTAAAAACCAGTGTGGTCAAAATACCCTGCTGAAGATACTGGGGCAGAAAAAAGGAGTCAGAAACAACTGCAGTGCGTTCTTAAATAAAGTGCAGCTTAAATTAGAAAAATACATTAAATGGGTTGATTTTAGAGAAAATACATCTCAAAGAAAAAACACACTCAGAGCCTATCAGAAACATTTTACTTGGAGATTTTCCTACAAAATATTTGGCTGTTTTCTCTTAGCATTACTTCTCGTTTTTAAACATCTTGGTTTTGTATTATGGTCTTTCGAAAGATGACATTAAGCCCAAAAAATTTACTAGGATTCTTTGCAAAGAAATTTTAAATACTTCATTTATAATTCATTTGATAAAGAAATTCACATGGTGAGGGTTCGTTACAAACTTCAATGATTTTTTGTAGATACTTCCTGAAATAAATTATCTAGCCAGCTGTAACTAGCAAACAAAAATAACTGATATTGGGATGTAAAAAGTGTCTCTACTGTCTATAATCTTTCTTTGTATCTGTAATAATTTCCTAAAAGTTGCTGATTTAATTGAATTTCTATTAACTCTGTTTTTTCCTCTCATCTATCCATTCTGATTTTTAGTTGAATGCTGGAACATTAGAAGTGGAAGGGTTTTGACAGAGTAAATTCGAAAGACACTGTCTTACAGTGCCACCAAATCTTTGGTGTCATGGATTTACAATTTTGAGTAGCACCATTGCTCCAGAGTCTCTCATTACAAAAAATGACTGATTACTCATAACCATTATTACTATTAAAAGTTTTACAAATTCATCATCAGTATAATAATTATAGAAAAAAACATAATTATAGCTGTAGCTTCAGTAATACAGGGTTTGTTACATCTTAACAATAATCAAAATGTAGAACATTAGAAATTCTTTATTCTCTTTAGCAACTGCCATGAAATCATAGCAAGCACATTCTGCCTGCCTGTTCTTTTCTCTGTAAACTAATTATGCATAAAATATATTCTTAATTTTCCTGAAATTGAATTTGGGACAAGAAGCTAATAAAGGTAGCTCTGAAACCTTCCAAAACATGGAAATGCAGACTTTGTGACATTTGACATATCCTATATTACATTCTACAGCAAAACACAAGCTAAATCCCAGTTTCAAATAAAAGTGAAATGAATTAAATATTTCTCCTCTAATAGAATATTATAGGTCTTGTCCATTGGAGAGTATTGAATATGACACTTGTTTTTAACCAAGTGTGTGTTTCCCATCTCACGTTCAGAACAGAAATACCAGAAGCTTTCCAAAACACCCTTAAAAACACAAGACGAAAGGACTTTGGAACCAATACCTAATCTTTAATTTTGCAGTTATCACAGACACAGTCTAAACTTGGCTATCCTGTGATTTTGGCAAGTATTTCAAAAGCACAGACAGAAAATTATTTAGGCATTTTAATGGAATCCACATGAGAAAGCGCCACTTATTTTTGCCAGCAGTGCTCTTCAAGAAATGTTGTTCCCATAAACTCCTTTGCTGTGATTCTATTGATGAAACATTCTGCACTCACCTTAACTCCCAGGTCCTCAGCCAACTAACCAAAAAAAATGTGCCTTTTCAAATTTAAGTTATCGTATAAATTAGATGTACACTTAAAGTATAACTTAAAAACTTAAAGTTTACTGAAGTAAAACTAGAGTAAGAAATAAATTTTCCATAGAGAGCGAGACACAGTTTTCAAAGCACTTGAAACATACAGTTGAGATGATATCTATTAAATCAGCTACTTTTGAAACATCAAGGAAACAAAACTAAAGATAGTATCTGTCTGAAATTAGAACACTACCACTCTTGTCCATCAAAGAGGAAAACAACTCTGCAATTCAGTTTGAGTATTAAGTGATCAAGTGCTGAACACCAATGGTTTAACTCAGTCCATCTCTTTCGTCTCTGGAGCTTTATTCCTTCTTTACAAAAAACTAACGTGTTCTGAAAAAGAAGGAATTACTCTACAAAGAAATTATAAAAAGACAAAACAAGAAAATCTGGTGAACAACCAGCAAACCAGTAACAGCTTGGGGTTTATGCTTTTTTTCTTGTAGGAAGCCAGAATACAACAGAAAGACATAGGCTGTATTTCTTGGGGAAAAAAATCTTCCCAGCCAATTCAATTTATTTGTTGAAGAAAATAGTTCTCTCAGTCTTCATTCTAGCCATTGCTCCAATAATTGCCTCTGCCAGTTCACATAACAAATCACTGGAATGATTCGTATCTATAATTTAATAAAAAAATCACAACTTAAATGAAGTGAGGAATCAGGATGTTGACAAGCTTACTTGTGAAGAACAAAGAAATTATGCTAAGGCAAGATATGAACTTCAGACCCTTTATCATGAATTATACATCAGATTTCATAGGAAATTTAGAAGTAATGAAGCTTGCTATCATTCCCTTACCTTCAAATGAATACTCCACTTATTAGCAACCAAACTGTAGTGACTGAAAGTTTGCTACAAAATTTAATTTTTATGCATCTGTGGTCATAAAAATCATAATGGAACTGTTTTTAATGTTACTGCACATTTGTTGATGCAGTTGTTGGATGGGTATTTCTGGTGGTTCTGAGAGTTCACCTGCATTAAAAAAAATTCAAATTTGTCATTGTATCATGTACTTTCTCACGTTACTCTCCATTAAACACTTGCCCATCCTTTGAGGCAAAGTGACTTTTTCAATTTTTGAAATTGAAAACCTTGTTTCCCAGCAAATCTTTGTCAAATCCAAAGTTAGTTAAAAACCAATTTAGTGTTAACAGTCTTAACTAACCAAATGGAAGCTTTCTAGTTTAAGACACATATTGGTAATACACAGCCATGGGCATACAAGAAATTCATACAAAACCTCTAAACTTCATCTGTAACATTTTACTTCAGGAACTTGAAGGAAAAAACAGAGCATGGAGTTAAAAAATATTAGGAGGACACAAAAAATTATTTTGCCCAATAGCAATCAAATTGGTAACAATGAAGTTACGAGCAAGATTTGAACAGAGGTAAATTAATGCTCTTTACACTTTTTACTAGGTTGTGGGCCTTTTGTTCCACATACGGCAATTCTAATCAGAAATCACTGGTTCAATGTAGCAAGAAATTAGGGATAAAATTTTAAATGCTTTTACTTCAAGTGAAGCAGTTATTTTCCAATAAGACCTCATTCTGTTCTTGTTTACCTGTGGCAGAACATGATGCTGTGATACTGGAAGCAAGCTAAGGATCTCCTCCTCAAACAGATCTTCGCCTCCTTTCCAAATTAATTTTTTACCACACTTGTTAACACAGACACCCAGTTCTTAGCAGCTGTATAAATTGCTTGCTCACATCCATGTAATCTCTCAAGTATCTAGCAAGACGCCTCATGTCAAAACAATCTGATCGTATAATTAAATCCTGATCAAAAATATTACTAAAAATCACCACAAATATTTTAACTTGACAAAAATACCACATCTTTGTTCTCATTTAAAATAAAGGTCCGTGTAACTGCATTACAGTAAAATAACTGTCCTAATTAATATGTGTGAAGACATTCGGAGTTGAAACCTGCTGTAATTATTCCTCTGTATACAAAATATGTAAATAATTTTTGAGACATAAATCAAGAGAATGGAAAAGTTTCTTCATTCCGTAGTTCGTGGCACCAAATTAGAAGTTATAACAATTTCTGCCTCATTGATTTTTATCTGCAAGACTGTAGAAGTTTTAAGTGAAGATAGATAAATCATCCAAGCTAAAGATACTTGAAAACACAGTAGACAGGAGACACTTCTGAGAAAACACAGATTATGAATTACAAATAGGTTATAAAGGGACAAAAACCAAAAAATAACTACAACAAAAATGTAAACTGAAATCTCATTTTAACATCGAACATCAGTAATAAAATTCCATCACAATGTATCCTGGAAATCCCACAGAAGTCTATACTTACAATGGGAAAGTATTTAAGTGCCTTCATAAAATGTAACATGAATATCAACTCAATACTACAATGCTGTCAAAAATATATTTTTTTCCCTTTGCATTTGGCATGAGCAACTGAAAACAAACTGCAGTATTTAATTAATGATTTATCATGTCAGTGTTTTCTTTCTGAATAATGATGCAAATACAATATTTAAAAATCTGATTAGCATGACAAAAGTTTTCATCAACTTTCAATGCAAACATTGTTAAACCTATCCTATATTCTATTTCCCCTTCTCTAAAACTAGGGTACTGTCATTAGTTTCTTCTCAGTTTTGGCATTGTTGATGGGTTAGGGTTTGCTTGGTTTCTTGATGAAGAAGCAAAGATCTTTTAGAGCAGTGTATGGAGGGTCAGGGCAGCCATCACTCAGATGCCAGAACTGTCATTCCAGGAACACAGCATGTGGTGTGATCTCAGTAAAACTAGTCTAGCTTATCAGGAAGGACGTGAAAGACAGGTGAAATGTAGTTTCTTAGAAAAATTAGTGAAAAATATAAATAATTGAATAATGAACTTTCTCTAGTTGGTACAAATTATGCAATGCAAAACTGCCGTGGTGGTTTAATAGTTTATTACGAACAAAGAGTTTCTCAGCCCAAAGCCAAAGTTGCTTTTCTTCTTCCAAATGTCTCAAAACATTACACGTTTCAGAAGAAAATGTTCCTTTACCTTGAGATAGTTTCACATATGACATTGTTGTTCATATATTTCAGCTAAATTAACAGAAAGAACCATTATAGCTTTGAGGCTTTATGAGAAAATTATACCATTTTAAATTTATCATCTTCAAATAGCCAGGTTACAATAAAAGAGCTACGAATTGTCTATGAAAAAAGCATAATGCAGGAAATTAAAGCCAGATGCACAGTATTTAGAGAAAGACAAGAAGCAGGAAAAGCTCCAAACAATGTTAATCAAAGTTCTTTGCCGTGTCCCTGTAAGTTCCAGAGGGATCTATAAAGATTTTCTGTAGGCAAGAAGAGGTTTCATGTAGGAATGAGGCGACCAGAGCCTGTTTAAGTTGTGTGACAATAACAGTTGGATAACCCATGTTTGACTCACTTGTGGAGCAATAGAAAGTTTGGAGTTAAAGGATGCAAGACTTGTATTTACTTATTTATTTTTTCTTTTAATATGACCTCATCGTCCTTTGCATTCAGAAAAAAAAAAACCCAGCAAGTCAGCTGATAAATCATCACATCCAAACAGAGGGTTTGCTATTCATGCTACTTCTACAGACATCGTTCTAGAGGTTGGACAAATTGTTAAAATCACAACAGAGGCATGAGGTACCAAGAAAACTTAAAATATATTATTTTGAGACCCTAGTTTATTTGTGCTGAAAACTTGTCTAGAAAGTTAAAAAAAAAAAAAGGAAAATTTTATAAATAATACTGGTTGGTCACTGTAAAAATAAAGTAGATTTAAAAGTTCTGCTATCATTTCCCCTTATCGAACATAATTTTAATACATTTAAAAACACTGAAATGTTTATTTTACCATATATAAAAGTAGCATCTGTTACTTCACAAATATGAGAAGAAAGAAACTGAGGATGGAACAATAGCTGAGAGAATGAAAGATGATTACCCTTCACGGGTGACATTCTTGATTTATTCCACTGAGATTAATTTCCTTTGATCATACATCATACTGTTTAATTCAATATTTTGAGTACCAAGTATAGGAGGGGACACCTGGGAAAACCTACTAAGAGAGTTGGCAAAGAGATCCTATCACTGAATGACATGAATTACTGTGTTTATCATTATTTCACTGGGTGAGATGTTATTTTGATATAATCTGATCTCTTCTACTGTTTGTGACCTTCCCAACAGCAGGCACATAACAGGCATCTCAGAGAATGTTTTTGCAAGAAGCCTTTTTTTGTTGAATTTTTAGTCTTTTTTTTTGTTGTTATAGAAGTCCAAGGTCAATATTATCAAAGCAAATACATGAAAATCCAGTTTTAAAACGACTGTTGTAAGATCCCTCCCTTCCATTCAGAAAAAGAAAAACAAATACACTCAGCTTTAAATTCGCCTCTCTCATGCAACAGAACTGTGTTATAAATTACACATGACAGCTGAACACCCTAAAGAATCTGTGGGTGCACGACAGCTGTGTTACATACTAGCAAAATATGACAGAATTAATTGTCACTTTATATTACTTTCAATAAAACTGATGAATAGATTAAACAAAAATGCAAAATCTCTGTGAAGTTTTCCTTTACATTGACCAAAAGCAGAAATGCAATGCTGAGAATGTTAGTCTACTCATTTTTTTTTTTTTTTTCAGTATTTCAGCTTCTAATCATAGCAAAATTTCAACAGTAACTTATTTCACACAGGATGCATGCACACTGATTCTGTAAGAACACACTATACAGTTAAAAGTGCAAATGTTACCTCATTACAGTGTCACCCTTAAAAAACATCAAATCCCCTACAAGGAAAGGGAAAACACAGCCTGACAATCAACAGGGATTTTGAAGCAGAAAAAGAACTTCTTGGTTACTTCAGGTCCGAGAAAACCCTCAGTGGACAGGTGGAAGGGTTACCTGCAGTTTATAAGAAACACGTGCTGTAACAGAAGAAAAGCAGGTGCCAGATTTTGGCAACTCTTTAGAGAAATGTACACTAAAGTCTGTTAGATTTGGAGCTACAAGTATCGAGACTGATTTAGAACTTCACATTTTATAGAAGAAATATAAAGGCATGCTTTGCTAAAATATGAAGCAGCATGCAAGATGTTCTAATTACCCTACAGTGAAAGGAAAAGGCATTATTAAGAGTATTTTGTAATTTTTTTTTTTTTCCATTGTATATTTCTTGCCCTTGAAATAACGATTGCCACTCAGAAAAATCCTTAGAGCTTTCCAGGCCTTCACAAACTATTTGAAAACCCTCATTTGGAAATATCTAGAGATAACACAAATGACATGACAAAATATAATCAGTGAACATTCTGAAAGCTGTATGCTTCTCAAGTTCTTCATGGGTTTTTGTGTCCTAGAAGCACTTAAGCTGGTACTGACACAAAATGTTTTAGTGGAAAAATGAATGTAACAGTAACGATAAAACTACTAAATGTGAAATACCTGATTCTTGTCAGAAATAAAATAACTTCCACACTTCAGATTTGAGCAGAGGCACTTAGAAATCTTACAGCCTTTCTTAAATGCCTCTCTAATCATGTTTACTTCAGGTACAGGGGTTTCAGTATGAAATAACAGCTAATTAGATTGCATATAAATAAATGCTTTCCTAAATTAATAATCTGTACTCTTTAACGTGGCCTTTCCAGTGAAACAAACAAATGTAAGCAGCAGTGACAGTCTGCAATACTGTCACAAGATGGGAAGTTCTGCCAGAGACCCAGAAAGAGTCTGAACTCGCTTTGTTATTTCCACACACCTGCCAAGGTGGCTAGACGAGATAATTTTAACTGCTTGGATATGCAACAGCTGGATAGGCCATACTACCTTCTGACTAGCAACACATCACTGATTTTGGTGTTGTTCCCATTTTACTGAAAACCGGAATGATGATTCTGATATAGAAATGAATTCAAAAGAGAAATCTGGCTCAAGTGCACATGACGTGCACATGTGTATGAGGAACAAGTTTATAAGAAATTATATTTGTTTAAGGAGGCTCCTAGAACTGGGAATTTTACTAATTTTACACGGGATTGGCATCTGTACAGAGAAAAAGAACAACCCCCAGCACTATCTCCAAAAGTATAGTCAGGCAAAATGCTTCACAGACAGAAGAAAAAAGAATGACAATTATTGAAACTGGTGAAAGAAAAAATAGGTGAGATATTTGTGGATACATATCCATGCACTTTTTAATCAGACAGTTAAAGTTCGGAATTAAGCGTACTGAAACAACAACTAGTATTTCTTCAGACAAGAAATTTCAAATTCAATAGGCTGGTACTTGCACCAGTCACCACAAAATTACTGAATCTGATCTGGAGTCTCAAAGCAGGAATTAGCCTTAATTATTCATTATTTGTGGCTTGCTGTCTGCTAGTATATGCATCAAAACATGTACAAAAACCTTTAATTTTGTCATCTTTTACCAACACAGAGCAGATATTTATTCTTAATGGTATTCTTTGAAGAACATACAACACTATCTAAAATCAAATGCAAACCTACATTGGGAAAAGCTTTCAAATTTTACATGGGTCAAAATGTATAATCTTCAGGAAAAGGCTAAAGGAAACCCTTTTTTGTGTGCATCTCATCAAATGTTTGCTCTTTGGACTCAGAGGTTCCTGATACACGAATAGTTGTGAGTACAGTTGCTCAATTCTTTGCCCTTTCTCTGTTGGAGGGCACGAAGAGATGGACTTGGTTTGAAAGAAAAGATTCCCATTTGACTGTCTGGGAGACAGGAGAAGGAAAATCCATTTATAAAAGAACTAAAGCAATAAAAGAGATGATCTCAACCCACTGCACAATCTCTCTTACTGAATGTTCTTGACAACCAATACAGAGGTTCCATGTTTATGTAGGGATTTAAGATAAGTAAACACTTAAGCCCCATCCAACCCTTTCATTTTGTGATTCAGAAAGAGAATCCACGTTTGGAAAAAAACTCAAATAATATCAGACTTACACCAAATACCAGCAACATTTGCTGTCAGGAAAATGAATTTTAATTAGCCTTCTACCTGTAGATCAAGATTAAAAGATGCAGTAAACTAACTCCCCCATCGCTGCAGAAAATCCACCTGGAGAATACACAAAACATTCCTTTTGTTGGTTTTACTGACTTATTTTGCACCTTTGGATTTTTTTTTTTTTTTCTTCCAAACTCAGTTATCCACATTGCCACTGCATTAGAATTCCTCTCACATTTCAATTGCTCCACAGTGTGCTTATTTCTCACCTGGTTGTTTACAGCACATAAAAAGCTGAGGCAGGTGTTGCACATAAGGCTGACACTCTGTCAGCCATAAGCTGCTCTCTGGTCAGCAGCTGGTTTTATATATGCATGAGGTGAAGTATTACTGTTAGAAGAGCTTTCCAAAGAGATTCAGAAGTAAATTAAAGAAGCTATCCAGCTGGTGATTTTAATGAATAGGTAAAAATAATGAGGACTGGAAAAAAAAAAATATATCATCAGACACAGAACATGATTTCACTGGAAGTATTTTCTGATTTTCTTAAGTGCATAAAGTAAGCGTTTTTAAGGTTAAAAAACAAACTACTGTCCAGCATGAACTTAAAAGTAATTTACTGCTCCTGTGATCTAAAACAGAACACACTGTAATGCTGTTACATCCACACTGAAGTGGAAGAATATTAAAAAAAAAAACACCTCCCACATGCCTGCAAGTGAACGTTCTAGAATACAAACTACGTTCCACCAACAAACTGATAGGATGAAATTTATCAGAAATTTAATTAAAGCAAGTCAAATGTGCAAAATTAAAAAGAAGAAACACAAAATCTGTCCAAGCTCCCCTTCACCAAATAAAAAAAAAAAAAAAGAAGAGAACCGACTTGCATTTTTTATTATTTCCTGTGTAAGAACAGCATTGGTTATTTTTTCATCCAGAGAATTCTAAATGCAGCTAAGTGAGCCTGCTCCCCTCTATGAAGCCACACAAAGATACTGTTTTAGTCTCCCAGCATAAAGATGCCATCCTGGAATGGATCAGCAGTGCTGGGCCACCAAGTTGGTTGGGGGCTGGAGGACA
This sequence comes from Platysteira castanea, assembly GCA_013397175.1. Classification (NCBI taxonomy): domain Eukaryota; kingdom Metazoa; phylum Chordata; class Aves; order Passeriformes; genus Platysteira; species Platysteira castanea. Next base: position 482,230 of record VYXC01011355.1, on the reverse strand, counting down.
CAACAAACAAAGAGACACGGAGAGGGCTGTGCCTGTTCAGCCTGGAAAAGCAGCAGGCAGAGGATGCTGAGAAGATGCAGCAAGGTTCTTCTCAGGGCTGTGCAGGACAAGAGGCAATAGAGAGGCTGAAATGGGGGACGTTACAATTACTATTAGGAAAACAGGGGTTAGGGGGTTGTTTATTTCTTTATTGTTTTTCATCTGTTTAAAATATAGGAGTGGTTATAACCTGGGAAAGGTTAACCCAGAAAGGTTGGGCGACCTCCATCCTGTGAGGTGTTCACAGCTTGAGTGATCATCACCCGGAGCAACCTGACCTGGTGAGATACTGGGAGCAGGCACTTCAGTTTCATGACCACTGGACTTTCCTTCCAAATTAAATTATGACTCTACCCTTCTGCTAAAAAAACCACCCAAATACAATTTTCCATAGGGCTCCAATTCACTAAGGATTTAAACAAGTTTTCCCTGGAGAGAGAAACAAACTGTATTCCTACAGAGTTGTTTTTCTTACTAAATCTCCTTCCTCTGACATAGAAATTTCTATATTCATGGAACACCCACTGGAAGAGGTGTCCGACACATGCCCTGGTTAGGCAGAAACTGATTTTCTGCCTGGGATATTTGTACTGACCAGTGAGGCAGCTGCTTTCAAACAGAATATAAATAATGATTATTTTCTCCGCAGCCAAAGTCAGATACTACAACTTTTTGTGCCTTGGCTGCTTTCATGGCATTCTGGGCACTATTTTGAAGACCTCTGGCCTTTTTGTCAAACAATTGTGAAGCTCCTGGCTCACGCATTCCCAGCGAGGGTGAAGAGACAGGCAGTGCACACAGAATATTAGGAAAACACATTTGGAATCACTGCTGGCTACTACACAGGGCAAGCAGCTTGAACTACGGCTGGCCCCACTTACTACTGGCACTTTCTGACACCGAGTAGTGGCTTTGATTCAGCATCTGAGTGGCCTTTGTGCTTCCCTACAAGAAAAAGAAGTCCAAGAGCAAGATATTTCCTTACTCATTCTTTCGCTCCTGCCAAATGCCAGAAGCAAATCCTTAAACACCAAGATTTGTCTTTCAAAATCAAGTTAGAGCAGGAATCATGAAGACAGCATTACTAAGACTTTTTTAAAAACAAACACCCATCCAAACCACATCACATTATATCACTAATTTAAGGCAAATAACTCTTCTGTGGTGGAGGTAGTTAAAGTCTCTAGGATTACCACAGGATTGAGCAAACACAAGTGAATCAGCTTACTGTAGATCCAAGTGGATAGGCATGGGGAAAATTCTGTGTCCTTCCTCTAGCATCTGATGCTATTTCATACATACATATATTACATCTATGTTAACATATACCTAAGTAAGTCTTATAAAGTTATATTTTTCCACTTTCCATCTATATGTGGCACTGTTACACGACAGTCACTGGCTGGACAGCAGTTTATTCAATATCTTGAAAGCGTATAAAAGCCTTTTTCTCTGGAACTAATCTCCACCAGGAAAGAAGGACACTTTCTGAAAGAAATACAAAATATCCTTTTTGCTTTTAATGTTCGTCTTGCATTTCTATTGCCCCCTGTACAATTGGCCCATTTCTCTGGATTCCCAATTTGAAGAAAATAATTATCAGAAAAAATTTACATAACCCCCCCCCAAACTTTGCTAGATCCTCGCTTATATCTGAGATTGCCATTTCAGGACTGAGAACTGTTTGTTGAACTGGAGATAAAATCTTTTTAGACTCCTCCACCAGTCATGGAACAGCTTTGCTTTGCTTTTCCCAGAAGAGGCAAAGAGAGACAGATAATTCATGTGGCATCTGGTCTCCCTGTGGGCAGTATGCTGTACAGACACTTTATCATCAGGCTAAATGAATATATTTAATTTTCACATAATGAAAATTGCCATTTCTGAAATAACCACTGTCTAATATTATTTTATTTAATAAAAGCCTTAAAAGA
>VYXC01011355.1:436692-480228 GCA_013397175.1 Platysteira castanea | reverse complement strand
AGAAACAACAAAGTCTAGGCATCATATCTGAAAAAAATATAAGCATAAACTTTTAACAAGCCTCCTTTTTCCTGACACAATATTAGAAGTGTATGTGATGATTCTAAAATTAAACCTTTTAGATACATTTATTCTTATTAATCTGTATTTGCCTCTGCCCACAAGTTTGTCTGGGCTTGTTTCCTAGTCCCACTGCCATCCCCAGTCCCACTGCCACCCCTTGCATTCTGCAGCAATAGAGACTTTCCAAAACAAAGATGAAAGAAACTAGATTAAAAGGACTAGAACAAGCTTTTTTTTTTTTTTTTCTTTCATGTAATTAGAAAACTTATAAAGAAAATGCAGATTTTAAATTTTTTCCCCATTTACAAGCTACCCTTCCATTTTTGGGGACTGAAATTGTGGACTAGGCCAGGTTAGTAATTAATATTCGCTATTTTGATAGACTATTAGCTTGCCAAAAGTTATTATTTGCTTAATAATTGTTTTTCCTGCAACAGTTCCGCTGGTTTTGAAGCAAACTGTGAATCCAACAATACACAAATTCTGAACCCTGTATATGGTAGCTGGGTTCAGCACAGCTGTAGCAGGAAAAAAGACACAGGAGAACTAAATCTAAAACTTCAAAACAGTTTTCTGGATTCAAAATGCATTTGATACACAACGAGATGACTGACACTTGCAATTATATGAATATCTGCTGGCTACTTTTATTTTAGGTTTTATTCAAAAGAAGGAATTATAAAATTTAAAATGCTGTAGAAGTGATGATTAGTGCAAAACAGGAAACAACACTTACTGGGGATGAAAAGGCTTTGATGTGTCAAAATCAAAACCTTTAAAATTTGCCACATTTTTGTTTTGATGTAAGTCAGCATATTAATATTGGTTATTGTACCTGTTTTATACCCACAATATGTGCTATTCTAATAACTTCACACTTAATTTCTTTGATCTTGTTGAAAGAAATTATATTATGGGTCATTTGCTGAGCAAGCTCAAAATTTGTATACAGGGCCATATTTCTCTTGCCAGATTGCTTTTTAGTATCAAACATACTTTTAGTGCTGGTTTTGTGCTTTTCAATTTTCCTTAAAGACTGGAGAACTATCAGGATCTTCTAATGTGCTCTGATTAAAAATTCTTTGGGTTTGTTTTGTTTTTGTTTTTTTTTTAAGGAGAGCTATTTGAAATCCTCTTTACGTTACTGTTATGTAATCTTCTTTATGTTGTTGTTATTGCATACACATGCAGAACTCTACAAATTATAAACGCATGTAACACACATAATACATGCGTTTTTTGGTTTTTTTTCCCCAGACTATAGGAGATTTTCATTTAGCAAAATCTCTCCTTCCCTGTAACTAGGTAGAAGGAAAAATAAGTTAAAGGTTTTCCTATGGTCATTATGTGGAAGAGGTGGGTCAACAAGCAATCACAAAATAGTTATATTAAACAACACTTTTAAAAGAATCAGATTATTACTTTTAAACTACCACTGTTTGATAAATCTAACAGATTATCTGTTCATAGTCATACTTTTACAAATTTAGAACTTGAGTTATCTAAAAGCAGTGATCATGTTAGAAGTTGCCATGTTCCAGGTAAAAAAACAGGATCGAGCAAAACTCTTGAACTAAAATGGAAACCATTTTTTACTTGGCAATTCAGCTCATCCTACACAATTTTTGGTAATCTTTGTGCTGTTCTCAAAAGATGCAAATAGGTTTTTTAACATCATGGACTACACAGGACCTTATTTGCTTCTGCTGCATTGCAGGAGGATAACTAAGTTCTGCAGTGATGATCTGCACATAAAAAAAAAAAAAAATTAATTTTTTTTATTTTTTCCCTAGAGAAACAAGATAAAAATAAAAAAAGTCTGGATTTAGACTTTGTGACTTTTAACTGTCAACAAGTTCTTAGCAAGAAGAGCATGCACAGATGTAATATCTTTTTTATCCGGGGAAAAGGAAAAGCATTCTTCATTAAAACAACCACAATCTGTAACATAACATAACATTGTTCAAAATAATAAGTAGTCAGTTTTAAGTTTTAGATAATAAAAGTGTTATCAAATTCACCAATAAGTAACTGCATCCTCTAAAAATAAAGCTTAAGGAGCAGAGATAAGAGGTTTGAGGCAGAGATAACACGAAAAAGCAGTTTCATGGGAGGAGAAGGGGAAAGGAACCCTTTGGGGTTAAGATACATCCTTGGCTGGAGCATTGAGAACAAGCCTTTTACTACTGTACCTTTGGTTAACTACACAGAGTTTTCTTGTCTTTTTGCTGTTCTGCTATGAAGATCATCCTTCACACTTCTGATTTTATGGAAGACTGTAATCCCATATGGATGAACACAGTGTCCCCTCTTGAATTTGACTCTCAAAGCATGTTGGAAAAAAAGAGTTTACAGGCCCCAACAATTTAATAAACTAGGACCCATCTCTCAGTCGAGATAACATTGGGGTGTGTGCATTTTATTGGTACTAGATTTTTCTTGTTTGAGTTTTTTTCCATTTTAGCATTAAAATTTGGACTTTCTAAAACTTGTATGCATACACAATTAGTATATACACACAATACACATGTAAATATATACTAAACATTGCTAAGACTGACAAAGACCAAAACCTTACTAATGAAGAAAATGGATGTGATAGCTCTTTGGGTCTTCAAAGCAGTGACTTAAAGCTTTCAATAAGAATGCCAAGGACTAATATGACTGTATTTCATTTGTTTGAATGAAGAAAGGGACAGGCATAAAAATATTTGAAAAAGGCACTTTATAAGTCACTATCCCTCTTTGGAATGTAATTTCCACCATGCATATTTTCCACATCCTGTACAAGCAAGAGTAACAGCCAGTCAGAAGTAACTCAGCACTAAGCTACCAATAGGTTGCTGCTCACAAGACTTCCAATGCCTGAAGTTTCTCCATATGTTGCTAAATTATCTTATAATGAGGATATTCATTTTCTGAAATCTAAACTGGGTATTAGTCAGTAGGGAGCAAAAATACCAAATTTTAAACTTATATTTCCAGAGGCCTTATAGATGATGCAAAGTTGGATCTTCTTCCTTCCTCCTCATCTTTTGCAGTTCTCATTTTCTCCCTCAAGAGCTGTCAATTATCTGGCAGCTCATCCCAGTCCTCAGCCTGGCAGCTTAGAAAGCTGCCCTAATTCAGAGGTGTAAAGAAACCCCAACACAGTGACTCTGGGAAAGAAAAGGAAGGTCAGTGGTTGTGTGACAGACACAATCGTCAGTTTTCTGTATGATTTTTTTCCCCTGACTTCCAACATTCAGATAAAATGTCATCATCAATTTGGTATGCAAGTCTGAAGGAACATGTAGTAGTCAGAGATTTGCTGTGTGACCAGGGGAGAGGGTCAGAAAGGGAATCCAACACTGAAAACCAGCTCACCAAATAGCATGCTGTGCAAGTTGGTTCCCTCTTCCTCCTTTATTTCACAGAATGTATAAATAAGTGAAGTAAAAGTATTAAAAATAACTTTTTTCCATTTGAGTTCTCATCCAAAATTTCTCTCTCCCCTCTCCGACCTTTTCTTACTTTATATGCAGGTTTAATTACAGTGCAACTATTGGCACTTCCTCCACAATCTTAATACAGCTGCAGTGGTATAAACAGCCCAAGTGTCAGAGGGCTTGAGGAGATTTTGGGCAGGACCTGCCAAAGAAAATTAGAAGCTCTAATGGAAATTCTGCAAAACCCTATTGCCTATTTGAGATCCCACCTTGATAGTTTCCAGCATGCAAGAGCAACTTGGATTAAAAAAGAAAAAAAAAAATCCCAGTTAATATTTAAATTATCTGTTCAATAATACAACACTGACAGTCAGGCTCTTGCAAGTCATCTGGTTATATAGATACTATGCTGGTGCTCCAGAGAAAGATGATGTAAATTTTTAAGCATCAGTAAAACAAATTAACCAATCTCTTTCCCATCAACATATTATCCTCACCTTTTGCAACAGGAACACAAGCTTATGTGAATCACCACAGAAAATAACTCTCAGTAAGAGACAGGAGTGTCTATATAAACCAAATTCATTTTTCAGAACGCTCAAGTTTCACCTCCTCTAATTACTGAGAGTTCTTTATGCCATTAGAGCTAATATCAGCTGAAGACATGCATGTCTGACATAAAAGTGAAGGCTTTAGAGTATTAGTTACGCTGACACCTGAAATGAATGTTGCTTCTAACAAGCCATCCCTGCACTTATATTTCATCTGTTATCCAAACTTTACTTCATCAGACAGGAGCTGGAAGTAAGTGTGCTTAGGAGAAGTGAATTTATTTAGCACTCAAGCTTTGAGCTGATATTTTCATCTAAATTCAGACTATCTTCAGTATGGATAAGCAGGACTCATTAGCATTTTTCAGGCTTCCTTGTCTAGATTTGTCATAGGAGAGTTCTCGAAACACAGTTGAGCCAAACAATTAGAGATTAGAGGAAGCAAGAACAAACTCTGTTAATATTAAAGGATTCCTAGTGAAGATATTACTAGCTTCTCTGAATTGACTTTTAAGGTTGTAAACACACCACCATCAAAGCTGGTAAAGAACCTCTCCAGCCTCTTTGTTCCCTCTTAAGACATTAAGAAGACAAGGAAATTTTATATGACATTGACTCCTGACTTTCATAGTGATAACAGGAAAATTGCAGCAACAGTCACACTAAAAAGAGCACACTATTGCTGCCTGATAGCTAATCTGAAATATTTTCAGCTGTTGGAAGTTATTCCTTCTAAACATGAGCAATGAGAGCCAGCAGCCTTCCCCTGGCAGGCTCAGAGACTGACTGTCACGATCTTATCTTGATCGAGATACTTCCTGATTGAGGGAGAGCCAGATCTCTGGCAGTTCCCACAAAGTGCATTATCTGGAATAAAACCCTTCCCCTTGCTAGCAGGCACTGTGCTACCCCTCTCGCAGCTGTGGCTTATCTGTTCTAGATCATAAGAAGCCTTTCATGAGTTCAGCATGGAAGCAATTTGGAAGCTTTTGCAAAAGCTTGAACTTTTAGACCTACTAAATAAGGCTTAATGTTTATAAATGATATGTCAGCCTAACTCAAAAGACTCTGGAAGAAGCATTCCTGTCTTTTTTATTAGAGAGACAGTGTCTTTTTAGTGCCTGGACACATAAAAAAGTGATCAATTGACTTCACAATCTGGAATGGTGACAAAAAGGGGTTGCAGCAAAGGCTAAAACCTCAAATGCATGCTTTTATTTTAAACACAAACCCTAAATATTTTTTGCCACTCTACTTGAGTTATTACCTCAAAGATACTCTCAAAAAAATAAAGCACAAGATCTGAAAATTGTCACTGAATTCAAATGTGTCCTCTGAGGACCACGGACCTTTGGCAACCTACCTTTGGAAAACAGTTTTTATTTGGATGGTATTGACCAAGAAAAACCTCCCAGTAAAGTAGGACCAGGGCCAAGCCTAGGTCTACTTTTCTGTGAGCAAATTGCTACAGCTTCTGGCATATTTCCTTTGATAAAAAGCTAATTTGCCCTTTTCTAAGTTCCAGTCAACCTTTTAATACACAAATACTTGGAACTGGAGACTGTTATGAACCAATCAATCTTCATAACATCCTTGACGTGTGACATGAGGTAACAAAGTCTCCCTTTTTAGTGTTCAACATCATGTGACTTCAAGGTTTTTGGACAGGAGATGGATAAATACTGACCTCTACAGTGCTCTTAAAAACTCATGATAGACCACATCAAAATGAAGCACCTTACCACACTTTCCTGTATCTAACCAATTCACTAACATTCTGGTCCTCTGGCTTAAGCAGAGCTAGAAAAAGCACTAGAACTGTCCTTTTTTTGGTTATTATAACATGTTTTTAATTACTCTTTTATATTACCTGTGTTAGGAAAAATGTAGTGACAACTGATGAAAATTATTAATGAAAACTGTCCCCAGAAAATAGAAATCATTAATATTGCATAATATATTGCAAAGCCTTAGCCTTCATCAGCCAACATATTCTGGAAAAAGACATTGGAAGAATATTTTTCACTTTTAAAGGATTTGTTATGTTTTTCAGTATGGAAAAGTAGGATTTCCAGGAGTCCTGAACCCCAGCCTATGAATATAAAATACTGAGTTTCTCCTATATAATTGTGCTATTGCTAAAGATATTTCATAGTTTATATTTGTTAGTGCTAGAGGCTTACTTAATATGCATATTTTGCTCAAATTGCTCTCCCTTTAAGTCTGAATCTGCTCTTACAAATCATCATCTGCTTATTGTCTTTTTTTTTTGTTATGCACTAGGTACTGAAACATATTCTCAGACTTGTTTGCTACTGTATTTCTGATGCTTTACCAGAGCCACTGCTGGAGTTGTAACATTCTGTAAAACACAAGGTTGGTATATCATATTTTTACTCTTTCCCTCTCCCTCTGGTTCCATAAGCTATTTGATCCACATTTCGTATTTGGAAGGACACAGAATCAATTTTTGCCTCAAAGATGAGAAAGCAATTACAAAGTATAAATTACTGTTTTCTACAAAACAAGGGTAATACCCTACTAAGCAGGATAATACTACACAGTGCCTCAGGTTTCCTGTACTGAGGTGACATCAGAGGCAGAAGGTAAAGTGAAATAGCTTGGATGGTGATGGCCTAAATGGCTACACCAGGGCTGTACTTCTAAAAGACTTTCAAAACATATACTCACAACAAAAAAGGGGTTTTAAAACTGTTTGTGGCCAGCATTTACCTGTCTTTACTCACAACAAGATATTGCCAAAGAAAGTGGTCCCATCCAGTATGGAGTTCTTCAAAATAAAAGTGCCTAGTTTGTGGTTTTTTTACATGCATAGTGCATGTTTGTTAGGTTTGAAGTGTTTTCAAAAGAGAAAGGGAGAAAAGCACATCATAAGCTTATAACAGGCCTTCAAAACTCTACTGCCTACCAAAGGGCATAACCCATTTCTCTCTGTCTCCTTTGGTGATCTTCAGTAGTCCAGGTGTCACATCAATTGCTTTAGGCTTTCTATATCTCCCGGTATTCCTGGTATAATTCTTTTGAAAATAAGGTTCAGGTGCACTTCCTCTTCTGCTTTTGGTAATTGTGTCTGTAAGCTAACCCCAGAACTGCTGGATGAAGAGATCATCAAACAGATAAAACTCTATGCAAGTAAATCTACTGGTTTATGTCACTGAAGAAAAAAAGATACAGTTTAAAGATATTTTAAGAGTGCAGATTGATCTCTAGCAGATTTTCTGTACCAACTACCAGAAGCTTTATAAACATGCTGTAACTCTGCTTGCTGGTTTGGAGCAAGAATGGAAAGGAAAACAGAGGGTTCATTTCATTAACAATCACATTTTTTGCTGCTTTTTCAAATTATTTGGCTTCTTTGTCTTGAACTGCTGCTAAATGCAAAGGTTGCAAAAGTTACTAGTGATTTAGTCAGATTTTCTCAGAGAACAGGGAAAATATTGACCTTAGTAGTATGATCTGTTATCCATATAACGATCTCTCCATAAAAATACTGAGGTCATTTCTGGATACTGCATTCTCCATCCTTGCCTCAGAATGACTCTGTGCTGCAGTGGAACAACCTATTCTAGCCTAGATTAAGGAATGCAAGTGCCAAGAGCAGTCTTCTTTAAGGGGCACAGACTTCAGCACTGGATGAATTGACCCCAGTGCTTGCCAGAGCAAGTCAGCCCAGACTGAGTGTTTTTCTGCTCCAGTTAGGTGAATACTTGCACTCAAATATTTCAGGCCTATACAATGACACAGCTATGATACCTTAAATAGCTTATTTGGAACCCTTGCATTCAGTGCCTGTTAACATTCCTAGTCTCAGTTTCAACAAAGCTACTTTCCATCATTACATGATTAATTAACTGTTTTTTAGATAAATCTCACATCTGAAAACCAAGTCAAGTTAGCAAACTCCAAAAACCAAGCAAAGCACTTGTGTGCTTGATACATGTTCCACGGCTTACCTTACTTAGTCTCAAAACAGATTGAGATTGATGTTCGCAGACTAATGCACTCAGTAAGGCTTATTAAATATTTGTATTTCTCCACCTGAACAGCAACTCTTCTTCTGCTGCACTGTTTCTTTGTGCTGAAACTCTCAAAGTGGCTAGAAATCATTTCTACTTTCATATGAATACTTATTGGTCGTATTTAATAATAATAGCCAGTACCACTATTAAACAAATAAAAGCATAATCGAAATCAGCATGTCATGTTGTAAAAAACAAAGGTTTAGCTATCAGCCTCAGGTTCTCTAAATATACAGTAAAGACAACTGGGAAATTATTGTCAATATTGTCAATACTGAGGCTATATTAGACAGATAACTGAATTCATTTTAATGAGTTCTGATGCTCTGGCTTGCCAAAGTTTTCAGGCTTTTTATATTAAAGTTTGTTAATGATTTAGCATGCTTTAACAGCTTCTGAAAGGGCTTGAGTAAATAACAAAAAGCCACAGAACAAAAATAGGCCAAGAGTGCTCCCTCAGACACTGTGAAACTCAGAGTGGGAGTGCATTGTTTTTTAAAACAAGAAATTCTTTGGTGCCAGCATGACTCCGATCTCAGCTTTCTGTAGCATGCTTCACTCACCATACATGCAGAATGCACTTTAATTTCATCCTTGGGTTGTAAACACACATTCCTGGTATTTTTAGAAGCACTTTAAAAGTATAAAATCTATTCCCTATGCCCTCATCAATTTGAAATTACCATTTTAAGGCTGATTAAATAAGGATTAGTGCCAATGTTCTACTTATTAGTCTGTGTCTTCAGCTGGAACTGATGATGTAGTATTTGTCAATAACTAGTTCACAGCCTTAAATTCTACAAAAAGAAACCTCTGCAAGACAGTCCATCTGTCAGATAACTTTGCAGCAGGCTCCCGTGTAGAAGAAACCCATCTATTATGGGATGATACAAGCTTAAAGTGGCATGTATCACAGCTGTTTGATTACTACTGGGAAGATGACTTGCATCCCCCTTCCAGCCCTGTTTCAGAATCGAGCAGTGATGGATTGAATTTCCCTTGTTTTGGTGTGATGATGGATTACCTCAGCACTACGTGCAGGAAAGGTAAAGTCTGGTCCAAAATTAACAGCATGGCTAGAAGATGCTGGTCTAAGTAGAGATTTCCAGCACATCTGAATAGCGGACAAAACATTTTAAGGACTTTGCAAAAGTCTGAAACCATGAGATTGTGATCTGGGAATTCCCCATTAGTAATAAAAGACCTTTATTACACAAGCACCTGGAACACAGGCAGCAGGTTTCAAAAATTTAATGAGTTTGTTCACAAGGTCTGACCTCAAACATGCTCTGCTGTCCAGACACACCCCATTCCAGTCACTTCATACAAACAGCAGCCTTGACTAAAAAAATATCATGCTATGAACTGAGATCTGCTTTATCCTGTTGGTCTACCAAGTGGGAAAAAAAAGTATCAAACCAAGTTGGTTAAATCAGTGTTACTACAAACGGAAAGAAAAACAAGAAACCTCCCAACGATTTAAATCTTGCACTGAAATGTCTCGTTTCAACAAAACTGTTGTCAAGTGCTAATATTTCACATATAAATACCAATACTTACTTCAGTATGTTCCTTAAACAGTCTTGACTGCAGCATATTTTTAAGCATTTTGTGGTTTTTTTTCTTTGCATTTTGGGGTTCTCAATGCAGTGGACCTACATATGTTCTCACAATACAGAAAACTTTGACTGGACTCCATTCACATATCACTTGCAAGTCACTAAACACAATTAGTTAATTTTAAATCTTCTTTAAATTGTATTGCACTATATTCTGTGTGATAATATTTTATGGTAGTTACTAAGATTTAGAGGTCAGGTTCAAAGGACAGTACGCATGAGAGGTTCAAATCTTGCTTTCATCTTTAAAAGAGGTTTTGAAAGAGAGAAAAACATAATTTTTTGCTTTAAAATATATTTCCCTTACCTTAAACAATTAAATTTCAAGAAAAGAGGGGAAAAAAACCCCCAAAACACACAACTAAACTTGGCATCTTATTTATGCTGTCCTCACTTCCATTCAACTATTTCACTTCCATGTCTTCTTATGCTCAGAAACTAAACACCTTTCGAATCCATCAATGCTTTATACTTCAGTAAACTTTCCAGTAATTTTTTCTATACATTTATTGCTCTATGTGTAAAAATGTTTCACTCAAGCTTCTCCTCAGCCTTTCCTAAACTCTTTCCATTCCCCACCTTTTTCATTCTGCATGAATAAAGAGTTCATTTGACATTAGCTATCCCCCCTTCCAAATAAATTTCACTAAAATCACCATAAAATATATTATTCTTTTTCAGTCAGCCTCTTAATCTTTTTTCAGAAATTAAATCTGTGAAGCCTGGTATGATTTCTTGTTTCTTCTCTTTGACCGCTGAAGAGAAGTTATCAAAGAATAAGTACTGAACACTTCAGCCTGGGATATGGTCTAAACATTGCTTCCAATAAGCTAAGAATTCTATCTTTTGAATGTGTGGATAATTCTCAAACACCCTTTTTCACTCTACTTGCAGTAATATGTCTTCTATATTGATCTCGTGCTATACCAAGCAGGCAAAGAGAAAAAAAACAACATTGCCACTTTCTTGAAAACCTGCAGCCCATTACCTCCCAGTTAACCACTTTATAGGAAAGAATGATTTTAAAACAGATATTCATCATAACTGTTCCTATACTACCCCGCTGAAAAAAGTAATTTTGTTATTACAAAGAACCTTCATTTTCAACACTCCTTTCACCTTAGGCAAAGTTAGTGTATCCCAAGTCTCTTCCACAGAATGCAAACAGTACTCGATAAAAAGGTCATAACGAAGTTTTGTTAACTTGAAAAAAAAAGCTGTAACATGACATTTTTTCCTGAAGCTTTAATTTGATGACACTGAATTAGAAGTGCCAGTTGAGAAACAATTAACAGCAAAGAAATTGTGTGTATATGTATGTCAGCACAACAAGTCTTTGATCGTGATCAAGCCCATGGGCACCATCATTACATCAATATTAAATTGCCTCCACAAAACCATACAAAGAAATGGTTGCTAAGCAAAATATTCAAAAGGAGGAAATTCCAGACTCAAGGTAGGCTGTGAAATCCAGTTCTTGTATCCTATGACCCTATTCCTAATTGAAGAGTAAAATATTATCTTTCACCACCAGGACTCCTGCATATTGCAGTGAAAGAGATCACTACAAGCTTACTTTCATTTTATGCTCGCTCTACAATCCTGTGCCTGCAAACACAAACCTGGTGTTTCTACTGGTGGATACCTGGAATTATTTTCTTCGTGAACATTTCTACCAGTGTATTTAAGGACTTCACAAACCCCACAAATTCATTTTCAAAAACTGTCTTTCTGGAATTAAGCATTATTATCGAATCTGTGTTACAGATGTGCTCAAAGCCCCAGTGTCTGGCAGTCACACGGGACATCTGTAGGGTGTCCTGGTTTCAGCTGGGGTAGAATTAATTTTCATCCTAGTAGCTGGTTCAGTGCTGTATATTTTGAACGTAGAATAAGAGTAATGTTGATAATATGCTGATGTTTCAGTTGTTAGTAAGTCGTGCCTAATCTAAGCCAAGGAGTTTTCAGTTTCCCGTGCTCTGCCAGTTGTGGCAGCCCAGAGTATTCCTATNAGAGAAAATAAACAACCTGAACACCAACTCGCAGGCACCTCTCGTCTTTTCTGGCCCTAGCACGGAACCTTTCAAGATCAAAAGCTAGCCACAAAAAACTCTATGGACTCTGTGAGGTTGAAAAACATAACACCAGTGAGAAATGGCACAAGGAGCTGGAAGGGAGCGTGACCAGGACAACTGAACTGTCTGGGAGGGAGGAGCAGGTGGCTTTGAGGCATTTGGTTGCTGGCTGTGATTAAAGCACTGCACAGGGAAATTCACCTGAATCCAGCACTCTCAATTCTAGGCCTTTTCAATACTGCAAACCTCCTTTATGAGCTGCAGCCACTCAAAGTAGAAATCCTCCATGTCAGTGCCTATAAGACACCTGCATGATTAACTGTTTATACATGTTGATTACCTCATTTTGACTTCATTCTCTGTCTCATTATTTAATTGCAATGTCATGGATGATTTCATCTTGTTTTAAATCAAATAGCAGAAAACAAAATAATTTCAAAACACAGACCACTGAAAAATAAGTTTTATGGCAGAGATCTCTTGAAGTTATATTCTGGATAGTGAAAAAAACCCACTGTATCAGTCACAATAAATAACACCTTCATATAAATTCAAAGGACTCCCTTTCCAAGGATTTTGAAATATATTTCAAAACTCTTCAAGACACAGCTACAGAGATAGCGTATGACCCTTTTAACCAAAGATAAAAGCATAAACACACACCATCAGTTTCTACACCATACCACTGTAACTTATAATATTTTCACATTTGACTTTGCTCCATCATACCTTCACTTGCAATGTTGCTATATTGCCAGAACCCCAGTACCAAACAGAACCACTTTCTGCCTCTACTTCAAATTTGTCAATTTTCCTACCATTTTTCAAGTAACAAATAATAATTTTAAAAGGGCCGAACATGTGCAACTGTTTTATCATATTAAAGAGTTTTTATTTTGTTCGTATACTAACAAAAAAATGCACACTTATGGATACATTGTAACAAACCAGTTACTGTTGTAAACTAGACAACAGTTCTAAACTAAATTACATGGAATTCCATAAAGGAAATTAAATAACTGAATTTTGGCTATTGATAGCACGTTACTACCTGCTAGTAGCTTTATGCCTTCACAGATGTTTAAAACACACGAAAAGAAATAAACTGAATAGCACTCCTTTTTAATGCACAATGAACTCACTGAGAGGCATTCTCATCTTCCATTAGCTTACCTCTTCCCCATAATATGCTCGGGTTTTACATAGATCTGAGTAATTTCACTTGTGCGACTGAAAGTGTTCTTGCTCACAGCTACCTTGCAGAAAACTTGGAGGAGCACGACTGTCACAAGCGAACAGGCAGCAGAAGGGGAGGTGAATCGTGAATCTGATGCTGGAACTGGATCAGCTGCCACGATCCCCTGCAGCAGGAACCCCAGGGAAAGAGCCAGCTGCTGCCAGGGCATGGTGGCATCTCATCATCACTGCTAAAGCCAGCATGATTCTCAGTCTCTGGTCAGGTATCAACAGCAAAAAAGGACGGTCATGGTACCACAGCACTCAGATGGGTGAGTGACAGCAGCCACCACAGGGGCAAGAGACAGAGGGGAAGAGGTTCCTATGGAGAAAAACTGAGTAGACACTCTAGGAGGTGTTTTTGGAGACACACAGAGGGAACAACTTCAACTAAACTTGGGGATATCTAAAAGATTCCCAGGGTACACCAGAAAGAACAAGAGGGACTCCGAAAGAGAAAAAGCAAATGGGCATGGCCCAGGGGACCCTGCAGCAATCAGGCTGAGCATGTTATGGCAGCAATCCTTACGCCATATCCTTGTGCGCTGACACGCACAACTTCTCTGCCAGACCACCGTTTTCTCCTGCAAGCCATGGAAATCCTTTAACTTGTAAAAGGCAGAACATGCAATCAAAGTGCTTGGCATCAGGCTCCATTTAGTCTCCATGTTATCAGCAATGTGTCTTAAACCATGACAGCAGCACACACTCCAGAATACATGGAGGGTCATCTTTTAGTTGGGTGTCTGCTGCTAGAGGGCATCCACTTCTACTGCCATCCTCACTACAAAATGAGAAGATGCAACTTTACCCTGCTTGAATTAGTTACTCTTCCTTGAAATACATCTACCTGTATGGTAAAAGCAGATTTCATGCACTGCAAAGGCCTTTGCTCTGACACAATAATCATTCTGATGTCTTAGGGGTTTCAGATACAAACACCTGGCAAGTTTCAGTTTCCTCATGACAGAGATCCTGCTGACACTGTCATGCAGCTAACATGGGTGTATTCCCTCTGGATTTCAAGTTGTCTCTGGAGATCAGCGTGCTTGTAGGCTCCACTGTTTAATATTACCACCCAGTGAGACTGACTTTTAGCAGGCTCCTTCAGTCTGTAGAACCAAAATGTGAATACAAGGCTTCTCCGAAACGCTCCGGCTGGCAACTGCCTGCATCCTGTATTCATTCAGAGATACAGAAATTACACTGTCCTCACAGAAAATTCTTGTATTTGAAGATGTAATTGGAAGGAAACCCATTCTTCCTAAGTATTTATGGCTGATGCACTAAAGAAGAATATAAATTTTCCAGGATTATCCTCTCAAAAAGAAGCCTGATGTAATGCAACTGTCATACACTCATCAGTGACTGAGCCAGGAGGGACTAATCAGAGGAAACAACTTCCCATCACATTGAGGTCCTGAGGAATATCCCCTACATCATCTGAGCCCTGTGTTGAACATTACTTGGAACAATCCTACCTGAGCTCACCTTCTGCCCCTGGGATGGGGAAACTGGGAGTGGATTCTTCTCCATTACCACGCATTCTCTACTTCCACAAGTCTTGCTCTAGCCAAAACTGGATGCAAAAAATACAAAGTGGCAAAGAAGCCAAAAGCCTCTCCTTCCCTCTAATCATCAATTCCTGCCTTATGTAAACTGGCATAGAGTGCAGGGGCAGCACTTGGGCTTTATCTAGTTACACTGCCTTTGAGATGTGATACTTACTCGGGGATAAAAAAAACTAGAATAAACCACAAAAAAAGCCAAAACAAAAAAAAAACCAAAGAAACAAGCCCAAAACCACAGTACACATTCCCCTCAGCAAAAAGCAATCATTATATTAAACAGAGAGGGAGAGAAAGAGGGGAGAGAAACAAGAAAGCCAAGAGTCAAACTGAAAAATGATAGAAAAAACTTTATGTAAATTCAAATTATTTAAAGTTTAGAAATGCAAGGGGAAGGATAAATCTTAGATTTTAGCAGACAGGAGGAATGGTTCCCCAATTCCATCAGGACTGTGGAAGTAAAGCCCCCAGAACATCTGAAACAGGGCCAGTCAGCCACCAGGACAGTTTTCTGGCAGTTGAAACCACAGCAGATGGGGAAAGGGCAGAACTCATCTCTCAGAACAAGCCTCCCAAGTCAACAGTAGTTCATAGCTGACTTGGGCAAAGTCAGGCTTACATCCTTTGTTCTGAGCTTCCTCTGCTAACTGCTCACTGCAAGCATTAAAGATTAGTACAATTCTCCTAGAAGTGGTATGTTCATCTAGAAGGGCTGAGAAAATGCCCTGGCTAGCAACCTGCTTCCTTCAGGCAGCAATTCAAGCTCAGATATGTACCTGTTTGCAAGAAGTTGCTGGTTACTTAAATACAGAATTTGATTAGACTCAAATTTCACACGTGCCTGTCTCTGGGTGAGTCCCATGCAACTGTGTTCGTTTATATGAGCAGCACTTTGGACAAACCTGATCATTCCCACTTAGAATGCTTTGGTTCACATCTCTCAGCAGCCCTCAGAGGCACAAATAGATTGCTTTAAAATGACACTAAACTGGATATACTCCATGAACACCTGTAGTGCTCTCCAGTCTCTGACAGGTGCTCCAGTCCACACAATAAAAGCTTTCAGAAAGGCACAAAACGGGTCCTCAGTACCAGCTCTTCCAATCAGCACCCCCCTTTCTCTAATGCCACTTGATAAGGCAGAGATGGCCTTTGACTTCACAGCAATAATGTGCACATATTTTTATAGTTTGGTCTTTCCTTCACGGTGCTAGAGAAAAGCTTTCCAATTTCCACCTCCTCGCTTAAAACATATGTTCCATACATTGGAGTTATTAAAGTATACAGGACTGGAAAAAAGGAAACCAGGGCTTCGTGATCACTAAAGGAAGAGCCATTTCCCCAAATTAAACTAGGACATTGGCCAAAAGGAACTTGTTAATAAAACTAATTCACCTTTGCTTATATCGAGATTTTTTTTTTTTTACTTCTGTCCAGTCATTTTTTTCATGTTGCATTCAACACAATTTAATTGCTGAATAGAACATAGGCTCCTAAATGATTAATATTTTAAAAAATCCAAAAACAAACAAACCAAACACCTTCATTGTCTGCAGTTCACAAGTGATTTCCTGTACTTGAGGAATCACCACGCCCATCATGACACCAAAATAACTGTGCTGAAATTGTTACACTGCTAACACAAATTCCACTAGTAAATTACTAAGAAAGTCAAGCTACCTGACCTAGGTAATAGTGCAAGTGATCAAATATTAATTTTTCAAGCTTTCTAAGAAAGAAAGGGACTGAACAGTCATCAAAGAAAAAAAAAGTTAAATAAATCCTACTTCTGCATTATACAACTGAATGCATCAGTCGCACTAAAGAGAATAAGAAAGCAAATCTGAATCACTCTGCCCCATGTTCTGCAACGAATATTTGCTACATTCTCATGTATATTTGCATTAGCAATGCTAACTGATTTTTCACTGATCATCTGGATACTTTCATTCATGTTGTTTAATAAACATCCCATTGACATTCTTCTAAAATTTGCTTTGGATATGAAGATGAACCAGGAATTAAATACAATTTAGTAAAAAAATTCCTCACCGGCAAGTTCTCCAGAGGGTATTACCCTCTCTCTTTTCTTACCATGTATAAACCTCAGACCAAAGATGCATTTTACAACAGTCTGAACTAAAAACAAATTTGCAATTAGATGGACAAACACAGAAGAGACATGGCAGAGGTGACAGCCACGCCTTCATTAAAAACAAACCTGCATTTTGCTTTTTCACATGACACCCGAAGAGATGGTTACTGCCAGCTCATCATCTGACCTTTGTTGCTATCACGTCAAGCAAAGGAAGGAAGTGTCTCAGCCTGCAAAGAACCGTTTAGAATTCCACAGGTTTCAGGCAACATCTTGACAGAAATTACAAGCAGTGCCTTCCAGTGATTGAGCTCATCTGGCCTCTTTGGAAAACAAGGCTAAATAAAGAAGAATTCATTATCTGCATTTTCATACTTACTATGGAAAGAAAGAAAATCTAGAGGCTGGGCAGGTTTAAATATTTCTCTCAGAGAGTCTATTAGCTTTCCATATACAAAAAATTAATAAACTCACCCCACATTATTTACTTTTCTTAGGTTTACCTTCGTGATACAAACATCTAACTCCCACGTCTAGAAACATTATCCGTTAACTGCTTCAATTTACCAAGGGCTTAAACACTGCTCTTTCCAAAAGCCTGCAACAAGCAGTCAGAAGGATGAATCAAGCTAATAGCCTTATGGTGTATACACCATTTGGACACTATATTTGAGAGCAAAGGTAGCAAATAATCGAACAACTTTACAGGAGGTTCTAGCATTAACAGTATTTCTTCCTACTGTAAGGTCACATTTGCTGATTCACAACTGTTTGGGGAAAAAAATAGTGCTCCCCCTCCAGATTGCCTGGTAAAGAATGCCTGATAAAAATTAAAAAAAAAACCCCAAAAAACAAACTCTAGATAAACTCTCAGCTCCAAAGAACATCTCAAATAATAGGAAAACAGACTGATCAAAATGCAAAAAACCCCACAAGGTGTGAAAAATTCGTTTATGTACAGTCTGCAGTAAAGACCATCTTTCTAAGCAATATTTCACTCCCTTGTACTTCATACTCCCAATTAGGCTGTCATTACACACCCTGGGAGATGCACAGCCATGGATAGTCACAGAATTGTGTTCTTTGCCCCAGATTCCCCCATCTGCAGGAGTTACTCCACTGAAACACATTTACCTGCAGCAGAGTGCAGGGGTTTCACTGAAAACCAACTGATAGGTAACAGCTTGCCAAGACAAAGATGCCTCCTTCAACCAGCTGCATTTCAAGGTATTCTGTGTGTGTCAAACTAAAGTTTCACAATAGCAGAAGGTAGGCACACAGCTGCTTGTTCTTTCTTCCAGTAACTCCTGTCCACACACTCTGGCAGTGTTTGGATACATCCACATTTCAGAAGTAAGAAGTTAGGACTTGGTTTCAGCAGACTGTTGCGGTGTTTTCTTTTTAATTTGAAGAGCTCTGTGGTTGTTAAAAGATGCATCTTTCCTCCACTCCTCTGAACACACTTATCATTTCCTGCAGGAAGACACTGTAAGAATCACAGGACTTTAACAAGTCACACAGAAGGTACTTTGTGCTTCTGTTTTCAGACTCGCAAAGGAAACTTTGCCAAGATACTGAAACATACTGGCACTACACAAACAAGGGAAGACAAAACCCCAAACCCCTCACTTGGTTCTGTATATACTGCATTACTCTTCATTTTTTCAGTCTATTCCAAACTACCTATTACAGCCCTATTATTTCAGCTTCTGAACGGTAGATAAAGTGTGGCAGATAGAAGGCTTTCCCTAGAAGAGGTTCTTTTTATTTTATAGCTGACATTCTGTTGTCAAGGACAGAAATAACCATTTTTGTTTGGTAATAATGAAAACTGCATTAAGTGTTACAGCTTAAAACCCACCCAGAACACCACAGCATTCTCTCAGGTCACCACCACAGAACTCACATCCAAGATCTTAAAACACCTACATTCACTTCTGTAATTTTCAGAAGCTTTGGAAAAACATCAGAATTTTTCCTCTGCTGTACCTACATTTTATAAGTGATTCCAAATTGGTAAGAGCCTCAGTCTCTTTCTTGGTTTACAAAGAACACTAACAATAAGCTAATTGAGGATGGAGAAAATCAGAAGCTGAACAGGAATGGTAAAAGAGGATTCAACCTCAGATAGCCTATGGACCAATAATGAAGAGACACACCTGATGGGTGACACAGACGACCTGAAATCTGTTTTCTCCCAGAAGCAGATCTTGACTTTAGTACAAATAAAAAGTTCAGGAAGACATAATGAGTAATGGGACTCTGATGCGAGTCTTTTCATTTTGCCAGAGAGCAAAAATAATTCCTTAGACCAGTGAATAGGATCCTACCAGGGAATGGGCACTTGATCTCCAGCTGCACCACGCTGCCTCTGCATTTTGTCAGTTAAAACAGGAAAGCTGCAGATAAACCACATTTCATCTTTCCTTCCACCCTCCTTTCCTTTCTTAAGCAAAGCAGATCTAGTCTGAATATAAAATCAGTGCTGGTTTACGGCTCTCCAAAGGGACTTTTTTGGGACAAACTAATTGTTACTCCAAGGCCATTAGGAAAGGGAAGCAGCAGCAGGTCCTAATCCCCTTTTGTATTAGGGCGTGTCAGGTACTGATCCCAGAACTGCTGCACAGGAAGACTGCAGGAGGAGAGCAAGTGAAGAGAGGCACCACTGGCTTTTGTTGCAATGTACAGAAAACTCACTTCTGCTGCCTAACATCATGAGTGCCAAAATAATATTTTGGCATCAGGGTATTAAAAAAATCAACTGAAATAGGCCATCCTGAAAACACAGAAATTATAAATGTACAAATGCCTACTGTACCGACATGTTCTGCAGGCACAAGGCCTGAAACTCCAGCCCTTCTTTGATGTGTCCTTCTAGGGAGTGTTCACCCCAGGAATATCTGAATTTCTTCCTCCAAAACAATTTTTCAATAGAATATGTCAAAGGCAAAACCACCCACATGTTACATATATGGTACAAACACTAAATATGTAAAGATTTAGATCGTAAAAGGCTTTCTGGTGCAATTTTAACTAAGAATAAAAAAAACTAAGCCATATCCTATAATTTGATAATGCAGTTAAAGAAAAAAAAAAAAAGCAAAACAAAACAAAACAACACACACACAAGAAAAACCCAAAACCACCCCAAAAAACCACAACAAAAACAAAAATCCCACCCAACAAACCCAAACCAACTAAACAATAACAACAGAAAAGCACCACAACCCTATAATATAATCTCGGTATGTGAAACACAGAAAAGTAACAACTGCAAACATCTATGCCAAGGTTGTGGGATATTTCAGAGCAGCATTAAGCAAAGAAATAAGAGTTTAACTAAAGCCCATCCCAGATTCTTAGTATTTCCTGGCATGGGCAATTTATTTTTAGTGTATTAATTCTCTAGGGAGAGAAAATGACCAAGCCCAGAGTAATTCTTCCACTTATCCCAGCCATGAAGGACATTAACTCTAAGAGTTCTTGACCAGACCACAGCTTGTGATTTTAAGTTTCTTTTAAACAAGAAGTTCACTCTCTAAGAACTAACAGCAGGACAGTTCCCAAAGAAGAAAAGCTGAATAGATTTATTAGTGTTGTTTGTCTGGTTGGGCTGGGGAGTTTGTGCCTTTACATCTCAATAACTCTATTCCTATAACATGCATAAAGTCATAGCGGGAGAAATCTGTTCTTCAGCAAAGCAATTTTTCAATATTTTGCAGTGCTATGGTTATGCACAAACATAAGCATTCACGTAGAGTTTGCGGATTTATTATTTCATCTCCTGGCACCATAATTTCTTCCAGCATAAAGAGGCTAATTTTCTTCAAATAGGACTTTATTGTCATTCACATAAAAAGCTAAGTTGATTTAACAAACTCTACTTAATGAAAAATTAAATTATTCAAAAGGGAAAAATAATATATAGTATACAGGGTATATTCCTACATCAGCAGCAACTGCACCTCCAACAAGGTCAGAGAATACTGTTCCAGGAAACAGAAGCTACATGCTAAACCCTTTTCTAAGCGTACACTGATTATTACAGATCTATTCAGTATCAACAAAGTATCTGAGAGCAACTTCATTTTCTTCACCAGTGACATTTTCAGAAATGGAAACACAGTTCAATGAATAAAACTGAATTGCTGAGGAGAGTTTGTGGCAGAAACTGAAAAAACCATGCTTTTAAAAAGAATAAATAATTTTACCACTTATTCAACCCTACTTCCTTACATTGCTGGCTTGGATAATTCCACGCTTGGCATTTCCTTCCACATATGGTTCTTTTTACCGGAGCGAGCAGGCATGTGATGCGTTGGGTAGGTACAAGATTCTTCCCCCAAACCCCAACATTTTAGGTCTGCTGATCCTTCCTTGACAAATATTTCTCTTGTTTGGCATTTTATCACTGGTTGAAACAAAACCTTCTCACAGTCCCAGAAGTCTGTGATACTCGGGGCCTTTTTTGCCACTGTGTCTTTGCACTTTGTGCCGACAAGAACTCAAAACGTTACAGATAAGATTTAATCCCTTTTAGAAAGTCATGAACTTTTGGTCTTCCCTGTCACTTTGACGAGTGGCAGACCAGAATACAGCTCAAAACTTATTTCTTCTATGGATGAAACAGCTTTAGCTAAGTATTTGTATATTAAATAGACGGGTTACCTGCCCCTCCTGTTGTATCCTATTTCCTCACTTAACTGAAGTCAAATTTGCAGACCTGAATTCTTCTAAAAAAGTTGAAAGTAGCCTTAGGATATTACAGTCTCAAACCATTAAGATTTATTACCACTTGATCACAGGATAATAGAAAAAAAGCAGAGCCAACTTTGCTAAGCCACACATGCAAAAAAACCCAGAAACCAAACCATGACACAGAAATGAACTGTAAGTAACTCAACCTCACTTTCCCCCAGGCTCCTTTTCTACTGTGGGGAAATAGCTGTCCATCTATTTGGAATTCATGGGAAGATCAGGGCCAAAACACTCCACAGCCAAGGCAGGAATAGTAAATCTATCCAACTCCTATAAATCAGGCACAGTTAGCAATTGTTGACTTGGCCTTTACAAACAGGCCTGGCTACAAAACGAACAAACAAACAAACAAAAAGAGTGGAAAAATGAATAAAATTAGTTTCTGGCAAACATTTTATACTCAGGAGATCCAGTTTATTTTGATTAAAATTAAATTTTAAAGACCACCTCTTTCCAAAAGTGGACTGGTTTCTATGAAGGCAACATATCCAGAAGGATATCCTTGAAAGGACAAGGCCTACAGACAGGGGTAAAGATGCCATCTGTACACTACACGAGACACTATAAACATCTTTCAGTTTAATTGTGTATTTTACTGCAGATACTAAAAATGAAGGCCTTACACAGAATACTAAGCCTACTGAAACAGATGAAGAATTCTACTTTATGCAATCATATCTTTTACATGTTTTGCTTTGCTTTCTCCAGAAATGCCCGTAACAAACCATGGTACCTTAAAAGGTAAGGAAAAACCCCAAACAACCAACAAAAAAAACCCCAAAAAACAAACAAAGAAACAAACAAAAAAAACACCCCAAAAATCAAAAAAAAAACCAAAAAACCCCCCAAAATAAAAAAACAAAAACAAAAACACCCCTAAACCAAACCAAACAAATAACAAAAACAAACAAAAAACCTCAAACAAAACCCAAAAAAACCCCACAAACAAACAAAAATAAAAGCCGCCCAAAAGCTATAATAGAGACTATGTATCCTTCATTTTTAAATTCTTATCATTATATTTAATGCTAGGACAATGTGTTAGTAATACTCTACTGTAAAACAAAAGCAAACTACGTGACAGATTACCAACATTCTTCACTGACTTATTTGTTGCTATACAGTCTCGTTGCTTTACAGTCTGCAAAAGTAATATAAATATATTCAACAATAATCTGTTGCAGAACTCATTTAGAGAAAATTAAAAAAAAATACTTTGAAATAAGGGAAAAAAAACCCAAACAACCCACACTTATTTACTGGATTCTTTTCCCCCCTGCCCCTTGAGATTCATGATTCGTGCTGTCAGCAGCATTAGAACTACATGAGGATAAGAAAGCTGAAATATCAACCAAATAGCCCAGGCATATTTCCTGAGCAGTGATGAAGTGTATTCATGAATAAAAACCTTGCTTCGCCGGACTAAGTTTGTTCTTAGAAAGTAGGTCAAAATTTATTCACATGGACATAGAGCAGCAATTTTCTAAGGCTGGAAATGTCAATGCCTTTCTTGATTTGTAAATCTCCAGGCAAACTTCTGTGCATAAACAGGTATCAGGGCCTCTCTGTGAACTGCAGAGCTCCCAGGAACCGAGCAGAAGCAGCGATATATTCCAGCAGAATGAAAAAGTTGAACTAATACATTTCTGCTCTGTGTGTATGCCATTTCACCTTTTGCCTAAGGGACAATAAGATGCACGTATTGGCAACAGAGTATAAAACAATAATAAAAATGAATGCTTTGATTTTGGACTTGTTTGCTTCAGAACACTTATTATAACCTGTTTATAATTATAAACTTATATTTTTGTAAGCATGAACGTACAAACAGGAAGTTAAAGTGGACATTGCATCATTGTACTCCTGCTTACAGCCTGATGAGCTTACACCTTCTTCCCTGCTATTTCTCAATATCTCCTACCCTGCAATCTGCTTCCAATATTTTTTTTTCTTTGCTGATGCTTTGCCTTTCAGCTATCTGACCTTATGGTTCACACAATAGAATATCAGGTTTCAAGAGCAGTCACTTCATGTTACATCTTAATTTTGAGTGCTTCCTAATGCAACTGTTTTTCTTTCTAGAAAATATTTCAAGTGTGGTAAGCTTTTTCTTAGTTTGACCACCTTCCCCCCAAAAAAAACCCCAAAGAGTAGGTAGGGTTCTCATCTACACAAACTTTTGTGTTGAGCTTTCAACACAAACATGATTGGTACAAGAAGGTACCCAATTTCACTTTACTCCCAATTTACCTGGAAAAAGAGGTGTGGGGTAGAGCAAGGAGAAACAACTGCAAGAGGTTTAAGTAATTTACTGGCTGACATACTTTGATAAACACACGTCTACTGCATCATTTCAGGAAAAGTTTAGGAAGACTGAGAAGAGTACAAGTGGGAAAAACTGTCAAAATCTATTAGCTGAGGCAATATATAATAATTAAGGATATTTAATCAAGCAAAGGAAATGGTAGCTACAGATTGTGTGGATTTTTTTTTTTTTCTGAAAACAACTTTCTTTGGTAGAAGGCTTAAATCCAGTTTAGGCTGTTTATGCATTTATAAACTGAGAATTTCATCCAAAGTGAAATCTTAATTGCCTTAGTGTTTCCTGTGTTTAAGTGCATTCAGTACATTTAAAGAGTAATTCCATAAAGAATAAATTATATCCATTAAGTGACTTTATTGGACATACTTGAAAGATAATATGATTGCTATAATTGATTTTTTTTGCACAGTTTTGATGAAAGCAAATTTAGTATTGAATTCTCTGTAGAACAGCTTCCTGGTTTTAATAGTGCACACTTTGATAATTTTAAAAGAAGTACTCATTAAGTCCATTTGTCTAATATTTTAATAAAATATGAGGGACTATACCAGCATGATCTATGTTCACTGCAGTGTCATTTGCATTCTAGACATATCTACAATGCAATATTCATATTTATATTCAATAGTAAGTATATTCTGTAAAGCTGTGTAGATCTACCCATTCATTACAGACAAAGCCTTAGCACAGAATACATAAGAAAATGAGAGTCAGGTGGTTTCTGTCCTGACATTCCAGGTGGAAAAGTAACAGCAAATGAAAAACAAGCCAAATATTAAAAAAAAAAAAAAAATAAAAAAAAAAAAAAAAAAAAAAAAAAAAAAAAAAAACCCAAAAACATAGGGACAGACAAAAGCACTCCATGCTATATTTTTTGAAGTACAAATAACTTTATGTATTTTATATTGACTTTATTACAAAGTAAAGTTGTCTCAGCAGAACGTGCTGTATCTCCTTCAAAGTCTTACAAGAAACTAGCGAAATAGAAGTAGAAAATACCAAACACAGAGTAACACAGCCATCCTAAACTCTCATGATTCGTATAGGATAACACTAGACAAGTAACACAGAATACATCACGTCACAGTTTGATTCTTCCTCTTTATCCAGCCACCACCACTTTTAAGCCTTAGAAATTCTCTTTGGTTACAAGCAACACTGGAGAATTCCAGTTAACAAATTACCCTTCATTTACAGGCTGGGGTGGAAATCTTGTGAAGAACATAGTGGGTAATGTAATCCTAAATTCAGTGGCAAAACTAACAGCCTCATCTTTAAAAAACAAAAACAAACAAACAGACAAACCCCCAAAACCAAACAAACAAAACCCCAAACCCAAACAAACAAAACCCCAAAAGAACCAAGCACCAAAAAAACCCCAGAAAAAAAACCAAAAAATGCCCGAAAAAAACCCAAAACTCCAAAAAACAACCAAAAAACCCCCAAACTTTTTAAGTACATATGAGCCTTGCTACTTGGAACTGCATGGGTCTGCTGCCTTTCCACACAATGATTTTAAAGCAGTAACTTGTCAGTCTAACAGAGACTTGTTTTATGCTGTGCTTCTGCTAAATTAGAGTTGGAGAAATGTATTCCACTCTCATAACACTCAAAGCTGCAAGCAAAGCCAGTTTAAACAAAAAAAAAAAAAAAAAAAAAAGCACCTAACTTTGCAGGATTTCGTTGTTCAGCAGCTGAATGGGCTATAGCTGAAATGATAGCTGTCAATTTATGTTCCTGTGTTGTCAGACATAACACCAGTATCCTTAAATTGATGAAACTCATTGAAATCAATTTTCAGCTCCTATCAGTCATATCTGGAGCTGCACTAGTATGATACTGGGCACTGAAGTGTAGCAAATACCTTCAGATAGTCAGAGAATAAAAAATATTTACTGACCTGATAAGAACAATTGGTCAAGCTATTAGTACCATCTCAATGAGACTAGGCCTTGGGGTTTTATTACTGAAAGAATTTAAAATTATGGAAAACTTACTGTTTTTAACATTTAACACGATACACTATATATGTATACACTGTACAGTTTTAGTTACTGCCTAATAAAAGCAAATTCTAAGTTCAACTTTAATATGCCTACAAATTCCGCAACATAACAAGCAGGTTAAATGCTTGTGGGGTTTTTTGCTGTTTTCTATTATCTGGGTTGTTTTGTTTTTTTTCACCACCCACCATGCAAGCCAGCTGAGCTCAGATTTATTAAAATACACTTCTGTGTACAGTACTATCAAAATCTCAGGGTGCAAGACACATTCAATTTCTGCATGGCTTTTCCCCCCATTTTTCCTTTATACATTTAAAGACTACAGAAGCTGAAAAACACACTGAGTGAAACAAAAATAATTGCCTTACTTTTTCACTCAATATCTTGCAGAGAGAAATGGCCTAAAAAATTTGCCCACCAGATGACATTCTGCAAGTTCCCACAGCTCTGATCAGGTCTATATCCCAATTGTGCCAACAGATGCACAAACACAGACTGATCCCTTGAAGGGCCCAGGACGTGTTGTAACAGCAGCACAGAGCAAGTGGTCATAAATAAACACAGGGAATTCAGAACTAAGGACAGCTAAGGGAGCAAGCACAGGAAGGACAAGCAGTAACTACGTATGCTTTCACCGATGATGATACCAAAAGTCATGTTTCTTATAGTCCACTATGATTAGAAGATAGTGGAAACTAATACACATCAGAAATCACCTTAAGTTTTGCTTAAAATTGCTGCAGTCGTAAGTGGGTAGGAGAGAGAAGAGAAAAGGAAGGGAGGTACAAAAGTTGAGGTGATGTGTTCACAGGTGAAATTATACCAAGATGTGTAAATTGGCAATCAGGCCAGAAAAATCTGGAGGCAGAGGCTGCAGAAATGAGGCAAAACTGACCCAGTCAGAAACTTAGCTGCTTAGGAGAGAAGCAGTGAGAGAGCTCTGGGGCACCAGACACTGAGGAGGCATCTACAAATAGAAGCAGGGGCTCGAGCATCAAGCCCAAACTTTTCCTGTTTTGTCAGGTTGGGGAAAAAAAACTATTTCAGCCAAATTTTAATTGCATTGGTAAACTATGCTGCTCACCAGACCAGACCTTTTAGGCCTAATATTGGATCTCCATGAAGAGTTCTGGGGATAGCATAAGCCAGCAGGTAGCAGATACCTTGATTCCAAATAATGCATGTGCCCCCCTTTAAAAAGGATATCATGGGCATTATTCAGAGCCGTTTTTGTCAATAGACATGACTTGATTTAAAAAAAAACAAACATCAAAACATTTAAATTCAAGTGTGAGCTACAAGGAAAAGGCAGGAAAACACACTAACCCCATCATTAAAGACTATGCTTAACTATCCTAATCAACAAAGACACACTTAGCACCTCCAGTGACTTTGCCCAGTACATCATGAGGAGCTCTCAGAACTCTATCTTTGCCAAAGAGGAGGGAAAACAAACAAACAAAAAACCCAAAACAAACAAAATAAACAAACAAAAACCAAAATAAAATAACAGCTACAAAAAGGAGTTGCTTTTAATGGCCTGACAGCCTGCCACACTTAGCATGAGAGAACAGACTCTGCAAGCTCCAAGATCTCTGAAACAGGAAATAGAAATATCACAGGGTACCGCAAGTAATTTCTGCTCAGCTCCAGCTCAGGGTTCAAACTTGTAAGATTGACAATCAAGTATATACTACAAGATTAGTTCATATTCTTGATTTTGAATATACTGTAAATCAGCAGTTTTAATTAACGCCTCATTTCACAAACAAAAGACTCAGTTACTTGTCAAGCTTGATACAGACTTTTCAACAGCTATGACATTGTAACATAAAGTTTGTTACAAGCTCTGCATGAAGTCCAAAGACTGAAGAATCACTTTGCAAAACCATACAGGTAGCAGAGCCCTTCCTCTCACGTTCTCCACACAGCCTCTGCAAGCAGGCCTTGTCAGCCATGCCTATCTGTGCATGCTGTGAATGACAGCCAGCAAGGGGAGATTAAAAAAAGTTTATTGTTTAGAAAATTAGGCCTTTTACTTGATGGATTAGCATTTTCTTAGAGCCAATCATTTGATAGTTGACATACATCATCTGTAGAAGTGGGTTAAGGAGGCTTTGTGCCTGTGAACACACAAAATCTCTGCTTATATCTCCAAATATAAACCAATTTATATTTGCAAAAAAAACCCCAAAAACCTAACTTGACATTTACTCCTCCTGCTTTCTTTATTTTTGGTATAAGTAATAAGCAGAAGTAATGCACTGTACATGCAACTGACAAGTTAACTCCTACAGTATATAATGTACTTCTCTAATAATAATTGTCTAAACAATAACCGTCAGCACCAAAATACACAGTAATGATGCCTTGTTACTTTATCACTGTATTGGAGGATTTTTCTGCTCTCCTGATGTCAGCAAAATCCCAATCCAGTATGGTTAAAACACTGTCTATTAATAAAGGCTAGCTCATGCTTTTAGTTTTCCTGTGTTTAATATAGTAGAAACATCAATACTGTGGCACCTATAACAAACACACAGGCAACTCAAAGTACATTAACACAGATGTGGATAATTATTCTTTAACAAGTTCATTGATTGCAGTAGATAGATTCAGCTAATTACCAAAAGAAGGAGGCCCATGGCAGAATAAAAAATAAAATGTGTTCCTCAAAATACTTCTGCATTCAATGCTGTTGCATAAAAGTTTAATAGTATAAATTGCTTCACCCACACGCATTGATGTGTCCCAGCTTACTTCAGAAAAAAAATGTTTCTACCCAAGCCTTACCTTTGGCAGTCATTTCTAAAATGAAATAGAACCCTACTTCGTAAATCTTGCAACAGGTGCCAAAGATTGAAAATCTGCTCGTACAGATTTCAGCCCCAGTGAAAATACTCTGGAAGTCTTGATGAAAGACTTCTTGGTTTTGGGGGAATGCTGGCCTACATCACAAATGTTATGCAGTTGTTTTTTTTTTTCCCTTAAAGTAAGGGGTCCACAGAGTTTCTTACAAAGAAGCCCTAGCTAATTTTCATTAGGTAATGTGCAACAATACAGCCCTCATTTATACAGTTAGGAGTTAACATCTGGACACAGGCAGGCAAAAAGGAAGGGCACTCAAAGCTGAGATGAGAGACAACACTATAGGTGAACATCTTTCATGGAGGGAGACTAGGGGCTAAGGAATAAAGAATAAATCTTGGAAGAGAGAATAAAGAAAGGCTAAAAAATAAAGAGTGGGGAATCCTAAGGTCTACATTTCCTTCTCCTTGGTGGACAGACACCCAGGCCCCTTTCAGAATAGCCGACTGCATCTCAGTTTTTCCCGATGGCAACAAGGAGCTGCCAGTCTTTGATACCAACAAGTAACAAGCAGATATAGAGGGGAGAATAGCATACCTTTTAGTAGATTTCACACAGGCTGAGGTCTAAGGATTCCCCAGATCTAAGGACAGGTTTTTTTCTGTCAAGAAATCCCCTGGTGAGTTGTTGTTCCCTCCTCCCCGCCCCATTATCTATCTGGTCTATATTTTTTTCCAGTGCACCCAGATTTTGATCATCCACAATACACCANAATATACCGTAGCAACAAGTTGTAACAGCTTTACTTTAATCTTAAAAAAAAAAAAAAAAGTATTGTCTTTTGCTTTTTCCTAATGTACAAATGTCCTAAATAACCAAGAAATCATCATTCAGCACCTAAAGTAAACAATAAAGTTTAATTCTAACATTATTGCTTTTTCTTAAGGACTCACTATTTTACTATTCCTCTCTTTTAATACTCCTCTGTGTTACAGCTCCTCCCTCAGTTATCTTTCATTTCCAGCCCACTCCACAGAAACTGTATTTTCCAAGTATTTTTTCCCATTCTATATCTTCCTTACCCATAAGCACATAATCCATGTAAATCTATAATTTCACTTACCAAGCATTAAACCTCCAGAACACACAGATTAATTGGTAGAAAGCTCTTAAGAAAACAACACGCTCAGCCCTTGGCCCAACGCATACAAGGCAGCTCTGCAAAGGAGATAATGAATGACTCCTGGAGGCACACACCTTTTTGTCCTGACCATACAAAGGACCAGGGCACCACCGTCCTCTCAGGTGCTTCCTATCACACCCTGCTTTGCCAAGCTGTTGTAATTCCCCCTGGAATGCTGGGCTGGAATGGCTCACGAGGCTGGATTGCTCACAGGTAATTCCTGTTAGCTTCAAGAGGCACAGGATTAAAGTTGTCAGGACCTTTCACCTTTGCCGTTTTATTTCTTCCTCATGTTGAGTTTTATTGAACTACATGTCCTGAAAAGGTGTGTGATATAATTAGGCAACTTAAATTCTGTGTTAGTGAAAGCTGGGGTTAGGATTTTTGTCTGGGTATTTTTTGACAAGCATGTTAAGAGAATTTCCAGAGAGGGAGTTTCTGGCCTGTTTGGGGGGGAAAGGAGAAGGGCTGTAGCCCAAATGAGAGTCAGCTTGAGGAAACTGAAAAAAACCTGTGAAGGCTACCTCCAGTTATTATTTCTTTGAGGCTGCATGAAGGGACTACCTTTTCAAGGTATTACTACCTTGATTTAGCTGGTAATCTACCAATTTGAAGTAAAACAAAACCAAACCAAACCCCAAACCATTTAAGGCACAACATATTCCTAGGTTGACTTGCTATCTAGTGTTTTCAGAACAGGATGGGAACAATCCTAATGCAATCTGGAGTTCCAAATAAAGAACAGCAACATCAAGAATTAGAAAGGGAGAGAAGGAAAAAAATCTAATTATGTGATTTCATGATGAAATAATGTAAATAGTAGTACTGAATGGTAACATTGGCTTCAAGTCCTGAAGCTGCAGTGCAGCTGCTCTCTAACCCAGTAAAGTTGTCACCACTGCTGGGTCACTCTGCAAGGCCTCAAGACAGGGACGTAACAGCTTTTGCCTAGGCTTGTTTTAGGCTCACCTAGAGCATTATTTTAGCATAATAAACTGTGACAGCAACTCTCTAATTATCAGGTAACTCCCACTTGATTTGATTTGGTTTAGCTTTGTACAATGGTGTGGTGTAAACCCCACTGTTATTGATATCTTGAAATATTTTTAGCATTAATGCAAAACAGTAGCTAGTTGTTAGTCCTCATCTAGCAAGCTATTTATGAATCTAGCATAAAAATGCAGATAGAGGAGTGAAGTCATGAAATGAGAGCAGAGGCTTTTGAAGTACAGACAGAACACCCAGGACTGTGGAAAAAATATTTGGTAATCAATTACCGGTCACTAACGGAATCAAACTTGGGATCTGCATCGTAAGACAAAAGTGAACAAGAATACAATACCTGTAAAACATATCATCTAGGCTGTAATGCAGGAATGTAAACCAGTGGGAAAAGGGGTAAGGTGTACAGTATGTTATAGAGCAAGATGTGAAATCAGCCTCAAATGAACTCTAGAGAGAGGGGGAAATAAAGCATTTATAAAATACTTGTCCTAGTGCAGGGCACAGAACGCTGGTGACTCACTGCAACCCACTCTTCCCTCCATTCCTGCCTGAACCATGGCCCCAGAGAGAAAGGGGATGGCAAATGCCCCATCAGAGCACTGCAGAAGGTGTAGGAAGTGTGTGTCACCATTTTACACAGATGATTACTGAGACTGCAATGCAAAACTCTGACAAGAAATTGCCAGGGATAATCTTGATTTAGAGACATCAACTGATAGACACTCTACCTGTGTCTCACATGCTTCCAAGAGCAAAGTGAGTCTATTTCTGCCTCCTCCCTCTACCCTTTAAACAATTCTAAGCTCTCTTCAGCATGCATTTGCCTTGAAGCTGAGCCATAGGATAAACCATTTTCATTTTAGCTAAACGCCTCAGATTGAACCAAGTGTCTGTAAGGTCAGAATACTCAATGCTGCAATCCCAAAGCAAAGCAATGAAATATAAAAACTTTGTCACACCCGAGGGATACATTCAAGTGTCAGCACAGCTGATGGCTACCATGAATCCAGGTCATGACTAGGCCAGGCAATACTCTTATTTTAATAGCACTGTACAGATGTCCTGAGAAACACTGTCCACATCTTTACAATCATTTAACAATCCAAAATTAGAAATAATAGGTTTGGGGTGTTGTTCTTTGTTTGGGTTTCTTTTAGTTTTGTTTATACACTTTCTGCTACTGCTATTCTGAGCCCACTCACATCTTTAATAAGTGCAGTGAAACAGATTTATGAAAACAATGCAAAATATAACTCACTTCTGCTCCTGGGGTAGCCACTGCAGGGGTAAACTAAAGCCATCTGTTTGTTACTACTCCTGCCACTGTGAGACCACATACACACTGCATTGTTTCCCACGTACAAAAGCACAAAATTATCAGACGGGCTGCAGCACCCATTTTTCCCTCTGTAGAAAGAAAAAAATCCTTTATTGGAACAGGGCATGTCTGAGCTCAGGAGTGGAACACCGTGAGCATGGTTGTGCAGTCTATGCCCTACCTGGTGTGTGCAATGAAAAGGCCCCCTTCATTTTTCATCAGTGTCTTAATCTGCACAAGTATAATTACAGCATTTCTCAGTAATGGTAAATACAAATTATTCTGTTCTGCAAGACAAAGATAAGCTCATTTTTATGTTCCATGAAAAAATGAATGCATGATTGGAATAAAAAGATATTTATCCTAGCTTAAATGGCAGGATTACATAACAACTTTTGAAATACCTGCACAGAAGTAGAATGTTTTCCAGTTCAGCATCCTAACAGTCATCTTATAAAACTACAACAGAGGCAAAAGAAAGGCTTTTTAAATTTGTTACAATACTCTTTAGAGGCCACAAAAGATCAACCATAGGTCATTTATATTGTTTTATTTCCATTAAAGCATATCCTTTGGACACAGAAAACTATTTAAATGACACCTGTCTTATAATTTGCCATTATACCACCAACACTTTGGAAGTCTTCACTGCGATTTAAAAGTGCCTTGAAGACAACAAATGACAATTTATTTATTAGCTTAATCAGTAAATAGTTCAGCTCATATGTTCTTGCTTAATTACAGTCTTCTATACCACGATCTAATTGAAAAGATATAGGAAAAAAATACCCAAAGTGTCTGAAATCACCATGTTAAAGATTGGAAGCCTTTTGTATTCAAGACAGAGCAGCCTGTTGCATAATATTTTTATTTTTTTGGAAACAGCCTGAGTTTACTACTGCAGACCCAGATAGCAAGTGAGAAACTTCTGAATTTGAAATTCTTGAGTGTCATGCTTTCTTCAAGAATTATTTAAATGGAGATTTGCTACAGTTTACAGTTTATAAACTAAATCCCAAGGAGTCCTACCTAATCCTCATTTTTTTTTTCTTCTGCAGCTAGCAAACAAGTTTCAGTCGAGGTAATGTGGTTACAATCTATTTGTATATATTGTTTATCACAACAAATAGCATTTATAACAATGCACAGAGCAAGAAAAATACATTTTGCACTAGTTTTATATGTTTATTCTTCCCGAGACAGGAAGTCATTTACTCTGCCTTGCAGAACACTTAATCCTTTTTACCATTCAGATCCATCGGGATTTAAGGACGTACAACATTTCGTGGGGCAGGGCCTGAGAGCATTCCAAGACAAACCCCATCTTAACCAGCTTTACAGCCCCAGCAGGGCTCCACTTCTGGGATGATTTTATCTGTTATTTATAGAACTGGTAATTAATCATTCTGACATACTAATTTCTAAAAACTGGCAAAGAAAACTGACAAGTATATGAAATATTCTATTAAAAACAAGGAGAGGGATATGGCTGCTTCCTCATATTTACTAATGGTGTATCAGGGTAGGTCTGTTTTGTACAGAGGACAGTATTTCTTCACATTCACCAGTTCAAATTGTCAGAGCTAGAACTATATATATATATCTCATTTGCCCTTGGTGTACTTATTCCTTCTTCCTCGGCACATTAAATGCCTTGAAAAATTTTTAAGAGGTTCTCTAAAAAAAACCCCAAAAACAAACCCAGAAAACAAACCACCTAATTGGAAAAAAAAAAAAAAAATAATCCCAATCTACCTGTGGGTTGTATTTGATATGAACCACCCACTGTGCACCTCCTGTTTCAAACCTTTCGTACAGGCGTTGGTTAATTCTCTCTTTTGTCTGCAGTTTTAGACAATATTCTATTTGAATTGGATACATAGCTGTGTATTCATTTTTCTAAACCACAGCATTGAGTACATTTAATTTATCCTTATTTTAATTTTGCTGAGGAATAGATGTTTAGTAGGCACAGGCTGCCTCACAAGAAGGGGAAAGGAGGAGAGTCAAAGTCGTTTTAGCTCCCTTGCTGAACTGAACAACAGAAGAGAAGAACTGAGCCAAAATATAGGGAAAAATCAAAGTAAAAATCCTGGTGTAACCTCAGCAAATCAGCAGGTGCTTAATTGCTTAAAAGGAATTAGGAGGTGACAGACAACAGGTTTATACTAGACTTTCCCAGCGTGGCACTGAATTTTGAAGAACACCTTGATCAAGTCTCTTGTGTTGGGAAGGCCAGCGTTAAAAGGGAGAGTGTTAAAATCTGAGCAGATGCAACAGGAATGCACAATCCCTGCTCTTTGAAATGTGCTTTGCTGTAGCAGATGCAGATGGAGCTGCTGCATCTCCATCCCACAAAGATTATCCCATCACTGCCTGAGCAGCCTGAGCTCTGGACCTTGGCACGTATTTGCTGCTGCGGAGCCATTTGTGAGAGGGGAGCATGGGGAAGGAGGGCAGGAAAAGGGATCTGTCTGCCCACACACAACAGGTTGGTGCTCTCCTGTTTGTCTGGAAACACCACACTGTACCTGTACTAATCTAGAAAAGGACTGGGAATCTAGAAATGACACATTTCCACTGATAATTGATCACCAGTTCATGTGAAAGGGATTGAAAACACACTGTTCACATTACACTGTACTTAAATTATTTCAGATTTCAAAGTAAAAATAAATCTGCCTCTCTTGACACAAAATCTCTTTGGCTGAGACTTTTCATTCCCACCTTTATGCTTTGTTTGCTCATCACATTAAAATTTCAATTTTTTTTTTGCATAGAAAGGCAAAAACAAAGCATAAAAGATATTTACATAATACTTTACATAACAAGCTCCTTTCGAGAAATGAGAATATTAAAATTTCAAAAGTACAGTCACAGCAAGTGGTAGGCGAGCAACGAAGATAAATCAAATCCTATTTCTTGCCATGCTGTGAAAAGACGGCTGGCTTTTAATCATCATGATGTGCCATATGTAAATTCCATCAAAGAAGAAGTTTGGTAAATGTTATATTCCATAACCACAGGGAAGGAAGCTATTTATAAACACCAATTAAATGATATAATATAGTCCAAAGCCATTAATAATAAAACTATTAATCTAGGTAGACATTACTTTCATATGGAGTAGTTTTTGAAATAAACTTTTTCAAATGCATATTTAACTAAGAAAACATTACATTTTTTTCTACTCAAGGTCATTTTAACTTCTCATATTTTCAGTGATATAAGTAAGTTGTTCCAGAAAGAAAATAATGCACAAAGCACTCAAATCTAGAATCCCTTTCACAAAAAAACAGAGAATGTTTCAGTCAGCAGTTATGTTTTATATATGTGGTTAGAAATCTACATATGCATGTATGAAGCTTAAATGTTAACTCATGTTGGGTTTTACCAGTCTCAGGAAACATTTGGAGATGCAAATGTCTTGAAGAGAAGATTGCAGTGAGGCCTAACGCCACAAGTGTCTATTTGCAGGCCTCCAGTGGAGTAAAGAACCCATCACAATAATGCTATTATCACACTAGAAAATTGCACATCACTTGCATTAGAAGAAAGCAAACTCATTTGGAAACATTAAAAGTCATTATCTTTCACAAAATTCCTAGAAAGGCTGCAATCATCTCTATGCCATAGTAACTAAAGCTTTGGAATAGAAGAGTTTATCTGCCCTGTTGCAAACCAGTATGGTAAACTGAATCTAGACCTTTAAGCTCCAAATACTGGATTAACTCTTAAAAATACGGTTTTCTCACAGAGAAGATGCTGAATTCAACCAGTTTTAAACAGAATTCTACAGCAAAACAGGAGGGATAGCTAATGACTGCTGGGATAAGCCTCCTTGCAGTAATGGAACTGACAGGCTACCCACTGCATACCCCAGGAAAGACAAAGGACACAGTATTTTAGTTTTCTATGTAATAAAGGCATGAAGGAATTTATTTCTTCTTAATAGACATCAAACTTCAGACACCAAATTTCTAAAAGCCCACAGCAAAGCATCCACTTAAAAAACCCCAAACCAAAACCAACAATTCCCTCCCCAACTTTCCAGATATTCAATACTTCATTTATAGTTTGCTTTATCTATAAAAAACCTCAAATCTAGTTCACAGTCTCACCAGAAAATTTATAGAACCCTGTGTTTGTTTTCCATGACACAGGAAAAAACCATTTTTAGTTACAGATTTAAAACTAAAGGTTTTATTCTAATGAATTTTGTGACAGGAGCAAAATATCTCCATATTTTCAGCATACTCAGCAATGTCTGTGTGCATAAAATGAGACCTGTCATATCTGTCTTGTGATTAGGAGAAATTTAATGCTTCACCTCTTTGTAATATTTATTGTTTTGTTATAACTGGCGTGGAGAATGAATGGCAGGTGACATTTCCAAAGATTTAAATAAGGTAAGAAATTAAGCAATTAAATATATTCATTTTCTAATCTATAATGAGTCATTTGCATACAAAATGCAAGACTCTGTAAATATAAAATGAACTCCAAATACCTGAGGACATCATGAACTCAAATTCTTACATTTGTGTGTGCGTGTGTGTATATATATCTACACCCACTGCAGAGAGAGATTTCAAACCCCTGAAATTCTTGTTAATTTATGCAGCAGTTTAGATTGAGGAAGAGATTAATGCTTTACCCCTCCATGGATCACAGCACATAAGATACCAGACAGCACCATTCTGTAGGGGACCTACAGAGCTCCTTAAACATCAGCTGCAAAGGCAGCCTCTGATCTGTCCTTGAGAAGAGAGAAACGCTCTTACAATGCCCAGGGTATTTTCCAAGGGTGAAGTCAAAGTCTGATTATGTAAAAGGAGTGAGACATATCCTTATAATACATGGCATGCCATGGAGATCACTGGAAACCTGGTGGAGAGGACAAGATCTTACCCTTTGGCCACTCTGCAGCACTACAGTCATGCTGAAAGGTAAGGCAAACATGGCATGGGGCTCCATACAGAAAAGAGACAGCAAATTAACACATCTGCCAAGACTAAAGAATAAAAAACACTGTCCAGGCTGTGTTAAAATATACCATAGGAAAGCCACATTTATAAATTAAGCAGTAGGAGTTTCAAGGCTACCGGCTAATTCCAATTTAATGATGTTGCCAGTGTGTGAAACAATACAGTGTAGAAAAAATAAAGCTGATTTGGTCAGTCAGTAATTGAAAATCTATTCGCCTAAAGTTGATTTACAGTGCAACAGGATTCAGCTACTGAAATTTGTAACTCATGCTCCTGTCAACAGAAGAAAGGACAGTCTTTAATTTATGAATTGAAGAGAGCTAGGATTAATTAAAGATCCAACATAGAGCTGGGAAATAGGAACTCTACCACGCAGTATGAATTCCCATAAATACAGACATTTTCGGCAGCTGGAGCTGAGCTATAGTGCTAACTGCATGGGCTTGGCTTTGCACAGGGGGTTCAAGAGTCATTGGTATTTTTGTTCACATGCATATGGCCATTCACATGATACACACATAACTTCTTTATAAGTCAAAATACTACTGTCAGAAAGAAAAAAAAAATGAGTAAAAAGGTAACATACTACAGGCAGGTATAAAAAGGAAAAAAAAAAATCAAGAAAAAAGATGCAAGTTTTAGGTGGAAGAACTGTAGACAGTGCCTACAGCCACAGGCTACCTGCAGGAAACCTGGTCTTTCAACATCACTTGTAGATCTTTAAAAAAATTCTGTATTTTCTTCACAACTGCATGCACAGCTCCTTCTCCATAGACTCTCAGCTTAAAAGACCCAAGTCTATGTAACCATCTGCCTCACTATTCCTCTGCTTCAAAATGAGCAACTCACATTTCCCTCCTGGTGGCAGAAGAGGATTTTGGCCTGTAATTCCTATTTCTCAGCATGCCAGGGACACTACTGGTTTAGTGGTATGACTATTAATCAAACTTCTATCACAAACATATTCTCCTTAAGGATATATATTTGACAACATGTGTCAAACAAGGCAGAAGACTGACCAACTCCATTCTATAATCTACCTGATCATACTTAAACATTACAGAGACACAAAAAAATGACTTTAAATGCCCCATGACAGCACGTTATTCCTTTTAACTGTTCAGAATTTGGCTAGATACACTAGGGAAGGCATTGGAAGCTGAATTCCATGCTTGCTTCAGAATGGTTACACGAACAATTAATAACTTAGTCTCTCACATACAACTGCCTTTTAATGATATTTTATGGGTGTATGTATAAGCATGTTTGTGTATGAGATTATCCAACACCTAAAATAAACTTTGAAAAGAGTAACTGAATGTACAAGTGTTTAGGAATGTGCTTATCCCTCTGAGCCAGACTGCCAGTGAATGCTTGGCATCTTCCAGACAGGTAATGCTTGGAGGGGAAGCTAAGGATACAATCACTATTTCTTTGATACAAAAGTCACTGCTATTTGCAGGGAGCCTATGAAAAAAATCTTTTTTTCGGAACACAACAGGAATCTCAGATTTGGTCTTGAGAAGACATGAATGCATCAGGAAATATTAATTTGCAGAATTCTTCCAACCCGCTTACAGTAATGCGACAAGTGTTTCTGTGACACTTTGACAGGCTTCTTTACTAGGTCTTTTCTACTTCTTTCCTGTAATTGATATGTCTCTGTCAAAATTTTCATACTATCTCACTGTTTACTCCAAGTTGTGTTTCTGCAGTTCCTATCATTTCAGCTACCTCCTCTACAGCAAAGCTCAGTTGAATTTCAAGCTTATTTTCAATGAGAGATAACTGACTCTTATCTTCAAGGAGGTATGAGGAATGTTTACTCTTTACCTTTGTCATTACTATTTTCATTCTGTTCCTTTTAGTACACACAGCTTTGCATACTTCATCTCACAGTGTTGTCCTTGAAGACTTCAAATTTCTCTTTAATTTTTAAGCATCGCTCTTCCACACACTTGTTTTTGAAAGAAAAAAAAAAATCCTATTATGATTTTAACTCTTACAAGAGACATACAAAAACTCAAGTATACCTCTATTAATCCAAGGAAAAAGACATGAAAAGAAGTGAGTGTAAACAGTGTCTCTGTGAAGAGACGGGGAGAAAAATAGTTACGTGTCAGCACAGTGGAGATAGAAGCTACAACTCTATTAAACTCTTAATAGAAGTATTTAAATTAAAACACCCCTTTGAGTGAAATTCTGCACTAATGTATGTTACCTTAGACTTCCCCTGCCTCCTCTCTCTCATCCTACCACTGAACCCTGGGAAACATTTTAACCTCCTGCAGCGCAGTCAGCAATCCGTCCATGACTGATTGACCCAGATCACGATGGAAGCAGACCCCGTGGGTCAGAAGGGTGAACCCAAGGGAATGATGAGGCACTGAATATTGTGCTTGATGGGCAGAGGAGACAGAAGATTAGAGAGGAGATAAGGTGGATAATAGGCTTGGCTTCCAACACCTCTTCTTGTGAAGGTTCTCAAACCAAAATATTGTTAAGAGTTCTCTTCCGTTAATTAAATGGGAGCTGAGGGGATATATAACCTGTCAAGGTCTGAATAGCTCAACCTCCAACACTTTCTTCCACAGGAAAGTCTTACTGAGAAAATGAAGTAAACATTCCTATTAAGCAGGCTCCTGTTTCCTTCTCCCTCTCCTTCCCCCAGGAGCAGGCATGCACTCACAAGGTGCTCAGCCATCCTGGATACTTCAACAAGCAGTTTAGCCCCACAGTGAAAACCAAAGAGCCCTCAACAGCAAATATTCATTTCCATTAGAGGACTTTTCACCCCAGGAGTCACTTTGTTTTACTGAGCAGACATGCTAAATCTGCTATTACAAAGTCACATCATTTTTTCAGAGAACAAAGTTGCTGCTTTAGCTACACGCACCTATGTCTCTTTGATTGCTCGCCTTCAGATTGCTTTTATCACTAATGCCTGGTGCCAGCCTTAACACAGAAACAAACGACCTAATGAATGAGAGCTGAATGCTATAAAAAAGGCAAATTATTCAGTTGTGCTAAAAAATGAGTTCTTGAATGTACATGCACGCTTCAGAGCCAGACAGAGTATCCAGCTTCTCACACAGTGCCACTTTTTCGGGGTTAAAAGGGTCAAAGGAGCAGAGTCTGGCCAATAAAACACAGAATAGGGAATATCTGTGTCCTTCTGCACGTGCACACAGGCACTTCCTAAATGAAAAAACTGGCAGTAAATGTTGCAAAATATAAAACTCATTTTCTTTATAAATAGGAAAGGTTCTGCTGCCAAAGTTGGGACTTGCAATGCATTAAATGCTCTGCATGCAAGGAATTGATTTCTTCAGTATTTCCAGAAATGGAATGGTGTCTCTTAGGTCACACATGGAAAGCAGCATCAACAACAATCAAGTCTGGAAACCAGAATGACAAGACAGCTGACCTCTGGTAAAGCCAAACAAAGGTATTTACTAAAAAAGCCAAACCTTGAAGTCTTCACTAACTTGAATAATGAAAAAAAAATTACTCGGGTGAAACTTCTGACTGAAACTAAGCTTGTTTCTATAAATGTAAGATGTAATTTGTATTCAGGACACATCAATTTTCTCTTGTTTTCAAGAGAAACAATTAATTACGGAAGTTTAATGAACTCCACTCCATTTTTTTTATTAGGCTTTACCTTTAGGGGAGGAGAAAATGCTTCACAACATGCACTTAGACACCAGGTACTCAATGACAAACACCGGTAAGTAGGACATCTAAGTTCCTTTCTTCAGAATTACATATCTGCAAACAAGAGCGACCTAA
This sequence comes from Platysteira castanea, assembly GCA_013397175.1. Taxonomy (NCBI): domain Eukaryota; kingdom Metazoa; phylum Chordata; class Aves; order Passeriformes; genus Platysteira; species Platysteira castanea. The sequence goes on along the minus strand of VYXC01011355.1, from coordinate 439,375 downwards.
ATCCTTCACAATTTCTTAAAAATATAGCCTAGTTTTCATGTTAATATATGATCATCTTGTAGATGACAACTATTGTAAAAAATCACAAATTAGAGGTAAGAATCTCAACTGAGAAACACTTTAGGATACAGATTATCTTCTCAGTGAACACTGCAGGTTTATAGGCTCATAGCATGTAAACACTTCTCTCACTGTTCCCTGAGTAAAATACAAGTAACAGTGAACTCAAAAGAAAAAAAAGGAGCATCAGAACAATCCTTTGCGTGCTTCATTTTTAAGGAGCTCTATTTTTGTCTACTGATCAGTGACTGAAGTACATGATATCCAACTGAATCTTAAAGTAAAACTTTAAAACATCAGCAATACTAACTGTACAGTAATAGAAGCGATCCATCCATTTTTACACAGATTATTGGAATACAAGTTGCTTTGTTAGAATGGTTGGGCCCCATCTCATGCTGCCACCCATTCTCTCACCCATAGCTTCATCTGAGCTGTGCCAATCAATAAAAAATGAGATTTTGTCCTTCTGCACTGCTTACGATACATATGTTTGGCAGAAGCAACAGCATTCAAAAAATATACCACAATTTTTTGTGGAATCATACAAATGTATAAACTGGGAAAAAAGTAGTGTTTATGATTTTATAATGAATTAAGAGGACTCACAAAGCTAATAAAATTATCAGTTCCTACACTACTTATAGGATGTTTTCTCTCAAAAAATTTTAAATTAACAGTATTGTTAGTATTTTAAAGAGCACCTTGAATCACATGAATACTGATGGTTACCAGAATATTCTGGTTTAAAGCATTCTGCATTTCCAATAAAATCATGTGTGAGGGAGTGTTTTTTGAAATTCAGCATGCACAAAAAGACAACCTGGGTTTCTTTGTCTTCTCCAACTTTGGGTATTTTTCACTGCTGATTCTTCCTCCAGATAACTCTGAAAGTCATGGCACTTTGCCAAACTGTGTATTACTTCTGAATCAATTTAGATGCATATTCTATCTAAATAGAGCACCTGAGCTATCTTGGTGTACTTTCTTTACACATACTATTGTTATTTGAATTGTTTATGTGCCTGTGAAAACATGCTTAAAGGAGGATCAAAATAAATAGGTCAAAACAAAGACTTTACAAGTGGGGACAAATGTGGATCTAATACATCATTTGGAAGAAAACAAACTGTTTGATTTCTGGCATAGGGTTTTTTAGTCATCTAGAAAATCAATTTTCAAAAATAAGCATTAAAAGCAACTAAATATCCAAAAAAGGCCAGGTAATGATAAAGAGAAAGATCTCTGATTACAGGGTTATATACTAATCTTCTAACTTTTTTCTGAATATCACAAACTATGCAATTGTGTTTACTGTGACCAGCTTTCAGCCTCTGACGGTTTGCATCATTGTTAAAAAATTTACTTCCCTTCTACCTGCTTTCATGAAATTGAATTGCAGCAAAATTAAAACGACAGAAGAAGACAGATTTAAGGGAGCAATACACAAAACACCTGCCAGAATCATGAAAGAGCAGTGAGGGCCACAGAAATAAAAAGGATGAAGTAACATTTTATGAGCTGTCTCTGAACCAGGAGATACTAATTAAGGTTGTAGAGTTATATGAAAAAAGATAAAACATAGATAATACATCTACAGACATATTAATCAATGGCTGCCACGTGAGGCTTCACTGTGTGGCCACAAAAACGAAATACGGCCAAACCCCGAACAGACAGCAGGGACTCTGAAAACCCTCCCTCATCACCTCTGGGGAAGCCTCATGTAGAAACGTGAACTTAAATTACTGGTGGTTGGATTTAAAATGTGGAAGGTCAGTGCCAGACTGCCTCACTGTCCAAAGACTCCCCCTCTGTGGGATAAGGGGACATGAGGACAAGGCAACAAGTGAGAAGCACGGACTTGGACTCTTAATCCTCACAAGTTCCTTCCAACTCAAGATGTTCTGTGATTCTGTAATCCTGTTTGACCCATTGAAGCTCATGACTTGTAAAACAAAAGTTTAATTCCACTTTCACTATTAGACATTAGTTCAGGCAAGCTCTTCAGAACCCACCTCCATCCATTCAGAGGACATCAAAACAGGCTGGTACCTCCTCTAACCTCGAGTAAATGAAGTAAATGTTAAAATGAATTGTTGCAACAGAGCCTGCATGAAGAATGTAAAACACTAAGGAGAAACCTGGGTATTTCTTGAAGAGTTTTCCTTCACAAAACTGATGTTGCCACTGCAATGAAGGGAAAGGTAATTAGACTGATTAGCTGAAAATCATTGAGGAGCTGGCATTTGCTCCTTAGTGCTGAAGCTCTTCAGTGCCAGGATCATTCTGCTCTGCACACACCAACAAAGAATACTTAATGAAGAAAGGTGACTAGAGGGTGGAACTGTCCAGGGGGTTTTGCACCATACTGTGGAACATTTGCTGTTAGTTCTCAATGCATATTTTTAATCTTCAGGAGTAGTAGTCACCTTCCAAGTTTCAATTCCTTGATATTTCATATTATTGAACTCTAAATTCTTTTTAGATGAATTCCTTCCAAAGAGAAATGAACAAATAAACACCATTTTGCAACAGAAATTTCAGCAGAGAGTCTTCCTGGGCTTTTTAGAGCAGAATGTAAGAATGTAAGAGAAGAAAAAAAAAAAAAAAAGAAAGAAAA
>VYXC01011355.1:413539-436661 GCA_013397175.1 Platysteira castanea | reverse complement strand
AAAAAAAAAAAAGGGGGAAAAAGAAGATAGAAAGGAAAACCAATCCCTTTTCCTTTTTCAAGTGGTAATACTGATGAACTCATCGGATTTTCTTCTAACAATACAAGAATTACTGGTAAGTTTCCCTGAAGCCTGATATATTTCTGGTTAATAACTGAAATATTTGGCCAGTTTTTCAACAAAAGTAGCAAGAATATTCTGAAACAAAAGCTCTGGGTATGCAGAATGATATACTGAAATATAACATTAAAAATTTGGGTTGGGTCTCTTAAAGCATTTAATTCACCTATTTGTTTGTAAGTCATTTTATTGTCCAACTCATCTTCCACATGAGTAACAATAATTGTACAGGAAAACATCCTGAGACAAGACTGCTAAAGTATTTTCTGTCTTCATTCACAAATTATTTTTATTGCTCTCGACCCAAAATTCCCCACCCACATTCCATGTTTGGCTTGAGCAGTTTCATCAGAGATCTGTGCCTTCATTCCCTGTGTCACCTGTGTGGGAACATCCAGCAGGCCTGGCAGAACACACCATGGTACCACTCTTTATTACCCTGAACTTCATCAAACAAGATTTACAGAAGGAGGAAAAAGAAAAAAAAAAAAAAAAAAAAGAAAAAAAAATAATTTTTTACGACTGGGGGACAGCAACGGAATTTTTGAATAGTCAAATCAAGGGGAACAAAAAGAGCACTGATGAAAAGCTGAATGACTCAGATGAGGAAAAATTAGTTGACTGCGTTCCACCAGAATTTGCTTTTTGGTTTGAAACCCTATGATCTGGAAAGCAACATATTTGCATTTACTTTTTAATGCATTAATAGCAGCTTAATTGTGAAGGTTTCTTCTTAAATAATCTCATTAAAAATTAACTGGTGTTTGATGGATATGAAAACAGTTTTGATTTTGCTTTCTAGCTTTATTTCTACTAAAATTCTACAATTTGAAAAGTAATATATTTTTCTTTAATTATTATCACAACAGTAAAGTAATTTTGCCAGCTTTTCTACTGAGTAATTTGATCATTACAGAAATGAGCTTTGCTTCAGCTGGCTTTTGATTTGTGTGTACATGCATTAGGATTTTACGGTCTTTCATTAAAAGCTAAAATGTGATCTAATAATGTCTCCCACGTCAAGGGCAATGCAACGGGGCATTGCTTTTGGAGGAATTCTGGCCGAGGATTTGGGCTTACCTTGCCAGCAATCTAAGGAGCAGACAAACCACTCCAGATCACTGCCCATCAGGAGGATGGTGCCAAACTCTTTTTATTGGTGCCCAGCAGCAGGACGAGGAGCAATGGCCATCAAATAAAACACAAGAAGTTTCACCTCAACATAAGGAAGAATTTCTTACACTGAGGGTGGCAGAGCACTGGAACAGCTGCCCAGGGAGGCTGTGGATTCCCCCTCTCTGGAGACATTCAAACCCCAGCTGGACACCTCCCTGTGCCACCTGCTTGAGGTGACCCTGCCTTGGCAGGGGTTTTGGGCTGGGTGATCTCCACAGGTCCCTTCCAATCCCAACAACCCTGTCAGTCTGTGAAATACGCTTTTGAAGGATGTAATTAATTTTCCTCACTGATATCATAAGCAAAAATGATATCATAGGCAGTTTAGAACTTTTTTCTTTCCTTTTTCATTGTTCTTTTACTATAAAAAACCTTAAATTTGGAGATCAGTTTTACAAATGTGCACAGAAACCATCACACAAGAATGTTAAATTTTGAAAAATCAAGGACAAAAGGGAAGTTTGCAAAAAGAAGCCCCACAATTTCCACATAATCCTTCCTGTGATACCACATGCATGTTCAATACAGGCGTGTGCTGTAACAATTTAATCTTACATTAATGTTTCTGCACAACTCCCTCTTCATCCACGGCAGAGGCAGTTTGCAAGGAGGTGAAATTCAGTGTGCTTTAACGTCATAAATCTACTTACAGTCCTAGATTTCATTTAAGCCCTGCACTGGCAAGAAATCTTATAGACTGAAGGTATTTTATTTTACTGGTGAATTCAAGTCTTCTGTTTAATGACTTTTTCCGAAACTAGAATTGCAGCATAAAAGGAGGGATTATCCATTATCCCTACCCATTTTTATCACAAAGAGACCATACCTCCATTCACAATAGGTAGAGAGACAAAAATCCAAGTTGCCCTAATGTAACCTCACCTATAAAAACACTGCTTATAGCATAGTTGTATGTGAAAATGATATAAAACCCCAAGAATCTCTGCAATTCATAAAATAATTTACAACACACACTGTTGTCACAACTTAAAAGTGATTGAAAATTGCCTTGGAAATCATGGCTAATGGATTATAATAGCCTTTGTCACAAATTATCCTGAGTAGTTTTGGTTAAGCATCATGTAGCTTTATATAACATTATACTGCATTAATATTCTATTTCATCAAACCGCTCAAAAACCTCTGTTAATCTTAATGGACCCAACAAAATAGATCTCCTAAGAATTTTGATAACATCTCTTTTAGTATAGGTGTGCTGGTTGTGGCTGGAATAGAGTTCATTTTCTTTACAGTAGCTACTACAGGGCTGGGTTTTGGATTTGTGCTGGAAACAGTGCTGATAATTCAGGGATGTTTTCCTTACTGCTGAGCAGGGCTCGTACAGAGCCAAGGCCTTTTCTGCCTCTCACCTCAGCAAGTGGGCAGGGTGGGGTGCACAAGGAATTGGGGGAGGACACATCAATCAAGTGGTGATGAACAACTACTCTTGTTTGCATCACTTGCCTTTTGGGGGGTTTATTTCTCTGTCTTTGTTGTTTTCCTTTTATTTACAAACGATGATGATGATCATTACTATACAATTTCAATTATTAAAATGTTTTAATCTCAACCCATGAGTTTTCTCTTTTGATTCTCTCCCTCCATCCTGCTGGGAGGGAGGGAGGAAGTGAGTGGTTACTTGGTGCTTAGCTGCTGACTGTGGTTAAACCACAACATGGTAGATGACTATTTAGCCCAAGGAGACAGACCTTATAACATAAATACCTACTTGACAGAGAAGCAGAGTTAATATTTGTCAAAGAAAACCCCTCACATAAAGCCTGGACTGAGCTAATTACAGTCAAAGAAATTCTAGAATTTTCTGCTTCCCCACAGAACCCTAAGAAAGGTCAAATTTTCAAAGCAGGTATTGTAAATGTACTGAGCAAAGACTTCAGGGTGAAGAAAGACACAGGAAAAGGAACAGCCAAATTGCCATATATAAGTTCCTGCATTCTTTTTGGGTAAAACATAATCATGCAGAATTATTATTGCTAAAAATTTTCCAGCCACTAAAAATTTTAAATGGGAAATTAACATCAGGTTGCACATTGGTGAAATAGCCAGCGACATGCAAAGAAACATCTACAGCAACCCAATTTTTTTCATCTGTGCTTGTATGAAGAATTTTAACAACATTCAGCAGATGCCGTCGTTGTGTGAGATTCTCTTGATTGCTGTAACTCTGCAACAGAAAACAGGATTTGCGTACAAGTAATAATAGCAAGATACTCCTTGGAAAAAGGAAATGGTACTTCCAAGTGGAGTTGTTAACACCAAGAAATATGGGATGCCTGCTGTGCAAACTTATTTAAGAGCATTGCATTGCACAATATTCTAGTTGAAGTGTTCCTGCTAGACAAGGAGCATTTTACCAAAAACTTTCCTTTGACTACAGAAATACTTGGTATCATCCCCATTTTATTTATCTTAAATAAATATGCACTGTAATGCACTTACATAAAGTAGGAAATACTGATTATCTTAAAATGATCTTGGTCTAGACCACTTGCCAGCATGCAAAGTCAATTAAGTTACAGATTTGAGCACTTAACATTTCTCTCATTATAACTCTTCATATGGTGTGAGAAGGAAAAACGGTGATGAATTTTAGGAGTAGTCTTCTAGTTCTGGTAAGATATATGTGTATGCAATTTCATGAATTCACCAGGAACAAAAATGGGATGGCTACAGGGGGCAGGGAGAGATGGAAGGGAGAGAAGGAAAAAAAAAAAAAAAAAGAAGAAAAAAGTACAGATTTCCCTACAGTCAGAAGAATTCTGTATGCAAGTTTGAGGAATAAATCAGAAACTGCTCCTACTGCCATCCTTATCAAACTTAATGATGCTCTGCACAATTCACAGGTATCAGTCTGATCAGAGATACACTATCCATGGTTCCAAAACGTGCACCTCAACTTTAGCACCATTCATCTGCTACAGGTAACAGGGTCCGGGATTAAAACAAATAGCATATTACATTGAAAGCAAGAGCATCTGCTGGAAGTGCACTGCAGAGCAACAGATGTTGTACTGTAACAAATAACCATCAATCTTAAGCTGATCCCGTGGCACTGACAAGGCATTCAAAATGCAGCTGGACAAGGAAAGACCCTCCTAACTCAAAGTTATTCACAGAACTCTCTGAGTGATTTAGCAAAATAATCTCGAAATCTCTGGACATCTCAGCAAACCCTACCTTTAAAAAGCCATTTAGATTCATCACACCATTCTGTCCAGCAGTAAAGGATTTATGTTGTTTACTTCTCTTTGTGTAGCTGCAGGATTTTATGTATCCCAGTATCCAACAGTGCAGACAATGGCAGCAAAAAAAGAAAATCACTGCTCAAATGTGAATACAACATTGTTAAGGATACCCCAGCACCATCATTCATTTTAAAGTTGCATTTTAAAGGCAGGATGCAATCAAGGAAACAAAGACCTCTAAAATGTTCCAGTTGTTTTCAAGAGGCTACACACTACTCTTGCTGGAAAACAGCTACATCAAGGACCACAAAAGCACAGGTTACTGGTGAGGGGGAAAATACGAAACAATTTTAATTAAATTTTCCAGGAGACTCTTAGAAAGCTGTAGATGACAGACATTCTAATACTGGATCTTGGCTGAAGCTACTGTAATCCACTGTATTTTGTGTCAATAATCTCACTGATAAATGAGGTTCAGTTGTCCATTTAAAATACAAGACTGTTACAGAAGTAGTATCTGTAAAACTTGATTAACACCAAAGATATGAAAGAAAACCAAGCTTGTTTGTTTGTTTTTAGAGTTGCCCATACCCAATATTAACTTATAATCAAATAAAAAATCAGACTGGATAAAAAATCTGTTTTTGTGCTGAAAACCCTAAGGGACACCAGGAAGGATTACACCATCTTTTTTAACTATTTTTTTAAGACCTAGTAGTATAAGTAGTATATCAATATAAATATTTTGGATACTTGAGCACATCAGTCTATGCAGCACTGCCAAGCTGTGCCAATCCCACCTCTTAGCAAAATGTCAGCCTATGTATACTAATTACAAGCAGAAATGAATGTGAAGTATTTTTACGGCACAATGATATTTCAGAATCTTTTGACATTAATCTTGATATTGTGAACTACATACGCAACTCCATACTTTGTTACTATTATGTTCAAACCATTTTTTTTTCTTTTTTCCCCCAGAATTTTTAAAATCACAAAGTGACAATATTGTTGTCTTAGCCTTGCTTTGTAAATATATAGACATACAAAATACATCCAGTATGGTAACAACATGAATTAAATTAAATATTTATCACAGAAGAAATGCAGAACATAAACCAAAGAGACAGCAGCTCAGAATGTAATTTTTCTCTATTATATTTTCAATATTTGCTAAAGATCTGCTAAAGTTGGCTACTTCTCCTTTGGAAATCAAATATTTTACTGATTCTGACACTTTTCATATGGAAGGAAATCTGATGTTCACATACACACACAGACAATTCACAATCCCATCATAGGCTTCAGATACCTGAAATCTGTTACCTTGATGTAGTCTGATTATAGTGAGAAACCTGATATTCTCTTACCTAGAACACAAAAGAGAAATTGTTTTAGATTAATTCATAGCATTGTTCAAATCACACATTTTGCAAATTAAAGAAGAATGAACTACGTACAACCAACAAATTAGGTTTAGACTACTTAGTGGTAAATGGCCTTTAGTATTAAATCCATCCAAGAGATTTGGTATCATCTTCTATCACAGAAGATTGTCATTGTCTCACCTGAGATGAGTCAAAATGGAATCTCTTCAATCAAGGAAGGTTGAAAGCCATGTAAAAATCCAAGTTCCATGTTTGCATATATCTTCTTTTTGTTTTGTTTAGTTTTTTGTTGTTTTTTTTTTTTTTTTCTTTTTGTTTTTTTTTTTTTGTGTGTTTTTTTTTTTGTTGTTGTTGTTGTTGTTTTGTTTTATTTTGGGTTTTTTTGTTGCCTAATGATACTATTAAAAATGCTTTGGTTTATAAACCAGTAAATACATACATTCTCAAACAACCCAACCTTTAAGGTGTATAGATTCTTTTAAGCAAAGTAACTTTACCTTAATGATGCCAACAACAAAGAAATTACAACTTCTTTCAACTGCTTGAACTATGGAATATATGGATTCCTGGGACAACTAGTACTTTGCTCCTACAAGCTGTTTATTAACACTTGTGTGGATTATTGGAGTCTCAACCAAGACCACAATATTGTTTACTTTCCACTAGAGCTCACCTTATGGGAAAAATGAGACAAAATATCCCTTAGTTTAGAGCTACAGCCATAAACCATCAGGGCTCACTGTGCTATAAAATACATTTTGGGGTGAAAACACATGAAAACATAAGCAATTTATAAAATGCTGTAATACTTATTTTAAAATTTAGCTTTCAAGTATAGTCTAACTTCTGAGCAACACAGCAAAAATGAATACAAAACCAGCCAACTTAGTATGTCTTCAAAACACAAAGGTTTTCAGATAATTTAAAATCCACCAGTACAGTATCACTCACTGGTCCTGGTCCAGTATCACTGACACACCCAGCAAGCACAGGTTTGTGTCTGTGGAGACACAATAAAGACGCTCTTGCACCTGCCAGGTTCAGCAGAAAGGAGGAAAAAATGGATGGATTTATTTACATTATCTCATTCTTATACATGTCCCAACTCCACAAGGGATTGGAGAACATGTCACTTCCTTCTCAATCCCACTGGAGAAGAAAGGTGCTCATCAAAGCTCTCTTATCACAAAAGGAATGAAAAACAGAAAATACCGTTAAGTAAACAATGGCTATTATTTACATGAAACTGTGTGAGAAAGAATCTGACTCCAAGGTTAAAAACAGAAGGCTAACAAAAACCAGGGCAACACAGGTTGGGTGCATTTTTTCCAGCACCAACAAACGCGGATCTGCTCCTTTCTTTCTCCCCCCAGGTGCTGCAGTTTCTTCATGCTCTGTTTGTGTAGCCATGCGCTGACCCAAAACTGCTTGGTGACATTCCCCACTCTAAACTTCAAACCATTTAAACTTGAAAAACAGTTTTCTGTTTACTTTTTTAACTAGATCATTTAGACAGGTCTGGGTTAGTTTCTGGTAATAGCAGTGCTTGAAATGGCACAACAGAGAGTGTGATAACTCTCCGTGGAGAAAGCTTTGCTGGCAGAGGATCCCAACCTTTCCTTCAACCTAATTCTGTTTATCCATTAGGCGGTCTAAGTGATTTTCTCAGTGAACAGCTACGGGACAGCAAAACTAACTTTTTTTTTTTTCTCCACTGTTACTGAAACCTGTGGAACACAGCTTTCTTTAAAACCAATTCTTTTCTTGTTCCCTCTGTTGAGTTCATTATCTTTCAGTAACCAACTCGGCTGTTTTTTGTAGGTTTTCCTTAATAATTGTGACTCAGTTGGGGTGAGTGATGGTCCTGGGGTAGAGAGGAGGGGGGGGAAAAAAGGTAACATTCCCAGTGGTAAATGGTTTGTAGTGTTTATCTGATTTTATTCTTTAGAAAAGCTGCTTGGCTTCATCCTCACAACTTCCAGTAAAGGTTTTCTTATACTTGAAGAATTATAGAATATTCTGGCAATTCTAGGTTTAGGATATATAATATTCTAGGTTCTGTTAGACAACAAAGTATTTATATCTTCCAATATCAAGGTGTTTTATTTAGAGTTTGCTAAATACTTTGAAGAAGGATGCAGAAGTACTATAATCCAAAAATATTTCAAGATTAAAAAAAAATTGGGCTTCCACAGGGCAAGCCAAGCAGCTTCTGAGAAAGGAAAATTTTGCCACATGAAAGTGCCTGCTACTGCAAATGTTGTCACAGTTCTCCAAATCCTCCCTTTTCAGTGGTCATGCCATTTGTCTAAGATAGAAAAAGAGGAGCTCCAAAGCTAGACTCTTTCTGTGGCATCCTTTTACTCTTTCTTTTCTACTTCTGTGGCATCATTTTACACTTTCCTTTCTACTCTTTTCTTCTACTCTAAACTGCAGAATTAAAAATGTGTTTATCTTAGGATTTATGTGCATTATTCTGTTTTTACTAATGGCTATCACAACTGCAGCCACCAGCCCTCTTTCATGTCAAGTGAGAGAAAACTTAAAATGGTCTTTGGAAAAGAAAAACAGATTCTAAGAGCATATACTGGGATTTATTGCTGTTGTCTGAAATATCAAAACACCTGCAGGTTTTAGTAGCTGGGATATGTTAGAGAAAGGGAAAAAAAAAAAAGGATCGGGTATCGTATTATAACCTGTATTTTCAGCTGTGAAATTGAGCAGCAGATGTTCATAAGCAACAAGGAATTTCAGTGTAATAACTGGTAAGGAAAGTTGCTTCAGTGTGGGATAGCAAAATGGCATTGACATGCTCTGGTTGGACACAAAGGGAACAGAGAAACGTTCCAGAGAAAAGGAAGAATTCTGTGTCATGTACACTGAAGAAACTGGGAATGGCATAAAGAAAAAGCATCACTGGAGATTTTTATAAAGGTTTAGAGTTCATTTCCATATGATTTAAAGAGATCAGAACTTTACAACTGAGGTGTAAATTGAAAGTTATAGGTTTTATGATCGATGATCCAGGAACAAGCTGAGTTCAACAAATATCTGAGCAGTTAGAAATCAAAGCAGTCCTAAACCAATAGCAGAGTATAAGAGTAGCCTTGAATAAACAGATACATTGTTCTTAAAACCCAATTGGGCAAATCTATTATAAAATAATTCACAGTAATGGAAAAACACCATGATTTTAAATTGTGATCACTACTAATGAGTCCAACTACTAAATTACCTTCCCTTAAGACAGATGACATTTAAAATCTTAAGACTAGTAATTTTATAAATTCAATCTTAGCAACTGCCTTAATTTCTTACTATAAATTAATCCTTTGAGCTCAAAACCGGAATACAAAAAAATATTTACATCTTTGTCACAGTTATTCAGACTGCTCAGATCCAAGACTTGCTCACAGCTCTCAGGCTAATCAGGCCTGCTTGCATCATATGAATTCTCCTTGAGCTCGACTTTGAGTTGACTTTGAAGTTTATGAGCTGAAAAGCAGCTAAATTAAGCAGAACAAAACAAGCAAATGACAGCTAAAGAAGCATTAGACCCAAGTCTATCCATTCAATTAATTTGCAGTTTTACCCACTCTTCTGTTTAACTGCTTTGTCAAAATTTCGACAGAAGTACCATATGACTGAATTTATGCTACACACATCAGTAAGATATATGTCTGAAATAAAAGACAAAATAAATAATTCTGCACAACGAGACCTAGTAAAAAAAAAAATCTCACTCAATTTTTTTCTGGTTTACTTTTAAATGTACGCACATGCTCTTTACTGGCAATTTAAAATGTTATTTTATAAAAACGTGAAAAAAAATCATAAAGAGGCAGGAAAATACATAAGAACTAAAATAAGGAATAAATGTACAAATTATAAAAGTCTTCCTGGGAAAAAGGCATAGGAGACCTTGTAGGAAACTAACAATTCTTTATTTTGTTGTACACTGATAGAATTCAACCCAAATAACGTGTGAGCCCAATTAAGATATGAAATCAGTCCTTAACAGGACAAAGTGCATCAGCTTTGTCCTCAGTTACTTCAAGGAACCGCCACCTGCCTTCTCAACCTTTCAATCCAGTTTTTCACCTCAAATGTTGCTTGAGATAGAAACAGATGAAACAAGAACACCCATCAAAGGCTGGTATAGAAACTACAGAATCTTCTTGTTTCCAGACAGATTTTTTAATTATTATGGATATGTAAGTTCTCAGTAGAGATGGTACCTACTGGAACTGCGCTTTTCTAACCAAAGAATGCAAGAACCCACTTCTCACTTCCCAAAGCTACCTACAGCAAGAACAAAAGCAGTAAGACAAAATATGTTGGCTAAGTCTAAAGATGATCAATAAGCCTTTAGGAGTATGTTTATGTAGAAGGATCAGTCTTGAGTCTTGTAGAGACAAATATACTTTGCTTTTTGCCTTATTTTTCCCTCCTCAAAAGGAGAAAAGCACAATGTGCTTTAGTAAACTTTTCTACTTTTGTTCCCACAGAATTCTTTATTGTTGTGGAGAGATTCTTCCAGTAATCGAGCTAACTTAGCAAAACCTGTAGCTTGTCACTTCCTGAAGAAAGGTGACAGGTGCTAATTTTCTCAGAGGCATCACATTCATACAAAGTCTGAACACATACTTATAGGGATAATAAAACAGGTCTTTTGACCCAAATACAGTCTCACTCCTCTAAATCATAAAACAACTGAAAGGAAACAATGAGAAAAATTGTGTTATATCATCAGTGTAACTCCCAAAATAGCTGACTAAATCTCCCATTAACTATATGATTTTAATGTAATCAAGGTCATTAATGTTTCCTGAGCACTTTATGTATGCAGTTTTACAAAGCACATGCAATAAGAACCTCTTATTTTCCACAATTTCCATGTAAGCATTAACAGAAGTAATTCTTCTTTATGAAACGATTTTCCAATGAGTTCTGAAAGCTTGGATGCAGATGTACTTATCTATCCTCTAAAGCCAAGATAAACAACAGTGCAAGCTCTTTTTTTTTTTTTTTTTTTTTTTTTGCATGCATGGTTGATTTTCAAATCATGCCTTGAAACAAGTTAATAATTATCTATAACTAGAAACACATGAAAATGTCCCCACTTCACACTGCTGGCTGGAAAAACCATTGCCAATAACTAAATCAGAGGAAAAGTAATAATGTGTCAAGAAAAAACCCAACATCATAGCTATAAGCATCACAAAAAAGGTATCTTCAGTTTTACTTGAGTCTAACTTCCATTACTTAGAGCAATACATCATAAGTGTATTAATCAATTTACTGTGCCACAATCTTGTAAGAAGTACTAGGAGGTATCAGAATCACATATTCTTCGTTAAGGACTAACCAACCAAAAAAAAAAAAAAATTGTTGAGAATGTTTTAAATGCATACGTCAAGTTTAAAAAAAAAAAAAATAGGGTCAAACCAAAATATCTGATTTGTCCAAAATACAGAGATTTTTCTCCATCTGAATTTCACACTTCTGTTACATAGCTTCTGTGTCCTGCAGAGAGGCTTGAAGCCTTGTTTCTCAAAGCCAGACGAGCCAGATGTAGGCTCTCATCTGTAATTTGGGGTAACAACCTAATTTATACCTTTAGAGAAATCAGTGATGTAAAGCTTATTTGTAAACTCTAAATTCTGGAGTAGGATCTCCATTACTTTCATGTGTAAATTGTAAGGTAGGCAAATCATAAAACTACTGGTTAGGATAGTTCTAATGCACTGGGTAAATAATCAGGTCCTATGCCGTGAGTTTCTTCTGAAATGATGTAGAAATTAAAACAGTGATAATTATTGTGTCTCATTTATACTGTTTTATAAAACTTAAGTTACTTTAAGAAATGGTAGCTATAAAGTCTGAATATTATTCTAGATAATACACTCTATACCTTATGTTAATTCTAAGTGGAAACACTTGGAAAATAGTAAGAGGAAATATGTGCGTGCTAGATATAGGCCGGGATTGAGATGCTGTACCAAGACAGAAAACCCAGAGAGAAGCTGTGGTGTAGTGACCTTGGCTGGCTGCCAGATGCCCACCCAGCTGCTCTCATTCCCCCTCCCAAAACAGGACAGGGGGGGAGAGATTAAGATGAAAATGCTTGTTCTTTTTTTTGTTGCCACCAACAAAACAGACATGACTGAGGGAAAATTAATTTAATTTATTGCCAGTTACAACAGAGTTGGATGGCGAGAAAAAAAGAAAAAACACAAAACACTTTCACTTCTTCAATCCCAAATCCCCTGCCTCCCCCAGTGGAGCAACGTTGGGGAATGGGAGCTGGGGTCAGTCCACAACAACTCTTCTCTGCCACTCTTTCCTCCTCATGCTTTTCCCCTACTCCAGGCGTGGGGTTTTCCCTGGGTGCTGCAGGGGAATCTGGATCACCTCCTCCTGCTCTCCCCTTGGGGCTCTCAGGGCTCTTTCTCACATTTTTCCTCACCATCCTGGCTGTGGGCTCAGCCATGCTCTCTGCTGGGTTGGCTGGACCCAGCTGTGTCCAGCACGGGGCAGCTCTGGCTGCTGCCCAGTGAGGCCACCCAGCAGACCCTGGGCACCTGCACCCCTACAGACCCACAAACTGGCTTCATAACCGGGGCTGTCAAGGCTGAGAATTCCCCCGGGAAGCTGGGCAACACAGTCAGCTGTCATTTGTCATCAGGCAGATGTGCCCCGTCTCGATTTCTCTGTCAGTCTCCGTGCACAAGGTAGCTACTCAGAGTTAGTGCTGTGACTGCTCCTGCAGCCTAGAAAAAGGCTAAATCTTGCTATTTATCCAGCATTTTGCTTTAAGTAGACCTTGGAGTCAATTATAAAAGTATGTGTACGTGAAATTTCTATCAATAATCCTAAACAGATGAAGGAAGAGGTAGCACTATGGGGGACATGAGGATTGTTTTGTTATTGACATACACAATAATTGATTAGGTTTCTCAGCTTCTGCTGCTAAAAATTCTGATGTATTACACTTAGGATTACTAGTTAGCTTCCATTTCCTTTCAACTTTTGCCTCTGGATAAGCTCAACTATTCCCAAGAAGAAACACTGATCAAGTACATTTGTCATGCGAACAACTATAATAAGGTAATTCATCATAGTCTGTCAGACGCTTATTCCAGGAAGACTGCTGCATTTTTATCCTTACTTAAAAATCTGCTGTCACTCCTGCTGGAAATTTTGGTAGACACTTTGGACATGTTTAAAAGCCCTTCCAAACTGATAGTGGCAGATAATTAAGTTATCAGCTATCAAAGTCTTTTTTCACTCTCTGCAATATTTATGACACCATGAACCTTTCTGTCTGTTTTAATCTGACCTGTTCTGAACGTGTGATCCCTTGTTCCTTCCCTTTTCCTTTCCTAATGATAGCCAGTGACCAGTGTAATTCACTGCAACAAGTGAACCTGTTCTGGAGGGTCTAATTGAGTAATTTTGTTTTCTTTTCAAGGTCTGAACTCAACTACATCCCACAATCTATTCTTCAGTACTGCAAAAAGATTTACTCGAAGGCAAAGCAAGCTAAGATTCCAGGTTTCCAAATGGAAGAAGAATAAACCAGAATAGGCTCAGATTTGTGTGTGGGTGAAAGTGGGAGTTGCTATTTAGGCTGTCAGTAATGCTTCATGTTTTTGTATATTCTCTAGTCAAAGCCAAACAATTTTTTTTTTTTTTTGCAAGCTTGGCACTTCACCTGCATGTCAGGTGCAAAATCTCATGTACTCTTCCTGTATTTTCTCTTACATTTCTCTGGTAGTGCTCTGTGGATATAAATATTCTCTTTCAAATAAAAAAAAAAAAAATCTGCTTTTTGTTCACAAAAAAATAGGCCATGAAGTTTTAGCACTGGTGAAAAATCTCACAAATGGAAATGCACTGAAGAAAAAAACTACTGGGAAAGAAGCAGGTTCTATTTTCATCTTCTAGAACAGCATTAACAATAGCAAGGAGAAAATAAACTCAATCTTGCAGATCTATTGCCTCACACACAAACACAAACAGGGCATAGTTTTAATCCTTGCACCTCGTCCATCAGCCCCTTTTATCTGCGGCTTTTCAAAAAAGCAACGCAAACCTAATGACAAAGTGATCTTAAAAGCTAGAATCAATTTCCACTGCAGTCACAGCCGTCAGGAAGATACGGCGAGAAGTTAGATCTGATAAGCAAAATTAAAAGTAACATCAGTTAAGCCCACAGGTAGATACATGGGGCAGATTTCTAGCAGTGCCATGCAATCCGTGTGCACTTGGTTTATTAACAGCATTTCATTTGTGAAAGACGAAGTAGCATGACACAAGATTTATCCTGAAGCAAGGCTTCATCAAGTGTGAAAGATGGGGATGCAGCATCAGAAGATAAATGAGCACTGCTCCTAATACTGGAAAAGGGAGGGAGCCCTGATAGCTGCAGGTGAAGCAAGGACCATTCTTAACGCTTACTTCACTTGTATTAATAAGTCTTCAATAAAAATGACATATATTACAAATAAGAAGTCTAAGTATGCAAGGAACCAAGTCAGTAATATTTCAGTCTGCAAAATACCCCACCTTCCAAGCTTTGTTTGTATGTGTCTCAGATGGAACAAATGAAATGAATTTTAAAAAGACAGAAATAGACTTATGCACTCAGAGATTCTAATGCATTTGGAATTAAGAACATTTGTAACCAATTCACTTGGATTTAGCGTTTCTAAAGTTTGGTCTCTGAGAAGGGAGATTCAGAAGCTAAAGTACACATTATTTTCAAAACCAATATTTAAGTAGTATCATGCTTAGTTCTCTTTCCTAGACTTCTCATATTGGCTAAAACTTAACAGAACCAAGATTTCCAGTGAAGATTGTGAAACAATTATTCATTGAAGAATGCAGTTCCTACTACTAATATCAATTCCAAATCAATCTAACTACACCATCCAGCGCCTACAATTTGAGGGACACAATTTACCTCAGAGTATCAGCAGAACTTGATATTTTTGGCCAGCGTTATTAGGTGTTCTTCACAATTTTCTTAACCACCCCTTTCCTTTCCCCCTCACACCGAGTGTGAAAAAGAGAGCTGCTTCTTTTTGATTTATACTCTGTATAGATTACTTAAGAACAGAACCACAATTGTCTAACTGTCCAACTTTCATGCTAAGTTTTCCCCTTCCATGTTCTCCCACCTCTAACTCCAGAGCTGGATCACTCCTTGCCCACACTGTGGTTCCAGGTTTGAAGCAAACAGATGTGCCAGACAAGCAGATGTCCTGAAAACCTTGGCTGTAAATCGCAGCTCTTCCCTATCCCATGACCAAATGATGTGGCATACATCCTTCCCAGGAGAGAAAAAAGTTCAGAGGTGCAAATGAATGCAGCCCCTGACCGTGTGTAAATAGCCTTTGCCCAGCATATCCACCCAAAAATGGCAGAGCCTCTCATTTTCAGTTCATAGAGGGTTTTTTTGGTTGGTTTTATTAATCTAGTTGCCCTTAGCAGTCACAACTCGCCTGAGCTACAGGGAGTGCTAAGGAACAGAATCAGCAACTTTAGGGAAAGATTTCAAAAGACTCAGAGCTGAGCGTCCATATTCCACTTGAAGACAATATCTTATTATAATTCCTTCATATTCTGAATAGAAAATCTAGAGTCAAGATTTTGTGAATGTGGAGTGCTATGATGTAACTACTTAGTATTAGGAAAAACCTTACTATTTATATGACTGTTGTGAGAATCTGCCCAGACTGTAATGAAAGTAAAGCTGCTGGAGTACACACAATGAGTCAGAATTGCAAAGAATCCCAATTTCTGTTTTAAAATAACATTAATTTTTGATATAAAAGCCATATCAAAGTTACAGCACAGAGAAGCATAGTTCTTATTGCCAAAGGGACTTGGGGACCGTGACAACAAATTTTGGGATGCTGGATTTTAAACTGGAGGCACTCCTATCATGAAACAATCATTTTATCCAGGGAGTTATAAAAACAGGCTAAACAATGCAAGGCCATAAAACGTTTGACCTCTTTCCCACAAGCCAATAAATCAGGGTGCCAAAAAAGCACAACACTATCAAACTGATGAAACCATGAGCCTGGTGAGAAGGCCTCCAAATTCAACTGGGAAGAATTTCATTTCAGATTTCCAGGGGGAATTCTTGATGCCAGATAGACTGAATTCCTACTCAACATTTCTCTGTCTGTGGTGATCATTACTTTTAATTATTTCTGACATTTTGTCTATCATGCTGGATCCCTGGAGAGAAGTAATGAGTCTCCTCATGTGAAAGGTGAAAAGAACGAAGATTGCATTAAGATGCTTGAAATAAATTAACTGCATGATCTTACAACTATAAAACCCCAGAAAGGATCCCATTAAACCACTTGCAACTACCAGTGTGACCACAAAAATCTCCTCATCAGCTATAAAAGCTAACTAGCAACATCTTAATTCTGGCATTTCAGTTTCATTAGTTGACTGTGTGTGCTTGTTCCAGATTTAATACCAGCAACTGCCTGATAAGAATGCTCATGCCAGTACCAGCCAATCAATGAGGGCTGCTGACGTGAGGATCTGAGCTCAGTCATTTCCCAACTGTTTCTTTTTGAGTATTTGGGGAAGCAGTTTGGTGAAGTTATCTTTAACCTTTTCCTGAAGGTCGTGTTTGTACTGTAATAAACCTTACTCAGCTTTTTGCAAAGAATGTACCAATCAGCTCAAATCAAAAGCATTGGAAAGTACAAATTACATTCTCTCTTGTCCTGGCTTGCTGGGAGAAGCACTGTGTGATAGTCTCAAGGAAAATTAAGCAAAGAAGTCCAACAGTGTGTATTGTCTTATCTTAATAAAATTTTGCAACAGCAATAAATGCCTTAGAAATACAACTAAGGAGAAAAGCTAATTGGTAGAAGATTATAAATTATATTTTTGTATTCAACAAAATAAGTACAGGATAATTTATTATTATATTCAAAACTACAACTTCATGGGTAACGGCAGAAGACTGCAAAAATAATTTAAAATACTTTCCTCTGAGAAACACTGTTTTATGAACTACTAATGTATCAATACATTTTATAAAAAACCACTAATATATTAAAATAATCTATTTTCTCCCTATTTTTACACATAATGCATTTACTAAGCAATGTTGCGGATACATGCGCCCATCTATATATATATAAAGTAGCATAAAATAAGCAAATATGTACTCAATTTTCTACTTTATGAAGTAAATTGTCTACCTTCTCTTGGTAATATTCATACAATACCTCTTTTCTAAGGTGTATAAATACACATCTACAAGTAACATTTCGAGTAGTTCTGACTGGCAAGTTCAGCCTTGTCCTAGAAATGGTAAAAGATGGTCAAGAAATAACATGTTATAGTAAATATCACATTTTTAGATGACAAAAGCTTCAGAATCCCAAGAGTGCCGAGTTCATTTTCTGTGATCTTTTAGCACCTTTTACCATTTTTAAGTTTCTTTAGGGGAACTCCTGCAGATCTTTCTGTCAGAAAAATACATTAAGCAAATTAACTGGTTACATTTCTCCTGGGGCCATGAGTTACACCATATATCATAACGAGGTGATTATGTTGCCACTTTGTAGCTGCTGGACTTTGCATTAAGTGTTATTTGACACATGCTTTCATAAAATGAATTTAGAAAAAACAGGCAGTAAAACACAGGCAGGAGAACAGTGGTGACTTCACGTGCTAATCGTGATTGCAGCTCTCTCGTTAGCACCTAGCACTGCAGTGTACACATTTTTGAGATAGGTTTTATTTCTGCTGTCAGACATAAAAGATAACTTGTCAACAAATTTGCATGAGTAATTAATACCATACAGACAAACAGGAAATAAAATTCCAAGATATGTATCTTCCTTTCTTATTCCCTTAAGTTGTTAATAGACACTTGAACTAAATGTTTAGAAGCAATTATCCAGCCATTACTGGAAGCCATTTACAAAAATATATATAGAGTCCAGAACTACATAAATCAATTATAAAAAAAAAAATCAGAGGAGTTATTCTACAAATTCTCAGGTAGAAGGCCATCAGAGCAGTGTAATTTTACTATAAAACTAGACATGCACAAAAAGGCTTGGTCTGCATAAAAAGTTCTGATCAGGAAAAAGCAAACCCGCAATTTTGCCAGTCACATTCAGCAGAAGAACCAAACTCAGTAATAAGGTTTGGGCACATAAGCACAAAAATCAGATGTTTGTTCTAAAATGCATCTGTTGCTTTCCAGCAGTCTTGAATTACAACAGAAAAGTCAGATATATAAAAATAAAAGATCTGCAAACAGGAAGGAAATAAGCCATTGGGAATATATTTCAATTTAATATCATGTTTAGCAGTTGCTGCAGTGCTCCTCAGATATGTTACAGTAGTCAGAACTGGTACAGTCTAAGCCATGATTCTGCAAAATTTCGCCTTCAAGACCTTTACTGAAACTAAATACAAAACCTTACCGACTTGACACTGACACAAACACATCTGGGTTAGCAAGCACAGTTCTTTGTTGCACTAACTCATATTTACACTGCTCTTAAATCTCACCTTGAAGGAAGGAGCAGCTATTTCAAGACTAACAAGTACTGTTGTTATTGAACGTGCTGGGATTTTTATTACAATATCTCTCATCACATCTAACTATGCAAAGCAGTTAGTATTTTTATCATCTGCAATTACTGAACTTCACATTCACCATCAGAAGCTCATGCTTAACTTTAAACTGGTTTTAAATACTTCTTTTTAAAAACAAAGACCTTTTCTTAATTTTTCTTTTTAAGTTTCAGACACTTGGGAACTGCATTTTATTTAACAAGCTGTCCTTGGTGTGACTTCTAAAACATGTAATCTGCGAAAATAAATGAAATAGACGTGTTAGGCTTTCATATAACATTATATATGTGTGAAAACATGAAGAGCATTAGGCCTTTTCATCTTTGTGAGTTACCATTGAGATGCACTCTTCAGAAGAAAGCAAGAACAAAAGCAAGACCATGTCCTAGTTATTAAAAAGTATATCACCTCAAGATGTGTAATGGCAGTTAACAAGAGCAGAAAGAAACCCTGCAACATAGTTTATTCAGCATGAATAAACATCTAAGTGATTCGATTGGAAAAAAAAGGATCCAGTATCTCCATTTTCTAGACCTTCTTCTTATAGAACAGACGTTCAGAAACAGCATTCTTGTTGAGCTATATTTCATGATCAGAGGGATCTTTATTCTCCTAATTGCAATTTAAGCTAAAGAAAGTAACAGAAATAACCCACTCATCTGTAAACATACTGTACACCACAAGGTGCTTAACCAAGGTAAAGTCTTATTTTGTGCTTTGTGCTCCCAATATAGGAAATAGAAGACTCATAAATCACCACAGAACTGACTGGGTTGGAAGAGACCTTAAAGATCCAAGCAAGATCAAGTTCCAACCCTTTTCCATGGGTAGGGACACCTCCCACTATCCCAGGTTGCTCAGAGCTCCATCCAACTTGGCCATGAACACTTCCAGGGATGCGCAGCCACAACTTCTCTGTGCCAGTCCCTTACCACCCTCAGGGTAACGAACTTGTTCCTGATAGCCAGTATAATCTCTTTCAGTTTGAATGTTTTAATGATGGTTCCTGAATGCAAATATTCTCATTAAATGCCTTTTTTTTTTTTTTCTCCCTTGAAAAGGGGTTAGTGATCAGTGGGAACAGTGTGGCTTTACTGACTCTTGTTTTGTATCAAGTGGCAAGATGCAACGCTGTCATTTTGTAGAAATAACATTGTTGCTGCTGTAGCGATTAATGGAAAAGGGACCATCTCTGTCTTGATGCCTGATTTATCCTGCTAAATGCACTTCTAAATGCACAAAGGTTTAACTTTGCTCACTAAACTGAGAATTACTGTCCTTTCACGGCACAGAAAATAACATCACCATCTGTTTCTTTACAAATACTTTATCTAAAGAGATTGTTGTAAAAGCAAAGTAAATTTCGAGAATAAAATAGAAAAAATGTAATTTGAAGTTGTCACGATACAAATAAATAGAAGATGAAGATGGATGATGGTGGGGGGTCTGAAAGCCTGTCTAAAACCATATGGCCTGATCTAAGACCTTTGATATAAGCTAGAATTTTCTGGTTTCCTAAAGAGATTTCAGTTACAAAGACCCATGCAAGTCATTAAGACTGCAGAAACAAAGTCCTATTGTTACGAGTGCTTATTGTTCTTTTAGTTATTTATGAGTACGGAAGTTTGTTATTTAAACACTGTGACATTTGCAAATACATTGTATGCTACCGTAAACTCCGATTTATAGCAAAACAAACTGCTTCAAGCTGTGCTGGATGTAGCAAATGGAAGCTGCAGGTGTCTAAGGAGCACATGGATGCCAGCTTGTTAGCTGAGGTGAGACGCTGAGGCAACGAGCGCGGTGAACTTGCATAACGAAGAGCAGGTTTCAGGAAAGGCTGAAATTCTGCAGGCAAATGAGAAAAAGGAGCAGAAGCAAAGGTAATTTTTGTTTCTTGAGAGGGTCTGGACATATTAAGGTGAAGCAGGAGCTTATGGTAAGAAGCTGGATTTACGAAGGCAGTGGAGGAGGATCACTAGAGTTGTTGAGTAATTAGGCAGAAGCCAAACACCTCAGAAATACGCAGAGGTGGTTCAGGTGGCAGACAACGAGGATTCATGGATAACCACCAGTACCAGACTGCCAGACAACAAGAACACTTTCAGTGCCCTTTTAAGAAGACAGAAAAAAAAGGAAATGCTAACAATAGACTAATTACTATACTAACAACCATTTTAGTGTGATGGCTGAAAATGCTCTTTTCCCAATTAACTCTTCAAAAGGATTTCCTGTTTCTGTTTCTTCTTGCCCCCATAACATCACTTACTTTGTATCAAAACAAATGTGGCTTGTGTGGCTGCACGCTGAATAGCAGGGAACTAATTCAGCTGAAAAGCAACTCTGCATTCCATTCACAGTCTTACCTCATAAACACTCCCTCTAACTCAAGGCAAGTCGTTATGCAGGGCCAGAGTGCCTGAGGCAGCAGCCACTTTCCATGGGGGATGAATATAGTGAACAAGTGGGGGTGCAATAATTTGAAATAGAGCCAAAAACTCAGAGGGAGTCAAACCTCCCCTGCTATCCAAAAAAGCTGGCATTGACTGTGCCTTCTTCAGGACTGAAGCCAAAGTGACCACAGATATTCAGGAACTGCCACTTCTACCAAATATTATTCGCAACACAAGCTTGCTGAAGATTCCTATTAACTAGAAAATTACCATAATGAGATTAAAGGACCTATGCGCAATCACCTTTAGAGGAAGCTCTCTTTTTTTTTTTTTTGTTTTTTGTTTTTTGTTTTTTGTTTTGTTTGTTTGTTTGTTTTTTGTTTTATACCTGTCTCTGTGTAAATCATGGACAAAAAGTAAATGAGAACTTCCGTGCTGCAAGAGGTACTGGGTTTAGTAGGGAAAATTACATTTCCCACTTAAAATACTGTCCTTTTAAATACAGTGCAATCATAAATCCTTGTTTCAAACTCTTGCTCTTATACGTCACGTAATCTCCAACTATAAAGGTGTGAGCAATTTTCACATACAAGAGCCTGTTTTACTACCCTACCATTAACATTTTATCATTTGCACAATTCTCTTCACAGGATCTGTGAAGCTGGTACTATGAACAGTAGGAAGAAATAAATGCAAAACAAGCTCTTTCTTTGGCTCTTGCCCAGCTAAATCACAAAAACCCAGAAGCCCACAGTTCAATCTTATCAGATTTTTACCACAGGTGAAATGTGTTCTTCCCTCTTGCTTCACTGTTTAGTTGTGAACTCTATCACATGTGCAGTGCAAAAACCTATAAATAACAGGAGGCAAAATGATCTTTGCACCATCCTTTAGAATTCCACTCTTCCATTTGTGTGTTTTTTTGATGAAAGATTTCATTGGTGGCAAGATATTACAGGAACTCTAAAGCAGCCTTGAGAAAAAGGGAGTAAAACTCAATTTGCTTGCAAAAGAAATTACACCTTAGTTCAAATATGTGTACCCTCCCTCACTTGAACTAAAAACATACTTAAAGTCTAAGCTGGTGATTTCTTTGAGAGAAATTAAGGTTATCTTTACCATGCGGCCATTAACCACTCAGTCAGTGGTGACTGGAACCCTCTTGAACTTTAGCTGTACATAGTGTCAACTACAACACAAGTTCAGATAATGGAAGTGCCCTCTTGTGCTACAAGAGCAGATAGTGCTCAAAAGTTATATATATTTATTTAGACGCTTCACTGTCCTTGCCACTTGTCACTGTCGCAGAAAAGCATCACTGAATTTGGCATTAACGCTCCAGTGGATTACATCACTGTGTTCTCATTTATAATTGAAAGAAAAAATGAGGCAGAGAAACACAAAATACAGTTCCTACAGATTAATTCCTAGGTCCTGTGTATCAACAGACTGACCACCTGCAGTTCCAGTGTGCTGAAATGCAAGCTGGCTGGCACCTCACCTTCTCCTACCCAGCCCAGCCTGAACAAACCCCAAACCACTCAAAATGATCAGGTTTCTCGTTATAGCGACTAATTTCAGTTACTTATATCTTCAAGTACCGACCAAAGCACCTTAAACATTATAAGGAGGCAGCGTATATTATTAAATTAAATTAGAGGCATGACACAGCCCTTCTCGGAACGAAGGATGCAGACGAATTAGTGGCTCCATAATTAGAGCACGGGAGGAAGATCAAGAGAGAGGTCCCAGAATAGCAAGTCCACACAGCCCTGCTGGAAATGATCTGTCCTGTTCTGGAAGCAGTCTAGCCACATTAGCATGCTGCTGTGCTGTGCCAATAAACCTTTTGAAGTTAGAACGGCCTGAGTGTAACTGGATAAAATAAGTGACTCAACTCGGGTCGGGAATTGACAAGTCTTAAATCTTGCATTTCGTAACGTTCTGTTCCAGAGCTGAGACAAGCAGCTTAATTCTGCCTCTGCCTGACATTAGTTCTGGTAAAGCTTTCCTGTGATCGAATCTGGCTGTGCTGCTATGCCTATATCCCAGACAGGATCCAGTTATTCCTAAGCTTCCTCAGTGTGAAAAGAGATCAGATGCAGTCTCTGACTTCAGGATTCCTAGAAAAGTCTCTAGGAAGAAATTCTCTTAGAAAAGAATGCCACCAAAAAAAAGAAAAAAAAAAGAAAAAAAAAAGAAA
>VYXC01011355.1:399723-413427 GCA_013397175.1 Platysteira castanea | reverse complement strand
AAAAAAAAAAAAAAAAAAAAAAAAAAAAAAGAGTTTTTAGTTTCTCACAATATCAAAGGCAAAAAAAGAAAAAAAAAAAAAGGAAGAGCAATAGCTTTTCTGGACTCTGAGTACTTAGTTACAAATCCCAGCAACCTGAGCACTATAAATAAGAGCTCTGGGTTTGTAGCTAAACTTTCTAAGCCTCCACTAAAGCTAAAGAGAGTAATTATCAGAATTTCTGATTTCAGTTGTACTTAATGCAGCCCTACTACTCGGATGTGGTCAAACCATATCACATCTACAAGTGCTTCCTTGGTGTCACTCATTACCCTTGACTGCAGCGCAATATGTGGTCAAAATCACTAAATGTGCTCACTCTCCTCATTTTGGTGCAGATCCTGACTTCTGGTCTAAAACAGGAGGCTCTCTTAGCACCTCTACTCATGTCCAGCATTCTCCCCTCCCCGAATGGTGGGTGTCCAGTCCCTGTCAAATAACCTGGCATTCAGTTTTGTCAGAATGCCTCTTGTCAAAACGCGCGAGGTGAGCCCTCAGCTGGTCACTGGCCCACTTGGCAAAGCTTGGGCTTGCTTGGCCAGCTTCTTCCCTATATCCCCTATAGTGCCCAAGTGGGCCTATTCAAATGCCAAAAAGCTTTTTTAGTCTCTTCACTGGCCCTAGCCAGGTATTGCCTGTCATAAACAACGCCCATGCAAATAGTGAACATCATTTTGGGAAAAGGTTAGAAGCAACACACATGTACATGAAACAACCAGGTAAACCAACTCATGGTATTTCATAAAACTAATCCAAAAATTCTCCTTTGCTTTTGAGGCTATGGCTGTGCACAAGGATAAAAAAATGACAAAAATCTGATGCTGTTATTCTGTTACAGAAAACTCAGGCGGCTTTTTGTGCCCTGGAATAAAGGAAGACATAAAACTTCTACATAAACTCCTGGGATGCTATAAAACAACGAGTTTTCAATTTCTGACCCTGAACACTGTCAGTAAGTATGCCCCGCTTTTTCAGCCTATAAATTTTCAAGGTTATTTTGAAAGTGAAGAACAAAAAAACCCCCTCTTTTTCTCATAAGAAAAAACTCATTCATATCAACAACAGATTTTTGATTTAACTCATCCAGACATTACTACGGATACAACTTAAAAAGTTAAACAGGCTAAGGCATTATACATATTGTATTTTTAATACACTTAAAATTCAGTTTGATTAAAGTCCGGAGTGCAGCATTTTAGGATATAGCCATAACTTCTCTGGTAGTTTTGGAAGATGTTGCTAGATATGAGCTATGGAACCAATTAGAGCTCCAGTTTAGTCTAAGGAAAAATGAGTCTCCAGAAATAGAATACTTGTATCGCATAAAAGAAAAAGCAGATCCACCCATAAACCCAAACTAGAACACCAACACGAAATTAAACTGGATTTTCAAGGAAATGTGACAAAGGCAAACGAAATACCTGCAAACACAGTGTGCAGAGGATTTTGCACTGAGCATTTCAATTATCCAACATAGGTTTGCCAGTGACTACTTTACAGATACAACTGAACTGCCTGGCACCAGTATAAAGATGAAATTAAATATCTCTCTCAACTCCTTTTCCCTCCTTTAGGGACTCAAACCCTTAAAATAATTTACATATGCAGGCTCTCTGCTTATATGCAGCCCCTTTGAATGGAGAAAGGACTGAAAGGAGAAAAGGGGCTAAAAAAAAGACTGAATCAAAATGCAGGTTTTGTTTTTTTCTGAAAATATAACAATGTGAAGGTGCTACAGTGAACACAAGAAAAAAAATTAGAATGGTGATCTGAATGCCTCTGGATGGAATGATTATTATCTGTTCAGCTACCTGTTAGATCATTTCCCTCAGAGTTATGAAATGTTATGCTGCACCTTCTACTTTCATCAATTGTAGCACTCCAGCATTCTACAAAGAAAGAAGAATCATTGATGTTCTAATCTCTACTTATTTTTCTTTTAGCATTTTTAATCCTTTTCAGCTTCTTTTGAGGTACAGCTTCCTTCCAGCTCACAAAGAGGGCTAATGACATCAATAGACTGCTCATAAGGGCACTCGTAACAAAACCTTTGCAAAAGAATTCCAGTGCTTTAAAAATATTCAGAATTTTTCAGGAGACAAAACTGAACTAGCTTCATCTTCCACCCCCTTCCAATGCAACTGAAAGAAAAATACACACACACACACACATCTTTTTGTTGCGGCTTTCTACACCATTATAAAGCAAAATACCTTGCTTGTCTTTGTGTTGATCAGTGAGAATGAAAAAGACTTGCATCAAGTTGGAAACAAGTCAAAATGCCCTTTCTGACTTGTTAATGAAACCCTTCTTATGTACAAAATGCATTTACTCACCACCTTAATAGTCACACTGCTAGTAGATTTTATCTGGCTGGAGATTCATTTATTTCAATGAGAAACTAATCTCTTCTGTGGGATTCATATAAAAGATTTGAATTTAAAAATAAATAAAAGGAATTGTTTACCTGCAGTAGGTAATAATACCTTTGGAAATGCCATCTATGGATATTGACTACTGAATCATGAAGCATTAACCTGGCACACTTAAATGAGCTCATGCTGTAAAAATATAATGAGTCTATGCTTTAGACCAGCACAGAACCAAATGAAAGCAAGATGAAAATTAAGGCAAAATTGTAAAAAACATTTTTAGAGAACAGGTTTGGAAACGCATGTAAAAAGCTTCTGCTTGAAGCCTTGCAAATTGCATTTGAAGGGACTGACCTGACATAAGGTTGGCAATGGATGCAACTGGAGCTTTAATTGACTAAGCTCGGACATCTGCCTCAACTGTCAATCCTCCTAACAATAAGATTGATAGATGCAAGCTAATCACCAATTAGAGGGAGCTCTTTCAGATCCAGGCTGGGGCCAGAGAAGCTGGATGAACTCACACAGTGGTGGATAAAATGAGTATGCAGGAGGGAGAGAGAGACATTTCTGTCTGTTTCTTTCCAGAGACCAGGAGATCTTCTTAGGCTGAATTCAACATGAGAGAAAAGAAGCAGAGTAATGAAGGAAAGGGAGAAACGCTGCCTCCACAACTGCGTGACCAACCTCCATCTCAAGGCACTTTGAAGCAATACCCAGTATGGTTCTACTTACATAGTCATTAGCATCCCTTTCCTTCTAGAATATGAAGTATTTCAGCATTACGTAATGTGACTGCATTAGATGTCCGCTTTCCTTCCTCTCCCAAATGCAAATGCATTATCTAGTCCTTGTATCTCTTCCACATCCTTCTTAACAGGTTACTATTTATAATAAAAATCATTAGGATTCCTTTTGCTCCTAATATATTTAAACTCTTTCTGGACTGTCCTTGCTGGCTGCTGGTTAAAGATTATGCTCTCATTTTCTCTATCAATTTTCAACCATTGCTAGCTTTGGATATATAGCCTTTAGGAAAAAAATCTCATATTTCTTCCTAGTTTAGCAAATGATTTTTTCTTTTCACTGGCCCAGACTTTTAAAAACCACAGAATCACAGAATACGCTGAGTTGGAAGGGACTCATCAGGATCATCAAGTCCAACTCTTGGCCTTGTGCAGGAAACCTCAAGAATCTCACCATAATGATGAATTGTGTCTTTTCTCTCCCCTTTCCCTCCTCCAGATTGTGGAATTGTGTCTTTGTGAACACAGACTGCAGGTTTGATAGTTTAGAGTTACTGATATTTGGAATTCACATGTAATGCCACCATGATACACAATGAGAGCCATTTAATGAATTGTAATTATATTCAGGACACAAAAATAGTGCAGTGGATTTATTCTTCTCTCTTCTTCTTCTCTCTCTGCTATTAAAAATTTGTTCTTCTCTGCTATTAAAAATTTGTTCTTCTCAAGACACATGCTAGTTTCTTTAAATACTCCTTTTGTAAGTACATCTGCATCAGTACTTACATTTGGATTTATGTGCTTATAGAGCAAAATTGTCAAGAAAGGTGGTGGCTTTTGGGAGTAAATACTTGTTCAGTTCTTGTTTATCTCTCACTTCCAGCCTTCATGTTGACAGCAAACTGCTCGTGGAGGCAGCAATTGAGGTTATAGCAAGAGTTGCCAGGTTTGAGAAAGAGAAGTGGCAGCAGAAAACCTCCAGCATGGCATAGACACATCTACCACTCAATAGCACAGTGCTTTTTCCCCCAGCAACCCCTAAATGGTTTCTGGAGTGATTTAGTAGCATGGAGTAGACACTAACAGGTACACCATTTTAAATTTTCCCCAATAAGCTTTCAAGATAATCTACTTCTAACTTACCTATGACTTAGAGACATATATTAACCACACCCAGAATAAAAAGAAAGATTTTACACCTCACAGATGCTTTGCAATTAACCATTGGAGCTAAGCCTTTTCCAGGACCAAATGCTTATTAGGTGTCTCTGTACAGCCAAGGTTCTCTGCTTATTGTTAAAAATGAGCATTATTCAAAATATCTGAATCCATTAAGCAGTGCTTAATAGGGAACCAGTACATTTGGTGAAGGGGTAGAGAGGGAGGAATTAAAAAAACTTAGGCTTGCATTTTTATATCTCAGTGGTCAGAGAAGTCTCCACCTACTTAAAAAGCCTAGGAAGTGACTTCCAGATATTTATGTCTGCACCAAATAAATCCCATCTCTGGCACACAAATATTTTGCAGTGGAAGCTGACTGTGCTGCTGTTGGCTGGTAATGGAAATGCCAGAAATACCTGAAGTCCCAAGGGTTAAATCATTTCTGTAACAATAATGATCAAGCCATTAAATGTACATGAATATTTAATTTCAGCTGCACTTAGTTCCAGTCTTAATTGTCAAAACCACTTTGCTAAAAATATGCAAATAAATTATCTATTCTCCTCATTTATGCAACATCTTCACCTCCAGATTTAGGACAAGGAGTTAAATCCACCACGAAGCCATTTTAGTGACTTGTTCTGCCACTCTTGTCCACCATGCAGTAAGAACTAGGACTAAGAATAGTTGTGGCATCATCCATTCTTCTTCACCACCCTTTCTTTTTACCGTAATTTTCACAGCTTTTTCATGATCTATTGAAAAATAATTCCTCCACAATGACTTGGCCTTATCACCAATGCTTTTTACTTTATCCAGGAAAAAAACTCCACTGTCCAACTGCAGGCTTTCAAAACAGGCTTACATTCAAAGTGTGGGAATAACTCAGGGTTAAAATCAGATGTGTGGAGTGCAATTTGCTTTAAACATAAAATTCTTTTAATGGCACTATTGAAAGTGCCCCTAAGCATTCTCCAGAAGCTATTAAGCCATTCAGTGCATCCTGCAGTGCTAGAAATTCCATGTACTCTGGCCCAATGACTATTCCATGTGGATCTTTTATCTAGAAGAGCTATATAGCAATGAGAAACAGCAGTGACTGGCACATCGCAATTAAAAAAATAAGAAAATATGGCTTATTTTTAATTAGTTTTCCTGAGTTTTTTTTAAGAAAAATGTCTTTTTTTCTGCTATGTTTACTTTGTCAGGACATGTAGGGATGAAAGACTTAAAGAGATATTACTTAAATAACTGGAAGATTAAAACCAAGCAAATAAAGCTGGACAATCAACAACTATTGGAAACAAAACTTTAAAAAAGTAAACTTGAAGTCGTACACTACAGCCATTAATAAAGAAAGGAGCAGAGGATTAAGTGACAGTGCACCTACCCTTAGAGGCAGGCAAAATTAACACCCAATAGTTGTGCCTTTAGGCAAAAAGTCTTAATTCATTGAGTTACAAATCCATTTTCCAGTGTTGCCTGCTAGAGGCCACACAGCCAAAGAGCATTTTCACACAGTTTTTTATAACTCAGCAGAGCAGCCAACTGCTACAATTTAGTGCTTTTTTATAGTGCAAATTAAGTTATTTTTCTGTCACTGGGAAAATCTGAACTTTGCAAAGCCTAATTAAGAGACATTTATTATGTTTCATACAGCATGTTCAAAAAGACAAGTAAATTTTAAAATAAAATACTGCTGCAGATGAGTACAACAATGTAACTGAATCTTTTGCATGGAAGACCTACTGTAGGCAACATGGTTTCCTTTTTATTTGAAGGATTGAATTTTATCAAGCTGAATGAGTAGCAAAGAATGTTTATATTAGTCTGGCTTAGAAATGTGATCACATTTGGACTAATGTCACCGAGGTCTAGTGTGTGTCCTAAAAGGAAGGTGAGAAGATCAGGCTCTTTCACCCTCGCCCCACACACACACCTACTAAAGAAAACAGCAGGTGGGAGAAGCTTCAAAAGGAACAATATTGAAGGGAAAGGTGGAAAAAAACACAGCCCTAGAACATATTTGTAAATATGTGAGTGTGAATTTTATGTCTAAGAAAATCTGCTTGTGCATTAATTCAAGGACATACAGTACAGGGAAGGTTTTTTTCAGGAATATTGAACTTTTCAGAGTTTCCTCCTTGTTAACATGTATGTCTAACTGTTACAAGGCTACACTACCACCATCTTTTTCTTTTCAGTCTAGGACAGAAAGTGAAATTAATTCAACAAAGAAACATACATTGCCATGAATTATTCCCTCATTTATTTTCAAATGTTTCTCTAAAGTAAAGCAGCAACACAAAAAGATACTCCCAGGTTATCCAACTAATGCATTATTCCAAAAGAAATACTTCTGAGCATTTTCATGAAGTATATGCAAAATTACTCTGCTCTATTTGCCCAATACTTCCTGCAGGAGAGTGCAGACAGGCAATCTTTTCAAAAAGAAACTACCATCCTAAAATATAAGTATTAAAAATTAGTTCTTGGCCAAGCCATTACATCTCAACATCTTATGTTTTCAACTTGTAAAACAACAGAATGTTATTTATGCCTCCACGCCCACACTAAGATATTCCAGGTGTTTAACATTCCTGGTGAAGAGGTTAACAAAAACAGAAGACAGACTTGCCACAAATTATTGTGTAACTTCAGAGAAAAAGTCAAAGGAGTTGCTTTGAGCTCTGGCCTGAACAATCAGATTTTTTTTTTTTCATTTTGTTAAGGGTTTTTGAAGTTTTGGAACACATACTGCATTAAGTAAATGTAAATAATACCAGAAACCAGCATTTTGTAGAGGACACAGTTTGTTACTGCATCACTAAATAATCACTATTATTCAGAAGCCTAAATATAAAGACTTGGTTCATAATTCTTGGTATCTCTATTGTTATGTATTTTACTAGTAGTATTTATGAAAAAAAAAATAGCATGTTCTCTGGAAAACGACAGAAATGAGCACTTCCCATGAAATGCAACTTTCCTACTGGAACTCTAATGATTCATGGAATAAATACTCAACATTTTGTGTAACAACAGCAAATGAAATAATGGGAACATTCCTAATTTCCTCCACTGGCATCACACACACTTATTTTCGGGAAGGAAGGAAAGGAAGGAAAGGAAGGAAAGGAAGGAAAGGAAGGAAAGGAAGGAAAGGAAGGAGGGAGGAAATAAATTATTTTGATTAATCAGACATATGTCCCTTTCCTCCACTTTTGTTTTATATAGCCAGCAGTAAACAAGAATTAAAAAGCTGTCAAAGTCAGTTACTTTAAAATGGCAATAACATTCTGATGACCAAACTGAAATCAAGATAACTCTTATGCTGGATCCTACAAAGGGCTATTACAGGTGAATCCCTTTTTTTCATTTTAGCTAGAGCTTAAGGACTTGAAAGTTACACCACTTAATACTACTTATTATGTAGATACATGTCTGTCTTGCCCAGCAAGAAGGTAAAAGGGTCCTCGGGTCTGGATCCTGCTTGGCAATGCTCTTAGTCAAAAATATCTTGACAAAAAAACCCAAACCCCCCAAAAAACCCTAAAACCAAAACTGTTAGCTGAAGCAGGGCTGGGAATCAGGATGCCTGCCACCAAAACCCAAGCTACTGCTCTAAAACACTCCAGGAACTCTGTGCAGATGTTCCTAAGCAAGCCAAACTGTGCTCTAGTCCCACTCAGGAAAGGCTACTCACACTGATTCTGCCTTGCAAAGTCCACTCCTTCTGCTTGAGCACATCACCAAGATACCTGAGCCAAGCACTGACCTTTGACAGGAAACTGCAAGTCTTCAAGTTGGCACATACCAGGAAGGGAGAAAAACATCAGAACCTTCTTCATTTTCCTTTCTCCCTATTCCACTCACCTCTTTTTTCATGTTCTTCTCTTCAACAGAGAAATATCAGTGTTATGCACTGACTCTGAGCTGCACTTTATTGCTCAGCACGTTGCTTCCTTGAATTTGACTCTGTCCAACTTCCCCACTTAATGTTACAGAACTTAGAACATCTTTATGTGGAAAAACATTTGTTTAATCCCAGAATTCTTTAATGCTAAGCATACATTTTAGCATTCTATTTTCTGATTTAAAATACACTGGTACAGAATAGGAGTAAGTGTAAAGGCAGATATTTATATGTTCCTAATCACAGGGAGCGTATAGGTACATGAACATGAATCAAAGCAAGAAAGGAGATGCCTTGTAAAATGGTGGTTTCCTCCTTTTCTCCACATATATTTAAAGTAAGAACATCAATCTCTCCCTCAACAGATGATCTCCATCATCTTCTGCCTCCACACAGGTATGTTAGAAAGCCTTTCTTCTCAAAACATGAGCATGAAGCTCAAAGACTATTTTTTCTGACAGCACTTTCTTTATATCCCACTTCTCTGCTTCTCCATATATGTGTAAATTTTCATATGCAACAGCCAGTGATTTAGGCTGGAGAATTAAAAAGTTAACACAAGCCAATTGCCAGGAGCTGAAGTACGGATGTTTCCAAAAGCGAAAAAATGAACCAAACCAGTGGCAGTGTGTTGCATTACAAAAAGCAGTGCTATGAAAAATAAATCTAGATTTCA
Source organism: Platysteira castanea (assembly GCA_013397175.1). NCBI lineage: Eukaryota > Metazoa > Chordata > Aves > Passeriformes > Platysteira > Platysteira castanea. The sequence continues at coordinate 404,514 of VYXC01011355.1, read as the reverse complement.
CTTAAGTGCAAGCAGCTGAAGCTCTGAATAAATTTGGATAGAACACCAGATAATTTCTCTTGAAATCAAAAAATCTTGATCAGCATGAAGCTGTTAAACACATCTTTAATTTCTATACGCAATCTCAGTAAAATTTCTAAGATTATTAATTTACGAGTGAGCGACCGCTAGCTCCTCACAGGCAGATAATTTTTAATAAGCATGATATCCTTATACCAAAGACTAACAATTTTCTGCAGCAACTGAGCAAAGGTTAGTTTTCACACCCCTCTGGATGCAACATGCATTTCCTTCCCACAGTAGATGGAGGAATTTCCAAAGCTGAAAGCTATTTTGAGCAGCTTCCAGAGCCTCTCTTTGTAACACCTTCTTAACTGTGATTTCCTAATCACTATGCAGAAGATTTCACTGCCTAATTAAAGGACTGGTGCAGTGATGAAGATAAAGAATACAGAGCAGGGCTGCAAGCTAATCTACAAGCAAAACACAGGAGCTACTTGTCAAGAGTAAGGGCATATTTTATCGACAGCTGTGTCCAATAAGGATGAGTTATATAGTGAAGGTTTAATATTAATGCATTTCAGTCTTTCCCATTACTTACTCGTTATACATACCTAGGGCATTTCCAATTCTCTCACTCTCCCTTCTTATTGTAATGCAATTAACATTTTAACCCCTCTGAAAATCCTTGTTTTTACATCATCTCAGACTTTTACAGACAGTGCTCGACAGAGCTGTAGGTCTCAGCAGTTATGTTTTTGGCCTGTAAAATGCAGTTGGGGTGTGTAAGTCATGGTGATGAGTGAATCTACTATTTGCACCTTTGAAATTTTCTTTTCCTTTGTATATATCCATCTCTCTCTTTATATATATCTATATATATGTTGAGGTATATATGTCTCTTTATACAATTGCTCACCAAAAGGACACTTTAATAATAAAACAGATACAGATCACTGTTACACACAGAAGACATTACCTACCACTATGTAAAACAACTATTTTTAAACAATATGTAGTTATTGACTTAGACATCAGCATTATGCTCCTTTGTACAATCACAGTTCAGCTCCCTTCAGAGCTGGACTGCCTCTGTTCAAACCATCCATTCCCCCTGTGGAATTCTGCCCATTTATAGCAGAACTAGCAACTGGAAAAGATTGTGCCTCTACCATCCACAGCACATCCATATGGGAGCTCACAGCTGTCCAGTGAGGAGGAAAGAAGCAATAACCACAGAAGAATAATCTTATGGCTGAAACCAGCAGTCTATTCTACCTCTACACTGTAATCAAAAAATATTAAATCAAAGTCCTCCTCATGGCTACTAATTGTCCGTTCTTTATTCGGGGGCAATTAATTTGAGGCACCTGGGACATAATCTGCAGACACAAGCACTCACAACAACACCACAAACAAGGAGAATGCTGCTATCAGCACATAAACCTCTACACAATCATACCCTGGGAGTGTCAAAGACCCAACTGATGCTTTTAAATTGATGGACATACATTGTCTGTGCCTGGGTTTGGCTTATACAGTTTAAGAATAAAATATTAATATGGCTTCAAATCACAGAGGTATTTTAAAACTGCATTTGTCATATGGACACATATTTTGCAAAAATATTCTCTTGCAACAGGAAAGCTCGGGTTTGCTTCCCTGCAAGCAATGAGTTGCTCATGATCTCTCCTCCCCTTTCTGACACTTTGAAGCTTTTCAGGGGAAACAAAGCTGTCAGGACCCCAAGCGCATCTCACCTCCTGGGGCTTTGTGTAGCTGGAGTCAAAGCCAACACAAAGCACAGCTGATGACCTTGGAGACAGCCACTGTGAAGAAAGCCAGAAGAAACCTCAGCTGGGACTGCTCCCCCTTCCCTTGGGAGCTGCTTTTATGCTGAGCCTCTCATCATAGATCCCTGCCTGAGCTGTGCTGCTGCTGTGCCACAATGCTGACAGTGCCTGGCCGTGACTCCTGCTGAGCTGGACCCCAACCTGACCCAGCCTTGGCCCTCCTGGTTCCTACAGCCAAAGCACACGACCAGGACCCTTGGCTGGATGTTCTCACCATCCCCAGGCCCACCTGGCTTGCCCAGCTAGGTGCTGTGGGACAGGACTGTTGTCACTGAGAGCATTGCCCTGCCTGCTGTGCGGCCCCCAGCCCTGGGGCTGTGACCCAGTGGTGTCATCCCCAACCCCAGCACTAACAGGCTTGACCCCAAGCCTCCTCCAGACTCTGCTTCCTCACCCATCTCCAGCTCTGTTGCTGTCCCCCACTACCACCCCTACCCCATCCCAGGCTGCAGGTGATGTCCAATCCAGCCCAGGTTTAGCAGAGGTCTTTGGTGGCACCTGGCAGAAGGTGTTGGCAGGGTTCCCACTCCAACATGGTCTGATTACTACTAACAAGATTATTCCCAAAAGACTGTATTTGCAGATAGGAAAGCTTGTCCAAAATAGGTGAGAAGTAAACCTTGGTGTCCTGCAGTTTGAGCATCTAACTAGGAGCCAGCATGTAAGGGGTGAGCAAGAGGACAGAGGTTTCGCCATCCTCACAGGAAAAGAGCCAGAATCACCCTCCTTTCCTGCAGAAATAGAATCAGAGAATTGTAAGGGTTGGAAGGACCTTAAAGAGCATTAGTCCCAACCCTCACTGCCATGGGCAGAGTTCATCAGACCAGATTGTTCAAGGCCTTATATAATTTTGCCTCAAACACTGCCAAGGCTGGGGCATCCACAACCTCCCTGGGCATTCTGTTATATAAATAAAGACTTTAGGCAGTCAGCCCTAGATGTGTTATCTCTCAATGAGCCAGGAGTGGCAAAAGGCACCTGGGGTCAAACCTGACACATATAAGCACCCCTTAAATGTACAAATATCCATGGTCAACCTATGCAGAGATGGATTGACTCCCAACTCCTCATAAAGCACCTGAAGCTACATCTTAGGGTGACAGAGGAAGCTGGATGTGTGTCGATGAGCCTGCACCACTGCAAGTATTCCTGTCACCTAAACCAAGCCGAGGATTCCCTGCTCTGTGGAAGAGCCTGCAGCAGCAATACCCCGAGGCGTCCGTGTGCTGAAAAGGGAATTTAAGTTGGGGTTGTACAAGCTAAGCTGAGAGCCAGCCACCTACAAATTAGGCAAAATACCTCTGGTCCCTTTGAGGATCTAGTCGTAACATATACCAGCTGAAATCCTTGGGAAAAAAGCACGTGAGGAAATCAATAATTCCGTCTGTGTTCAGTGTGAAGACTGGACGGCGTGCTGTAAATATTACATGCAGGATGGGAATGGGGAAGCTGGAAGGAAATACTGACTAGCAGCTCGTGCAGTACTCGGCAGAAGTTAAACGTTGTGAGGTGACACCCGTCTGTGAGCAGGTAATTAAAGCCTGTATTAGTGTCCCTGCCTGCAGGGGACAAATCAGTGTTGCATAGGCAATCCTCATCAGTGTTTCCTGGGCTGCCAGAGCTTGCCTTGCCACCTTGAAATAGCCTTGGCATATGTTAATTTTCATTCCTTTTAATGTCATATTATATCAACAATCCCTGTATAAAGATTGACTTCAGATATTTGTATTAAAAAAGAAAAGGAATTATCCTCTTTGTTTTATTTGAAGGATACATTATAACACCTTCCCCGCTCAAAGGACACACTGTAATTAAAGATTGAATTTTCTCAGGATTTTAACTAAATCTGTCACTTAGCTCATGAATTAAAAATAATTAAACACAGGGTCTCATAGGAATTGTGCTTCTGCGCCTGCTCACTTCTGATTCCTTTCACTAACAAATTGCTAGTTTTCCAGTGTTCTGCATAATTTGAAATAACTAATGGACTTAGGAAAATTACAATTAAAAATATTTTTTCCCTTATTATAGTCAGAATTTCAACGTTCTTGAAATACTAGTTATTCCACTCCTGTCCATGGGCCAGGAAGGCAATAGCTTGTCTAGAGGCAATTTTGGCAGGGACTAGCTGGTCCCTACCAGATGATGATATACTTCTTATTTCTTCTAATCCTGCAGAAGACACAGGGGGCCTTTGGGAAAGAGAGCTGCCATCTCACTGAAGCTTGGCATGGTGTGAATGCTACCTGTGAGCAGCAGTGGCTGATGTTCCCTCTTCTGGGAGAGGGGCTGCTCAGGGAGCTGGCTGCCCTTTCATTAAGAAGTTTCACTGAAGAACTCAATTATTAAACATCTCTTTCATTTCACAAAATAAATGAAACATAGAATTCTCAGTTTTACCATGTACAGTAAATGAGATAAAATAGATCAACGCAATATCTGCCCTACATACTTCCTTAACATGTGAGTGAAACTCATTGTTTCTGCATTCATTCTACAGAAATTCCAGCATATTTAACCCTTATTTACTCGCCATCCAAGATATCTGCTACCAGCAGGATCAGCAAATGACCTTACGTGATCCACATCCTAAGCCCCACCTCCTCTTCTTGGCTGCTACTATTTCCCTTTCAAACCTCAAATATTCCAAGCATTTTATGGTTGCTTCCGTCATTGACTAATAGCAAAACTGAAACTGTGACACGAGTAGAAAAAAATACATGATTTTCACAGAATCACAGGATTTCTTTGACCTTTGGAGGTCATCTGGTCCAACCCCTTCCCTCAAGCAGTGGCACTTGGGCCTAATTGCTCAGGACCATGTCTGGATGGCTTTTGACTGTTTCCAAGGTTTGCGACTCCGCAAACTCCTAAGGAATTCCAGCTTGGATCACAAAAAAAAAAGAAAGAAAAAAAAAAAAAGAAAAAAAAAAAGGAA
>VYXC01011355.1:356776-398306 GCA_013397175.1 Platysteira castanea | reverse complement strand
TTTTTTTTTTTTTGTAAATTCAAAGTTCCTTATTTCAAAGTGAAAATAATTTAGCTGGAACTCCTCCTAAGATTAGCTTTTTTTCAAATCCTAGAGCTCATAAATGACAGAAACATCCCAAAATCTGCAAAGATAAATCTCATCTTTTAAATTACTGAAAGCCTTCATTAAGCCTTAATATATGCTGTCAGTTTCAAACTAAATAATAGATGAGATTTTAACATAATCAGAAGAAAACTGCTGGTACCTGCCTCTGTTACTGTCACAGTTAAATTGACATGGTAATTTTCAAAATAATGCCTTCTCTAAGTCAGTCAAGCACTCACCATTTAGAAAACTTTTCTTCACATAGAAAGAAGCCCCTTACTATGAATTCAGTGGCATGACTGAGCAAATATCTCTTCTGCTTGTCCACTGTGGGAGTAAAATCCAGTGGCTGGGTTAACCAAATAAACAAGTCTAAAAAAAGTCATACTAACACCTTGGAAAAAATATTATCTTGTTGCAGTAATGCTTAGCGAGTATTTTATTACTTGTTATTTTGTTATTCATGGCTGCAAGATAAAAAACTATAATGAATCTTATTAAATGTGGATTTGGGGATTAGATTATATACTGTGTGAAAAACCTACTCTTAGCACTCCATGTCCTGTGAGGATAAGGGCTGCACAATGAAGAGAACTAAACAGTAAAACCTTGGGTTCCCCTCCATGCTGTCTGGTATTCAAGAGGCCATGTGCCATCAAAAAAAGTTTGGGTTTAGGAAGTGTTGCATTTCTCTTCTGGAAGGTCACTGCTGATGGTTTCCAAGTCTCTTTTAAGACAGTCATGTTTTGTGCCTATCAGCTGTCACTGTTAGAGACACAGCTCACCATTTTAGCTGCAAAAAAGATTAAAATGGGATGCAATCATTCCAAGTACTTCACAAGTAGCTCAGAGTTCTGGTTCCTGGATCACTTGATAAAACCAGAGAAAATATTTGAACACTCAAGGAAGGCAACAGCACTATGGATAATAAAATGCCACAACTCAGAGCCCTTTTTCAGTGTTAGGATTTATTTTCTGGTTTTCTAAAACAAAACAAGAAATTTACAACTGAAAACACCTGCAAAGATTGCAACCCCTCCGCACTGAGTGGAGCTCCCCGGGGCTTTGTCTATGGAATCTGACCAGACCTTGATGTCTGGAAATTCTTTCAGGTCATCCAAATGTGCCCAGCATCTAGGCATGAGGCTATATAAAAATAATTTAAATAAAAACAAACTCCACCATCTACCTATGAAATGAAATTTATTACTCCATCCTCCCGAGGATTTATGGGCGATGACAAAACACAGCACAGGCTCATTTCTCTTTCCAGCTTCCAAGCAAATAAACAGGACAGACTAAGTGAACAGGAAAAAGAGAGTTGTAATTCAAACAGTGGGCTTAAGGTGTGGATGTTCTTTTACATCCAATTGCTCCACGAGCTTAAGAAGCTAAACTCACCATTAATAATCAAGATTGCTCCCTGATTAGAGAGCCATATCATCCCCTTTTAGTAGGGGGAAAAAAATGCTTCCCAGGCACCGAAATCTTCACTGAATTGACTGATGGGATAGAGAAGACAGAGCAGCATGGGTACGTCTGTGCTCCTGTATTTGTGTGAGCACACACAGGTGTGAGAAGGGAAGCCTTGCACACTTCATTCCTAACCCATTTTCTTCCTGATACCATATGCAAAGGTGAAATGGAAGCTATTCTGCCTCTGCTTCGGCCTCCTTCTACTGAAGCCTTGATTGTAGTTGCTGCTTCATGTCACATCCGTCCGAGTGGCGTGTGCTGCATATATCCTGCATGAATATTTCATGAATATTGGGGAAGCAACTGCAATGTGAGACACAATGCATATTTCAGATGACACATGACTGATGTGTTTAGAGATCTGGGTTTATTATGTACTTGCAACATTCATCTACTACCAGAAAGCTGGTCTTTTCCCCTATTGCACTGACTAAAGTCAAAGAAGGAAAACAAATGTGCATTTTGAATGTATCTGATCTTTTACTGAAACAATGAATTAAGCTACTGTCATGTTTGTTTTCCACTTTCTTTCCCCAAAGACAGAGCACAGAGATAAAAACAACATCAAAACTGCTTTGTATTTGCTTCAAAACATAAAAGTTTCCTTTTAAAGAACTTTTCATGCTTCACATCATTACTAAGTTTGGACTAATACCTCTTTTTTTTTGAGTAGGACTTCTATTATAGAAACAATTATTTTATTTACTACCTCTGAATTTCTAAAGACTAATCTGTTACTATCTCTAAATGATTAACAAGTTCAAAATTAAAAGAGGAGACCCACATCTAGTCAGCAAGCAATTTTTAAGACAGGAACTTGGGTGAGCATTTGTTGCCATTTCTGCTCTAACAATTCACATTTCTAGCCAGGGATTTCCTTCGTTTTCTTTTTTTCTTCATATCAAAACAAAACAAAAATAGAAACAACATCCCCATCCATAAACTCACACACATGATTTTGGAAAGGCTTCATTTGTCCCGGTGAGGCAAAAAAAAATATTTCTGGAAGCTCAGTAAGTTTCAGAATGAAGAGATTTCCTATGTTTTATTCAATTGCTCCTTGCAGCTCCTCACCCATTCGGAGCCTTAGGAGCTCCAAGGTCCCACTGAGCTCAGCCCTGGTACAGAACCTCACTCAGGAATGCATAAGAAATTGCATGAGAACTCTGAGGTAGTTCTGAGTTAATTTAGGGAGCTGATGAAGAAATATGAGATCAGACTCCATCTCAGATTTGCTGTTGCATTCAGGTACTGATTCAAGCAGGTTAGGCAGCTGCTTCTCAGCACCTCCAAGTTTTCCCTCCACTAAAAAACTTTTACCACCTGGAGAGATGCTTACATGCTAGAAAATTCTTTGGATCTTAACAAATCACTAAATGTCAAATGGAAAAATGCCAGCAACAACTCAAAACCAAACAAACATATTGCTAAGTCAATTGGTCCAACCGTGAAACTCCCTCATTACAGTTTCTCAAATCCACCTGCTTCCCCTTCAGTGCCAGAATTGTGGACATTTCAGCTACTGTACCTGCATTTTTGGCCCTTATTTAAAGGGTACACATTGCAGGGGAGAAAATGCTGCTTTTATCTTCGCTCCTTTCTTCTTCTTATGGATTTTGCAGTGAGAAAAAGAGAAATCCTATAGCCTGCTTATAGTTAATTGTATTTATTTATTGTATTTTAAATATGTTAATTCTCTGGCATGAAGCAATTCTGCCACGAGCGCTAATGCTTCATGGCCTGAGCAAAGAAAGGATTCAAACAAGCTAACAATATAAATACATCTCAATTCATGCTATGCACAGATGCCACTGAAAAATCAAACCCAAGTTCAACATCCAGAGAAAAAAGTTTCTTAATCCTTCAAAAGCAGACCTAGTAAATGATCAGCATGCATTAAAAAACAAAACAAATTTCAGAAAAAAATGCATGATATAACCACATGTCATCAATTTTAGAAAAAAAAAAGGAAGTAGATATCCACTGGAATTGGGAAGCACTTCCCAACAATGCAGCTAATTGTAATTTCAAATGAGGCCACAGGTGTTAAGTTACCTAAAAGCCTTCCTGTGTGGCAGCTGCTTGTTCATTGGTCTTGGTGGACAGTTCATCCCATCAAGAGCTCATCACAATCACCGCCTTTGTCAGCAGTCCTGGCGCAAGCCAAGAGCTGCAGGGCCACCCCTGCTCCCCCTGATGAGCAGCATGTTGATGAGCTCTGCTCGTGCTGCACTGGCTTCTTCAGCGCTTCCAGAGTTCATTTTAATTCCCACGCTTTGCTATCCAGCAAACTTACATTCCCTTGAAAATATATATTCCCGTCTAATCTTGTCTGCCTCAATTAATCACCGCGGCTTTAGACAGCATCCCAGTCCTTGAAACGGAGAACGGGAGGTCAACAAGTGGCTGGTTTTACCTCAGGAGTCAGAATTTGTTAGGAAAGACAATGTGGAACGGCCAGCACTGCTAAATAAGAGATGTGAAGATATTCTTCAAGAAAAGTTGCCAACGACTCATCCACGAACAAGAGCATCATAAACATACAGACCACGTAGGATTTTCCTAAACAGAGATGCTGTACATCAATGCAACCAATGGTAAGGGAAGGAGGAGAGGCAATTAAAAATCTGAAACCTTCCTCTTGTCTTAGCTCAGGAATAGAACAGAAAGAATATTGCACTTATTTGTGTCTCAGCCTAGAGACACAAATCTTTATGAAGGCTGACTCATCCCTCTTCCATACTACTTTTAATGTCACTTTAAAGACCACACTCTTGCTTTTCTAACTGTTGGCATTTAATCCATTTCTGATACACATTAATAAAATACTGCACACAAACATTTTATGCACACATACACACATATATGCTTTAGAAGAGCATATGAAGAATTGTGTTATTCATGATCTTGACCAAGAGTTATTAATTTTCTTGCTTTCAGCTGAAATTCATTCTTATCTTTCACATCATTCTACTTACACTGAAATCTTCAACAAAAATCTAATTTATGTGCAAATATAAGAATGCTGGGCCACTGTGTTCTCTTTCATATGGGATTCCCAGCCATCACGTAAAGCATTTCTGATGTCCCCATCATCAGAACATCTCCAATAGACTATAGCCCTTTCAATTAAATAAATTAAATATAAGAAAACATACTCTTCTGTGGTGTTTCTCACACTTCTCTCTCAGAATCAAAGAATTATCAGAATATAAAAAAAAAAATACAACACTAAAAAAAGAAGGAAATACAAATACACATATATATTCATTAAAGCCCAGCATTATAGATCTCAAGCCTTCACACTTGGCAAAGGCAGCTGTAAAGATGTGGATTCCCTCAACCTCATGCTTCTTACATAAGGATAAAGCATCTGTACACTCAGAAACAACGTGGTGAGAACAATTTGGTTGACATCTCTGAATGGTTGAAATACATGAGGAGTAATATAAGTGGTTAGTGTTACTCTGGTGAGTCTTGATTTTCCATACCGACAGCTCTGGGGTACACTTGCTTGTTAATGGTACGTTTTAATTTACTATGCTGGTTTTGGCTGCTGCCTTGTGAGTCATTTTATTATGTTTAAAGATCTCCCATGATAAGAATACTTCAATGCATTTACAATATTTTGATTTTCTATATGTTAATTTGGTCAGTCACCACCTCTGGTTATTGATCATCTGAGATGGTCAAACTAAGCAAGAGCCCTCAATGAAATTGCATTGCAACATAAAAAACAATGACACTAACTAGGAAAAAAAGTGAGGCTGTTATTGTCATTTCCTAATCTCAAATGTCCAATCACCACCACCAACAAAAGGATTTAATATGAAAAAAAATCAGCCATGTTCAAATACAAATAAAGTCAACTTAAATACTATCTTGGGAAAACAAAGTAGTCTGTTAATCACTTAAAGCATTGATGACACGGAAAATTACTAGAAAGATTTGTTTCTGTATTCAGTATGTGGCACTCCATTTTAGTGGCTGTAGTACCCTGGAAAAAACAAGGCCAATAACTTTTAAAGGACAAAGAAGTATTTTTTTAGGCAAATACAAAGAGATCAGAGAACATGAGCAGATCGCCTCCTTAACTGCAGCTTGCCTCTCCTTTATGCTCACTGAATCCTTCCTCTTGCAGTTCTTTTCTCCTCCTCTTTTCATCCATTCACCAAGCAGCTTCTGCCTCTTTTTGCCTTTATCTTAGACTGCTTTTAACAGATTTCTTCAGCCATAATCCCTTATTAAAAAGTGAATTGGTATTCTTGATTACCTGGTGAAATTTTGTTGTACCCTACCTGCCTACCTGTAACTCAGTGAATTTTACTGAGATCTTAACTTTCCTAACTGGCTTTACATCACTACCCAGAGAGGAGAGCTTTTGCAGATTTACTATTTCTACTCACAAGTGGAGAACCCTCCCCACCTATTTGTCTCTCTGCTGGAACTGGCCGTGAATTTTCCACCAGACAGTTTCCCCACCAGAGCCTGCAGGTCTGTCACAGCTGAGCCAAGGTACTCAGTTGTCAAAATGAAATACAGTGTTGGGCCATTCCTGACAGTTATCCTCCCTGGTCCTTTGACAGTGTGTCTATCCAGCCTCTGAGGAATTTGAGCTCCCAGTCTTCTAAAAATCCCCCAGCTCTGCTGACAGCCAGAGTGGAAGTGGTCAGCTCCCAAGCTCTGAGACTCCTGTGGCAGTGCAGACGGGAGGTCCCCAGGTGTCCCAGCAGCTCAGCAGGGCCGTCAGGAGCAGGAATCACTTCATTTTTTACAGAAAGATTTCCTCTTCTCCTTCATGCTTTCCCTTTTCTTTCCCTACTCTAGGCATTACTGGATTACTGGTTGTTTGGTTTTTTTTAATTTTTCTTTAAGATAAAACTTGAGAACAAAACCACGGCCAGTGGCCCTGTGGCAACCCAAGCATGACAGAGAACAGAGAAGCCCAGATGGAGGAAAGGAAAACTTTCTACATTGCACAACTTTGTATGACACCTTTTTATAGCTAGAAAGAAAGTAGTATCTCTTTCCCTAATCCTCCCCACGCCCCCGCCTCGTTTCAATAGCCAAGCCTTAAGTGCAGGAAGTTGCTTTCCTTCCACACATCTGTTAGGAAATCTGGACGGCTGTCACATAATTACCAAAGGTCAAAATAGCAAGGCTAGCAATAGAGATAACAAACTAAATCTTGTTTGAGAAATCTCTGTATTCCTTCTGTCATGCAGAATCAACTTTATCAGTCATTAGCTTTGTAACCTAAGCTGCTTACCACACCTGTGGGCTTTCAAATGAAACCAAAGGAGTTAGTTTTGACCTTTAAATGACTAGAAAAAGGGTACTTGAGAGACATTTTCTCTGTTGTGTGATTGTAGTGCAGAGAAATTTGTGCTAGAGTTCTGTCAGTTTAGTGAAGTGGGACCTCCTAGAAGGGCATTCACTGTCAAAGCCCCTTGACTCAGAAATTGAACGTCCCTTTAGCTCCCCAGCCTGGATTTATTGACTCTTCTGTAATGACATTAAGTTGCCTTCTCTACTAGAAAACTGAAGGAAACCCTTGAATGTTAAAATTGGGGCTGATATTTTGAGCAGCTTAATTAAGACTATTCCTTTGTGATTCTTATAGGCAGTTGAGTCCATTTTAATAAAACTGTGATACCAAAATAAAGCACAGTACCATTTAATGCTATTCTTTCAGACTCCATAAGCACAAAATATTCACCTGCAATTACAATAAAAATGTCTAGGCTGAAAAAAGCATTTCTTTGATTGTGAACATTTTATGATAGAGAAGCAAGTGCAAAGCTACATGTTTTAAAGGAACCGAAACAAGTCCTGCTGCAAGTTTGGATTTTGGGTCTAAGAAGAGATGATGCTTCTCATTAGAGAAGCAGCAGCGAAAGTTCCTGTTGATGAGGCAGTCTATCAAGTGGTGTGTGAACTAGCAAGCTACCTTCTAGGTGCTGTGACATGTATTAGCATCTGTCCCCCAGGTCCCTAGAAAGTAAATGCCAGAACAAAATTGCTTTAAGAGCCAATTTCATGTCGCTCATTACTTGCAAGTAGATTCTGCATCTTCCCAGCAGAATGAGATGCAGGCAGGAGTTTCAGGTGTAAGCAGAAAGCAGTAACTCAAGCCAGATGAACACAAAAGTGCCTGTCCTTCTAGCCAAGCTACTGGGAGCAAAGCTAAATGAGCCCCACTAAAAACTTAGTGATAGGTTCTTCCTTCCTGCCTCCCAAAACAAGCAGCCCTGAATCTGCAAGCCACCTTGACAATAACTCTCATCTGCGGAGAAGAAAGCATTTGATTCCTGCAGGTTAGTTTCAAATCAACTATATGAACACACAAAAAAATTTAGGTTAGTTTTAGGTCTTATATTTGTCATTTTAAGCTTTGCTACATCTTTCATGATGGTCTGCCTTTGTACCCCCACACTGATGTTTCTCAGGTGATGTTTTTAGGGACGCAGTTTAGTGGTGAATTTGACAGTGTTAGATTTACTTGGACTTGTTGGTCTCAAAGGTCTTTTTCATCCTAAATGATTCTGAATCTGTTCTAAGAGATTTTAGGTGTAGGTTTCAATTTGACAGCTGAAAAGTTTTCTGCCTCTCAGCTTAGAGTTCCCTCTTCTGGAAATCCAAACATTGGTACCTTCTTAAAAGGCACAAGAAGTGCAGAATGATTGAACTGCTTCCTACTTCATGACAATATCCAAATTAGATTTTGTCACCTTATCAATTATTAAATTGAAGAATAATTAAAATAATAGGCAAAATAAGGAAAGATTCTCAGATTCTCCTCTAAAATAATAAAAAAAGAACCATTGAAATAATTTACACTCTCCATATAGCTGCCAATACCAGCAACCTCATTCTGTTAGCTAGCTACTTTTTTCAGAAATAAATAAAATACAATCTGGTATAAGCTAATCACTTCAGTTACATTTAAAACTATTTGTCTTACTCAATTTGACATAATAAAATGCACACAGAAATGTCTAAGTCTTAAACAATTAGAAGCATTTCAAAGATTTTTTGACACTTCAATATCCAATATAAGTTTACTGTCAGAAAAGTCTGCTACAAAATCTGTTGAGCACTTATGGATTATTATCTGTAAAAGATCAAGGAACTGGAAAATTATGGCAATTTCCTTATGAATGGACAAATAAGGTCTTTCTTTAATAGTGTTTTCATCATGTAAGTAGGTATAAAAAAGAGACATTATAGTCTTCATTCCATTGCTTTTGCTTCATTCTGGCTGGAATGCAGGTAAAATACAGTTAAAAAAACCCCAGCAATAATAGTGCTTACACTCTTTAAAGCTGGAGAGCGTTGAAATCAGTGCTTGGCTGAAATTCAACTGTTTCCTATTGTACTTAAATATTACTATCACAAAAACAACCCCCTTAAAAATTATTTTGTAATTCAAAATACACCTTATTGTACCATTCTACAGTGTTTCCTCAGTGGCTCGAACTCCGGTTCATAAAATAAACAGACAGATAAAATCCATAAGGATTTTAACTGGCAAGTTAAACTTGTCAGTTTAACTGACTCCATAAGGAGTAGTTAAATCTTGACCCAAAAGAAACTTTGAAAGCATTTTGAAACTATAACTGTAAGAAGGTCTCTGTTTAATACTGTTTCATCTGCAAGCAAATCAAAAACTTCAATTATAATTTTTGATCAGCTCAAACTTAGTTTTAAAAGTTCTAATTTCTTTCTTCTCATCCTAACCTTTCCAAAGTAAAGGCTTATCCCTTCCTAATACGTTCCAGTTGATACAAAATTAAATGTGAAAAATGAAAGCAAAGGCAGCAAGGGTCTGGATCCACAAAACTAGAGAATGATGATTTACAGTATCTTCAGGGCTGGGAAAATTAAAATCAGAGACAGTTCTTGAACTTGTCAGTTAAAATATGGTCTGCAAATACCACCTCCTCCTATTTCTTTTCTTCTCTTCTCACCTCCTCCGAAGAAATAATACTTTTGCTTATCTTATTATGCATCTCACATCTCTTTCCCTCTCAGAATGAGAGATTTCCGGGTTTACTACTTGCTCTGCACCATGTTCCTCATTCCAAAAGTGGCCAGTGTGAGAAGAACTCAGTAAGAAAGTTATGGGGTTTCCTGTTTATAGAGGTCAAAGTCTGTGAAATAACATATATATTATGAGATACGTGTTTAGTGCAAAACCATCTCTAGTTTCCCCTAAAATAAGAAGAAATAAAATACAACCACAGCTTCTAGACTCTCCCTAGTTTACGCTTGTTTTATCAGTGGTTTGCAGCAATCTCAGTTCTTCCACATTAAAATTGTTTGTAGACTTCCCTGAAGGGACATCTGCACTGAACATAAAACATGTCTAGAAGTGACACTGAGCCCTGAATCATCCCTGATGGTTCACACTGCTTGTTACTTTTATCCCAGACTCTATTCTGGAATGAACAAACCAGCTATTCACAAAATAAAACCTCTGTCCATTTTTTGAGACCATTTATTCCCAGGTCTGCTCTCAGGACACAGCACAGGCAACATCACAGGCAACTGCCTCCCATGACCCAAGAGCATCTCTGAAACCCATCTTGGCTTATTTTACTTGCTCTGACTCTACAGCCACAGCATCACACACTTCGACATTCATATTACAAAATAAGAAGTTGCTCAGTGCAACAGAGCCCTGATACTTGATGCAGTGTAATCTGAAGCAGGAAAAAACAGACACTATAAAATGTGGAGGAGACCCAGAGCAAAGTGACTTGCAGTGCTTACAAGGCCTCTTCTAGTTTTTGACAGCCATCACGTCTTGCATTCAGAAGTGTTATTTCTGAAAGCGCTTACTGATATTTATTTATTCCTCATTTCAAAACGAAATATAATCCCAGCTAGCAATCTATAAAGTACTGTAATGATTTCTACTTGAGTATAACTTTTTTTTTCCTCCAGCTAATATTATGATATGCACTTTGGAACACAACTGAAAACATCTCTTTTAAGGAACTATTCTTTATATCATCTATTTTATATGAACCCAGCCATTTGTGACTGATGATTAGTCCTTACATTGGGTAACCAAATCTAATACCAAAAATCCATTGATAGCAAGCACCCATAAACTCATCAATGACATGCTACCATGGTATTATCTTTCAGCACAGACATAAGGGAAGGATAAACTTCAAGAGATTTAATTTCAAACAGTTCTTCTTAAGAGTGCAATCATAGTTTAATGACAGAGAGATTTTAGAAGGAAAAAGGTGTGGAAAATGAAATAAAGCTGTCCTTAAAGACTGAAAGCTCACAGAATTTTGAGGAAGAGTTCAGCAGTTGTCAATGCCAATAGAATTTGATGGAGTAGATACAAAGCAAAAGACAAAATCAATACCAAGGTGTTTGTGCTTCATTTCTTTGTAGTTGTCAAACCTTTGAAGTTGTTACATAATGACTTATAGACTAGGAATAGATGTCTATTTTGACATTTCCTTAATTCCATGTCAAGAACCCATCTATCCACACTCAAAAAAAAAAAAAAAAAAGTTTGTATGATACAGAAGAGAAACTCAACCTCAGAACCACGTGATGTGAAATTTACAGCACCTGAGTCTTTATATTGCCTTTGTATAAAGCAGATTAAATAACTAAAAAAAAAAACATTCAATTTCTAAACAAGTCTTTCAGACACACTCAGCATACATGTACAGAATAGGAAAATCACTTCATAGGCTTAAGCCATTCTACAATAGATAGAAGATCATTTTTTAAGGATTCTCCATCAAACTGCTTCTCTGAAACAGGTCTCACTGAACCCTGGCAGCCAGTCAATAATGTAGTCAGAGTTGAAAATGGCCTAATCATCAAGGAAATGGCCTCAAGTTGCACTAGGGGATGAAGAGGTTAGGTATTGAGAAAAATGTCCTCACTGGAGGCTGAAGATGTCTTCACAATGTCTGAACACACTGATGTCTTCACGATCAGGCATTGAAACACTGGGAAGTGGTGGAATCACCGCCTCTGGAGGCGTTTAACAGATACGTAGATGTGGTGCCTGGGGACATGGTTTAGAGGTGAACATGGCAGTGCTGGGTTCTGCTTGGACACAGTGATTTTAGAGGTCTTTTTCAATCTAAACGGTTCCATGATCGATATTTCACAAAGCTCATACAAAGCCCCAGGCCCCTCCAGGAGAACCCAGAACATCCAAAACTGTGGGATGGAGAGACTGTACCCTTCCCACTGTGTGCCTGCTCCCCACCCACTGAAGCTGGTACAAGTTGCATCCCTCTCTCCTGCAGGACTGGAAAGTGGCACGGATGGCAGGCTAGCAAGTTTTGTGTCACGAGGAAGCTACTGGTCCCTGAGCCAGCAACTTGGTACTGCGGATCTGGGGCAAGTCCACCCAAGGGTGTCACATAGGTAGGCTGGGTGAATAAACCAGAATGTAAATGAAGCCCACTTCCCTAACTCCCAGGTGAGCAGCTCTGTGGCTCTGATTTATGACTCGTGCCTGATTGAGTTGCAGCAGCTGAAGAGGTTGCTGTCCTATCCCAATTAGGCAGTTAAAATAAACCAAGAGTATGCAGAACTTAATTTCTTAACCTGTTGCAGCTAAATCCTGGAGAGATTGTGAATCAGCCCTCTCAGGTGTCATGGCTCATTGTCTCACCTATAAACTGAAATGTCCCTTGCTTTACCTTAAAACTACCATGGTTCTGGAGCAGAAATGTCACTGTTCCATCATCCCCACTCCTGGGACTATCAGCTGTGGGACAGGGAGGACAGACACCAGCCAGATCCTCTTCATCTGCCCGGCAGGGAATCAGCAGAGCTCACGGGTCAAAGCTCTTACTCTGACCCAGAAGCACCTTGTCTGGTTTGGGTTAATCTACCTTGTAAATGCAGGACAAATGATGAACTTTCAATTCACCTCCTCACCCATTCTGCATTCATCCCATTATGTGGAGATACTGTTAAGTAGCATTAATAATTTAAAATTTACATCATAGTAAAAACAGTATTTAAATCTTACAAATACTACTCTTTCTATTAGACATTAAAAAAAAAAATCATCATTTTATATAGGCGTTGTGCAAGACTATCAAACAAAAGGAATTGAAACTTCACAAAGATTCAATTCTGAACCATCCTGCAGAGCAGATCAAGGTTAAAACCAGTCCCCTCACTCCCTCAAAAAAAGCCAAGGAGGCAGCAAAAACAAAGTTGCCAAACCTCCTTTCTGGCTTTCTATGTGCATTTAATACTGCTAGTAGAATCTTGTAACTCTGACAGCCATTTTATTTCATCACATATTTATGGAAACCTGAAGAGAGCAGATTAGACAGATTTATTTCTCTTCAAGGTCACTTCTTTAGTGATCTGAAGCTACAACAAAAGCTCAGACTTCCAGAGTACTCTCGTATTCTAATTATTTGGATATTCAATGGATTTTAATTTAGACAAAATAGGCAGAATTCTGGATGGCAAATACCTTGTTGGAAAATCAGTCTCCTAATAGTGGAGTTGTGTGTATACTGGAACCAAGACCAGCCTTGGTTTGTGCTCTCAGTATTACATCTCCATACCTGGCAGGCTAGGGTGGGACCTCCCTACAGGCACTCTGCAAAGGGTCCGTCAGACACGGTCACAAAAATGTTGTCACAATTATGCCTGTGCTTTCTGCAGCCTGCTTGAGCTGGGATTTCCCAAAACTCTATTACAGGGTTCAGACAGAGGCACTGAAAACAGAATTGGCACAATTGAGATTCAGTGTGGGGCTGATTTTGCATTTTGGATGCCTGAATATCATTAGGACTGTTCATTTTTTCCATGATAACACATAAGTAAAACAAAAAATCCCAGATATTGCTGCATCAAAGGGGTGGGTTTCTGCTACCGAAGTCTCATCATCTTTCGGGGAAATTTCGTAGAAATACAAACCAATGGGGAGGAGACTCCAGAGAATATTTTGTCCTCCAGGAACATGTATGGATGAGACCCCTTGCTGAGCAATACCTCGTTACCAACTTTCAGGTTTTAGGGAAAGTGGAGCGGGTTAGTTTGCATGCTGCTTGCTTTAAGGAGGTACTGTACAATCAAAACAGGATCTCCCACAGGAAGGATTCTTTAGCAGCCAAGGAAGGAAGGCAGGCATTACCCCAGATGTTTGATATAGAGGGTATGACAAGAGGAAGAACAAAGGGACAATTCAATACCTCTTATTCTTGCTGCAGATGTAGAAAGAGCTACAAGGAATTGCAGGCAGGTTAAAGAACTCTGCTGCTGAAGATCTACTTGAGCAAAGGGACAGACGCACCTGGCACAGGAGATGACAGTGAGTTGCAAGGCACACAAATCCTATTCCCGTGTCACCCACTGTAGGTAAAGCTACAGTTTTATTTATATTTACAGAATATTCCTGTTTTTCAGCAGGTAAAACAGGTCTCTATTCTGATCCACAGTGAACAAATCTAATTTATGCTGCTATGAACTCTCTGAAGCACGTCTTTAATTTCATCCCTTCAGAAAACACAAATCATAAACACATATGCAATGATCTCCTGCTTCGGAGACAAGAATACACAGTTCAGGGTCATGAACAGATAATTACAATTCCATACCATTTTATTTCATCCTTTATCTCTAGAACCTTCTTTGTCAGTGCCAGTATGTGGTGTCAATCATGAAATATTACCAAAAGTATGTGGTGATGCACTTGACCATTCAACACATCCAGCTCCAATATTTCCTGTTAGAGTCTTGAAAGGGATTACACATTCAGGGAGTAAAGGAACATAATTACATCAAAACTGTTACATGTGAGACTTTGGAAGTGCACACAAAAAAGGGCCAAGCAGAGCTGTTTTGTTCTTAGAGAAAGGAAGCAACTTTATGAATCTCCTGTTAGGCTGTGAAGCACCAAAAAGTGAGGGGAAGATTTTGAGTCCTAAACTGATGTATAAAAATGCTTGTTTATCAAAGTTATAAACTGAAATAAAGTAAAATTTTAACATTGCAAGCTATCTGATTTCTTCCTTTCATCACTGGCTAGTAGCCAGTTAATTACAGCAAATTAATAACATACTAAATTCTGCTTGCTGAAGCTATCAACAATTTTCACTGGGTGCAAATATTAAAGTTTTGTAGAAACTGGAACAGAAATGCTTTATCCTTTCCTTATACCATTTGCGAAGTGAATTTTTCATATTGCATAATGTAATGTGGCTGTAGTATATGGAAAAACAGAACAAAAGCAACTCTGGCATAATGTCAGTGACAAACTTTAATCTGCGACAAAACCACGCTTTAACTTGCACATTATAACCGACACTTTCATAATGCCACAAATAAATGTATTCCCACAACAATTTTAGAAGAGAGGCATCTATAATGATAGGTAATTTGCCTTTGCAGACAAAAATCTGGAGCTGTCCAGAGGCTGAACATTACTTCAGATAACTGTGCCCGCCTGTGACTGAGAACAGCGAATTGGAAACATTCTCCCATAACTGTCCTCTAGAAAAGGTTTTATTTATCCCCCAAAGGGCAGAAATTTACAAATATGAGAGTTACTGAAAACCCCAGTGGACTCTTAAGGAGAAAGTAAGTTAGGTTTCAGAGAATCTTTCAAGAGAAGGATATTATCTGCTCTGCTGGCCAGAACAACAGATCTTTTCTATGCACTTTACTCTTGTTCAAAAACATATGCAAGCCAAAACACAATTAGATGACATAATTCAGTTCCACAAACAAGCACAGTAATTTGATTCTGGAATGTTAATAGTTTCATTCATTACTAGAAATATCTAAAGAAATTGCATAATTTTTTTTCAACTTCCAGTGACAGCAATCAACCTCTCACCCACTCTTCTGGCACCACCTCTTGATGGGGTATGAATTTTATCATCATATTTGCATCTTCCTCCTCTAAGCTGCTGAACAACCCCTCCATCTCCCCCTGCCTGCCTGCTCACCAGGCTTTTGGTCCTGTCCCCCAGTTCAGTTCCCTCTTTTCTCCAGCCACAAACTCCCCTTGGCTGTGAAGCTGACTACTACATCCAGACAAATCACTCCCAAATGCACCTCACCAACTCTGCGCAGTCTGATATCTCCAGCTGCCAAGCAGAAAATGTGTATTTGATGATGGCTTAAAGTGTACCATTATTCTCTCTCTGAAGTAAAACAGCGAATGCTAACAATCTTTCTATTTGATTTTAATGCTGTGTCTGTATATTCAAAAGTCTCATTAAGCAGTGCTGCACTTTTCCTTCTAGAAAGATGCCTGTGCAATGCATTTTCCTAAGGGTGTAACAAAAATATACATGAATCTCCTTTATTTGTGAGATTGTCTCCAGGATGTTCTCTGTACACTGTAGGCTTAGAAAATAATTTATATTTAATTTTCACAGCTCTGCACTCCACCTGACAAAAAGAGTAACATAAAAATGCACTGTTTGTCTACATTATTTCGTTGTTGTTTTGTTGAGGGTTTTTTGTCTCTTCTAGATACCATTACAGACCTGTGATATATTTGGGGCAAAAATTTTGGTCATGTATGAAGTGAAGACATCTCTAAATATTAAGAGAGTGTTTGACATGATGACAAGTCTGAAGAGTGAAACAGAAGCTCTCTGGGAAGATATGGTGAAGAGCTGACACCTCTAAGGAGACAGCTTACTTTACTCAGTGCAAGATTACAGCCACTGTAGCATCAAAATAAAGCTACTTGGAAGAGGGAGGGATATGTTTTGGGAAGAAAAAAATAAGGTTTAATTTACCTTATTCTTCTTATATACATATTATTACTAAGGGGGTGAACCCCATGATCAAGCATATTTGAGAAAATATAAAGAGACGTTAATTTACTTTCAGCGTTTCAAAGTAACTGCAATCTACTAATTTGTCATTTCTGTTTTAACTCATCTCCTACCCCCCCAAACAGTTCCAGAAGCTCATTTTATGTTACTGATACATGTTAATTACCTGTTGAACTCTGTCTTTAGGACCAGCAGGTGATAAAGTGCAGTCATATTTGTCCAGAAGCCTTAAATCTCTTCCTTTATTTCTCAGGATCGCAGATAAAACTACAGTGGATTGTTATTGTAATCTGAGGGTAGCTTCAATATTTTGTGTTTCAGCTTCTTTATCACCTTAACAACCCAGATCTGGTTTTGGAAGAAAACCTCCACCCCTAGCCACAGACTACCTCTCTGAGTGGTTTCCTGAAGCTGCAGTTTCTGCACTATAGTAATATAGAGTGTTCATATCCTATTCATTGAACTGATTTTAAAAAGAGACGAAAATGGATCAGCAAAGACAGTGCCTTAAAATGTGATTATTTTTGATTCATATAATTACCCAAATTCTCTAAAATAATATGATGCTTTATCTTGTCTTCAGTAGATACCATGGAAAAGCTTTCTCCAAAATCTGTTGGGCTTTCCTTCAAAATAAATATTTATATATATATATTTTTAGCTAGGTTTCTCTAAAAGTCTGTACATGTTTGAAATCATGAATGACATCTGTCCCTGTGAGCTCTCAAGTCACAAAAAAAAATGATACCTTATTGGCTAAGAAATTTTTTCATGTCCCTCAGTCTTATGCAGAAGTTGGGTAAGTCATGCAGATCACACCGGAGAAGAGGCAGGGTAAAACTTCTCTTCAAAATTTACTTCTATATGTTCCAGTTACAATATTTTAAAATTAAAAATAGGAATTCAAAATTCAAGTTTGCTGCAGAAATTCTACGAGCTCATTACAAACTCAATTCCTCTGTATCTTCCACACTATCTGATACTATTTACAATTTAGATGACAAAATCCATACATATGAGGAAAGCATTATTGTATTTTTCTTCATTAATAAAAGAGATGGGTTGGGAATACAGGCAGTAGGAATCAAACTAAACTCACAAATATTACAACACCTGGAAAACAAGAATGCCTAGAGAAGAAAAAAAAAAAAAAAGTCTGTACTCACTACATAGTGAAAGAAATACTTAATTCAACTAAATTTACCTCTGTACCTCATGAATGAAAACTTGCCTCACAGATTGCCAAAGAAGGCATGTCAACTCCCTAATATCTTCACATCTTTAGACAAAGAAATCTGGAAAAGATGTATTTCCATAATGGGGAAATGTGCTTGTTTAAAATGTGTGAATTTTACTGTGGAGGGATTTGTATGTGGCAGTTTTGAATGAAACTGTTTAATACACGTAGTCACCAGAAAAGCACAGCTTGAATATCATAATAGCTATAATTTGTATTTGCACGACATAAAGGTGAGCTAAAATAGAGGTGACAGAAACAGAGTTTAAATTTGCCAGATCCTTCTCAATTCAATCTTATATTAAAATAAATACAATTAAAATTTAAAAAAAAGAGATCAACTTTTTCTGTGTTCTGAAGTGCAAAAGGGAAAGTACAGAGTGGCCTTTCAAGTATTACGGAATTTCCATGAAGGTCCAGGATTTCATATACTTGTGAAGAGGCAAAGGACTGTGCAGCCAATCCAAACCTACTGTACCCATCCTTCCCACAGATTCATCCTGTGAGCTGAGACTGACAGCAGATTCTAGATCCCCAGCCTACTGTAAAACAAAACCAGAGAGGATAAGAGAGAATTAGAAGACTGGAAAAATGTGAAGGAAAGAATAAGAACAAGAAAATGGGAGGGAGGAAGGGAAGGAAGGAAGGAAGAAGGGAGGGAGGGAGGAAGGAAGGGAGACTCAAAGAGCAAAAGACTCCAAAGGGAAGTAAAAGCCTTCCTTATGTATCCACAAGAATCTCATGACTACATTAGAACTAATGGAAGCTCGCCAAGACTGGCACAAAATTAGTAATGTTATCTTTCTTCTCAGTAGTGGTAGCCACCACAAGTAAAAGGTGACAAGAACTGGAAGTCTTCCCAGAATTTAATTTTCTCGGGAAAGCACGCAGTAGATAATTCTATTAAATTCTAAAATGCTGGATAAGAAAAATAGGATCCCAAGTTTAAATGGCATGTCTGTATAGGCTGTGAAAGGTGATTTATTTTTTTTAAATAGGTAAAAACAGTGCGAGAAAAATGGCTTGAGTGCCTGAGAACAGTCATCAAGGGTCTCAAAAGACAGAGAGGGAAACGGAACAAATTTGGGCTCAGAATTCTCTTCTGAAACTTGTAGTGTTTTTCCAATTTAGAGGTAGTTTGTTTAAGCACAGTGAGGGTAATCTATGGCTAAAGGATGGAGATTCTTATTAGAAATGTGTCAAATGGCTTATTAATAAATGCAATATAATAGAAAAGCCCTTAATATGTGCTAGTAAAAGAAAATCAATTTTATTTGCAAGTCTTAGCAAATCTCACAGTTTAACTGCAAGATTTAATACTCCAGAAGGACCCTGCTGAATTTATTTTACCACGTGGTTCTAATTTTAACAGGTGGAAACGATTTAAACAGAATTTACCATTAACTAACTCCCCTCTCTATTTATCTTTATATATTTGTGCCTGTGAGGTGTTCAGGAACTCCTTAGTAAGCAACACTGAATGTGAAACAAAGTATAAATAGTAAGTAAACAAGTCCCATTTGCACTGGTAGCAGTAAGATCTGCTGTGAGGGTGGGCATCCGTGAGGTGACGTGGGCTGCTTGGAAAGCTTTCTTTATACAGAATCCATTATAGGTTATATCTGACGATGAAACAGAAGTTAGAAGATGAAGTTCCTCAGCAGTTTCCAAGTTCAACACTATTTCTCAAAGAATTTTGCTTTTAGATCTCATAAATGAATGTTTTGATTTGCAAAATCACTAGAAAAGCAAATGCTTTGAGGACTCTTCTGAACAAAACAACAGCAATATATATCAGTCTAAAAGAACAGCAAATGTACATGATTATTTAGGTACTCTTTGCCCATAGTGGACACCCCCAAATGCATTAAGGGGAATACTGTACAGTTCTAGTTCCCATGGTTACTGAAACAGACCTTATTTGATAGCACAAATGTTCTTTATAGTTTTATGTTCTTGAAAATGTTAAGACTGACAGGATTTCTTCTCTAGACTTCTTCCAAAACTATTTCTTCCTTAATTTTATGCTTTAATTTTGGAAAATGTGCATTCCAGGCTTGTGTGTGGGTGGTGGGTATCGCTAAAATCATTAAACAAGTTAGAGAGAGCAGTCAGTTGAATAAATGAATAGATTAGTTGTTTCAATAATGAATTTTGGAAGAGCCGATCTGCTTATTACTTGTCTTTCTCAGCACAAACTAAAACTAGACCCTAATACTTATAAGAGGCAAAAAACACCATTCCTTCCTCCATGACCCAAAGAATGGAAACATGGAAATTAAATGAATAACAGTATTTTCCTAGAAAACAGAGAAATCAAAATACTGTAATTTATAAGGGTGAAATTTGCACCCCAATACAACCTATAATAAAAAAAATTCAAAAGGTTTCATTGACATAAATAACCTTGCCATTCACTATACAAGAACAGAAAAGTTTGAAAAAGCCAGTGTAAATCACCTGTGCATTTTACACCTAAAAGAGAAGAACAAAATACTGACATTTACTGAAAAAATAACTGATGAAACTTCCTAAACTTCCTGGAGTTTTTCTCTAGTAAGACCATTACTAAAGAGGATTTGGGACAATGGAAACTTGAAAATGTCTGATATCAAGTACTGTCAGGTATATTTCCTGAGGACAGAAAAGAAACATTATAGTAGTGAGAAAAAGCCAATGCTGTTATTTTTCTGTAGCCACTGCCATATTGACTTCCAAAAATACTTTTCAGAATGCTGAGTTGTTGAATAATACAGAGGTCAGGAAAAATATATTTCATCATTCTTTGTATATCTAAAGTCATTCCTTAAAAACTACATGAGCTAGAGCAAGGCTTATTGCACACACGAAAAGAAACACCTCAAAATGTGCTTTAAGAAACATTTCCTACCCGAATAAAAAGCAACAACTCTGAGGATCATATAGTATCCTTTGTGCATGTGGCACTTGGGGTTTACCATCGTGGGGTGGGGGAGAGGAGGAAATGATAAATCAGCCTTAAGCAAAGTAAGAAAGTTTTCGTGCTGACTTCTGCTGGGCAGAGAAAAGTTTTCAATTTAATTCTTTCTAATCACTTGCCTTAGTTAATACTGTTTCCTGACCCTTTACCACCAAAAATTGGAAAAAACAAGTCATCTTGCTGCCAGTGAGTAAAAAGCAACTGTGCACAGCAGAATACCAATTCAGCCTGCAAAGCTGGTACCATTCCCACTTGTTGTCTCTTTCTTTTTCTGATGAAGTACATCATTAATGAAGAGTACAAAAATGCACAGTAATTTGTTTTTCATGTTAACCTCTTCAGCTCACAGCCATGCACAGCAAGACAGGCTGCAGCACTATCAGAATGCTGGCATCAAAATGCCCCTTTCCTTCATGTCTGCTCATTTTGACAAAATAATGATCTGCAGACAACCAATAAAGGGCATATTTTTTCCCAAATAATTGATGATTGAATCTACTCTTGTCACATTCTTCTAAGAGTTCATATAGGATTCCAATTTAAAGAAAATGTATTCAACAAAAGCTTCCCGCAGATGTAGCATTGTAACAATCTCAGTTCTAGGGTTAGACTACAAAGACTGATGCATTTGCTTTGTTGGAGACCCAGTTTTAAAGTCACTGTATTCACTGCCTTCAATTCATTTTTCCATAATGGCTAAAAATAATGATTATTAATCACCCAGGCAAATCTTGCACATATTGCCTCAGTTTTGAAGGAGCTGATAAAGCCTTCCCCCGTTTAACACAGAGCATTATGTTTACTTTTCAATTTACCTAATAAATCCATCCTCCAAATTGCTTAAGTAGCAGCATAACTTTGAATTGCCTTTGAAAAGCAGAAGCTGAATTAATGTTATCATTCCTTTACGTTGCTGAAATATTGAGAACATTCCAGAGTGTGCCCACAATATTTATCTTTTTTTTCTTTTTCCCTTTTGGTTGAAAGGTTGCTCTGGTTGTTTTCATTTTGAGCTGAATTCTTTCAGGCTCCTCCATCAAGCAGGGTTGGTTTCTGGAGAACTTTGAAGCCTGAGCTGGGAACTGACCTGCATCAAATGTATCAACTCCTCCAAGACCTGTCAAATCATCAACAAGCCCTCCCCTGTCACAGCTGACAGGGCTGTGGGACAATATTTCCTTCCTATCATTTTCATGGCCTTTCTGCAGCCTGACAAAGGAGGGAGATGGACTTCACTAGCCTTGCAGGCTGAGATGCTCTTTTTTTTTTGGAAATTGAACTTCAGAGACAAGAGGATTTTCCGGTGTCAGCCCCAGGGGTTGTGGAGTGTGCACATGTATGGATAAACTCTGAAAAGGCTGGTGGTGTGAAGGGGAGATACAAACTCTAAAAATCAGATCATGGAACTGTTATTAGGGTAACAATCACCTTGGTCCAGAGGAAAAAAAAAAACCAATAGAAGCTTTATGAGAAACACCTCCCCACCCTTCCCCACACAGGTGGAACAGATGGGAGAGAAGCCTTTGCCCCTCAAACCCAAATTATATTTCTTCTTGTGATGATTCCCTCAGTTGTGAGCACAATCTACTTGGTAAACAACAATAATGCCCAGGAGGACCTCTTTCAAGCATAATTCCTATGAAATCATTGCTATGGGGTGCCCCAAACAATTTTTCAGAGCACAGTTGTGACAAGACACTATGGGGATTTGAGATGCTGAAGTCAAAAGAAAGTCACTCAAGTTTATGCTGCAGATCCTGGCACTGGTGTCTCTAAGGCCAAAGTGACAGAGCAAGTAGTGACACACTGTTGATGGTAAGGGTATATTAGTTTAAAATAACTTCATAATCTAAGAGCAAAGTAACAGTTTATGAAACTAAAGTACAATTAAAGTAAGAAATGGCCCTGTTCATCAGCCCAAAAGCTAGAAAAGTTCAGAAGAAAGACACAGGGAAGAAAGGTTTGCATAGGTTTGGCTATTAGTTTTCTAGAAAGAAGGATTGCTAGTTTTTGTTAGTGCTACAACATGAAAATGGAAGACATTTTAAAGGTACATAAAGAACCTTTTTCACTGTTCTGTTACTTGCATAAACTGTATTATTAAAAAAAATAAGGAGCAGGGCACATTTTCATAAGGCTTTATGCAGATAGAGACAGTCTTGCATACTCATGTTCATGGGCTATTTGCACTGAATTGACTAAAGATGCCAAGCAGAGATAGAATATTCATTTTTGAAATATAAATCATCAATGGATGAATAGTCTCTGGCACTCCTTTGGGTTAATACTCTTTGCTGGTTGTCTGTCTCAGTGGCTTCCTGAGATTGATGCTCAGGCAATCTACTGCTCCTACATACATCTCCAGGCTTGCATGTGAACCTGCAGAATCATATCTGAAGGTGTCAGAAATTCAGCTTATTCTCCTCATTTTTGCATTCTGCATGAGGAATCTATTATGCTTGTTACTCAAATACTTTCCAAAAGCAGAATTGATCATTTGTCAGAAAATCAGGATGAGAAGATGTAGCCTTCAGCTGTGCCAGGGGAGGTTTAGGTCGGACACTAGGAAGAATTTCTTCACAGAAAAGGTGATTAGATATTAGAATGGGCTGCCCATTGGAATGGTGTTGGAGTCACCATCCCAGGGAGTGTTTTAAGGAAAGACTGGAGGTGACACTCAGTGCCATGGTTTCATTGCTATGGGTGTTCAGTCCCAGGTGGGACTCTATGATCTCAGAGCTTTATTCCAGCCTAATTGATTCTGAGATTCTCTGATGTATTCTGATGTAATCTATAAAATATTCCAGCATAGGAAATAAAATAAGACCAAGCCAGCCCAAACTAAAAAAGCTGTCTCCAAGAGGCACCTGAATATTAAAGCTCCTGGGTCTGGTTACTAATAACAGTGAAAGCTTTAGCAAGAAAAACTTTAGAGTTAAACATGTTTCTGGAATCTCCCTGCTCAGGCAGGAAAGAGACAGGCCTGTCTTTTAACCACTTTAATAACCTTTTAACCTCTTTAATAACCACTACAAATAAGGCAATCCAAAAACATTTTCTGCAGAAACATTACACTTGAAGTTAAAACAGAAAATATAAATGTTTAGTAGAGGAATGGTAAATGGTGCAAAGCAGTAATTAAAGAATAGAAAATATACCTTTCTATTTCTTTTTCCTGTTCACTGTTATAATTGTTCTCTACAGATAGTTGGATAATTAACTTCCCTTGTTATTCGACTGCACATAATGAATGAAGAATCAACAAAACAGAGGATAGAAGGATACAGAGAGAAGGCAAAATTCCTGTTGCTTATGCACATACATGCTGGCTCTGATATTTGCACCTAGAAACAATACATGCATTTCTTTATGCCCAAGCAAGAAAAAGTATTACCTAGTTTATCTTAAAACAAACCACAAAATTTTATAACGCGTTTACAGAAAAGCATTGCTTTAAACCAGACTTAGGTCTTCTCTCTTCTGAAAATAATAAAATATTAAGGGACGACACAGTAAGTTTTGATTTAACATGAAAACTTAAAACTCTTGCAAGAAGAAATATCAGCCTTCTAGTGAATGCTATTTCATCAATATTTCAATATAATATAAAGGGAAAAGAATGTTTTAATTTTACATGAGAAACAAATGACAGTTATTAGAAGTAGAACAATACCTTTAGAAGAAAATGTTTTGAGGGAAGAAAGTGCCAGGTTTCATAAGAATTATGCTTTGTGGAACTAAAAAACAGATTTAGAATATATTACCTGTAGAAGGGGGCTAACACATTACCAAGCTCTGAGAAAGGAACATCTGGATTGTAGTAGAACCTCTCTTCTAGGAGAGAGATAGTACTTGAAATTTAAAACATGACTGCTTCCAAAATATTTGTCCAAACCCAATCACAGGCCACCAGGCAGCTATAATTCATGTACCTCCCTGTGTTTTATGTGGTGAGAAACTGCTCTGACAGTCAACTATACTTATTTATTTATTTATTTTTTCCTCTTGCTCCACTACCTAATGCAGATGATCAGTTCCCATGTAATCAGACACTTTCCACATGTCTGAACTGCCAGGTACTTTTACAATGTTTTCTCAGACATTAAAAGCATTAGTGATAGGAAAATATCTCTCATTTGAAAGAGCAATAGTTTGGTTTTCACACTGTCAATTAATGGATGAACAACACCATTTAGGCAACACGAAAATTGCCCGCAAAACTCAAAATCCAAAGAGTGGACTATGACTTTTCTGTCATATCTTCACAGAGCTATTGAGGAACTGCTGTCTGATAGCAGATGAACACATCCTAGGGCTCATCCCTCTTTTTTTTTGCAAATGAACCCATCCCCATCACAGGGAGCACTATTAAGCACTTAAAAAGGCAGATTATTTTGTATTTAAGTATTTTGTCTACAATTTTCCTCCCTGAATGAAAAGGTCAGTTTTTCATTTAATTTTGACCAACCACATTATTTTAATTGTGAACATATTTTGTAGTGTGGAAAATCTTTTTATAAGACTTGTGCAATTAGGAATAATTTGTTGTCAAAGCAGGCTTTGTGCTTGATACAATTCTCTATACACTATTTCCTCTTTCCTAAATTGGAGGTTAGATGAGGATTTTTCTGTTTTCAAACATTGGTCTAACAACAGAAAACACTGGCAGGAAAATATTCATCTCAGGTTAAATTTAATCTACTAATAAGTGCACAGATTCTTTATAACAAAGAAAGGAGCAGAGGTGAAATGAAGTCTTTTTTTGCCAGACATAAAAAGAGAACCAAAGGACATTGCAAATCTAATAAATTCTTGAAAGTGCCAGATCTTATCCAAATCAAGAGAGGAGTAAAAGGGAATTGCTTGCCTCTTCAGCAAGGATTTCTCACTTGACTTGGTCGAAATATAGACGGGGAAGAGAACAAGATCCTGAACTGATACACGTCCTTAGAGCTCCACTAAAGTCAAAAGAATAAACAGATTTCGCAGCATCTGAAGATTAGCCCCCAAGAGATCAAAACTTAACAGATTTTTTTTTCATCCCTGCACAACCCCACCACTCGGTACCTTCACAATCTGCTCCACCCGAGTTCCTGCTCATCAGACAGATGGTCTGATACAGTGTCACATTAAGCACTGTTTCAAAAGAACAACTTCTTCCTTGCAGGAGGCTGATTCCTCCTCCATCCCTCAAACAGGTACACTGAGACAAACCAATTTATCAGAAAACTTGTTTTGCTTTTGGGGGTGCTGCCTCTCCAGTCCGAAACTTTGCAGCTGGTTGAGAAGACATGCAAATTCTCCAAAAAGATTGCACTGTAAAGATTTTTTAATCTGTTGTGCAGGGCTAGGCAAACAAAATCACTGAATAAAGTGTTGCTTGTATTGGGATGGAATAACTTACACCACAAAAGCTAATCCTTTATTCACAGGGAAATT
Organism: Platysteira castanea; assembly: GCA_013397175.1. NCBI lineage: Eukaryota > Metazoa > Chordata > Aves > Passeriformes > Platysteira > Platysteira castanea. The sequence goes on along the minus strand of VYXC01011355.1, from coordinate 372,295 downwards.
TGTAATGAGTCTGAGGGTCAATAGCTGTATCATAAATTGCCAATGAAGATAGGAGCGTGCTGCCTACAGCACATAAACCTACTCTGATTCACTACGTCATTTCCAACGGGAAATGTCCATAAGCCACAAAATTACTCTAACCAATTTTAGTGTGGCTGTTGCATAAAATTATCATAGAAGAAATTCTGAAAATATGTGCAAAATTTAGTTGTTACTTGGTTTTGGTTGTTTTTTTTTTTTTTTTGGGGGGGGTGGTTTAAGATATTGTTCTTTTTAAAATTATTTTCTTTTACTGTAGCTTTCTTTTTCCTGCTGTAATTAATAAATTCTCAGGGAAGAATACTTTCACCTGAATGTTCTAAACTGAGACCAGCCTCACCAATCCAGTAGTGGTTGTAGACAGAGACAGAGGCAAAGCTAAACTAACGAGCTCAGTATGTGAAGGATTTCCTTAAAAACTTTTTTTTTTTCTATTTCCCACATGATCATATGTGGTTTTTATTTTTTGTTTTTTTTTTTTTTTTAATTCATTGACAAATGTTGATTTGAAATCAAGTTTTTATCTTATTTATGAATTGTTTCCAATAACAAAGACTGAATAGGAACAGAGTTGCTAACTGCTGATCACGCACAAGCTAAAATATAATACAATTAATTCTCCCAGATAGAAAAACTTAGATTTATGAAATGAAAATGTATAAAAAAGTAAGATTCTACCTCAAATTTTACAGAATTCTCCTTTTTAATCTGTAATTAAAAACAAACAAGCCAAACAAAAAATCATTAATGTAAAAATAACTATTATCTAGTCCTGTTAAGAGATCACTACTGTTGTTCCTGACTCAAACTCTAGAATTTGAATAGAGGTTGTATTTATACTTTATAATTCCTGGGCCATTAGAAACTAAGAGAATTCAAGAAGATATTTTGTCTTTTGGTGTTTATACTGCTTATGGAGAAATAGTAATACCTTAAAAGTTACAAATTACATTTTGTCCTGAAGCTCCCAAATATGGCAACGTTCATCAGGTTGTGGGAGAGCAAAATATGATTCCCTCGTCATCAGTTTACCTTCTGTCTCTAAACAACAAACAAAATTTTTCTTAAAGCAGAGGACTTATTTTCAAATGTCAAAAAAACTCAAAACACAACCCATACAACTTGGTCAAAAGCCAAACAATTTTTTTGAAAGGACAAAACACACAAAATGCTGTGCACTTGTTCTCTGCTACTCAAGCACATGCTGTCCTCGTGGCCCTGCAAACACTTCACCTCAGCTCACCAAGATAAAGCACTCAAAGCAATGCCTTTGAAGGAAAATGTGAAAACATGTCCTATGATAATGGGGACTACCCATGCCTTTCTGGGGTTTTTTTTGGTCATTTTGATTTACTTTCTTCAAATAAGTAGTTGATGTGAATGACATAACTATAGACAGCACCACTTTGTTTTCTGTGGTAACTTCTGTACTTATTTTAGAGCTTGTACCTTAAGGATTTCCATAGGGCAAAGTGGATACTCTGCTCTATTTTGTTCAACTGTGGACAGCACAACCCTGTGCACAGCATTGTATCACTCTCAGCGTGATGCTGCTGGAATAAATAATTCGCTATAAACGTGCCCAGGACTGACAAAATGACTCCTTTATATAAACAACTGTGTTGTTGTACTGCAAAAAAAATAATTCCACTGCTGTGCTCCCCTATCTTCTCTGCAGACCTGAGGTCGGAGAGTGACAAACCAGGCTGCTGGGATGGCAGCACCAGTTAGAGCTCCTCCATGTCAGAGTGCCCAGTTATTCACTTAGGGGTGGAAAACTCCCCTGAAAGGACTGAGGTGATTGAACCTGGCAGGCAGCTGAACACAACGCGCTCAGAACCAGGGCACAGCAGTTTATTTAAACTGCTAACACAAAATACAGAGGGGTTTCTAGCTGAAAATAGGAAGAGAAAGTTATAATCTTCTGCTGGCTGGATGTAATAGCATTCAAGTTATCAAATCTGAGTTACTAAAATAAAAGGCGAAACCCAAAAATAATTATTGAAAAAAAAATTTGAAAGCCAACCAAAACATTAAACAAACAAAAAGAACCCTGAAAATTAGATGAGTGCTTGATGTTTAAATCAATTTCTACCATGATATGACAATATATTTAATAATTACCATTCACAATTATATAAAAGGAAGCAAAATGTTTGCTAGAATCTATAATCTGAAAAATTGCACCGAAAGCCTTTAACTAATAAGAGATGAAAGAAAATTACTTTTCATCTACTGTCTGGATTTATTGGAAAGGAAAATGACCAAAAAATATTAAACAATCCAAAAAGTTCTATTTTACAAAGCTAAGATCAGCAGCAAGCAAGGTTGTTTTGACAGCTACACTGCATTTCTATGCCAGATAATGTTCTTCTTAACTAAGCCTAGGTGCTTAAGTGGTACTAGATGACTATTCCTGATTCACATAGATTATGACAGAACTGATCAGAAGTAAGAGTGACTAAACATTTACTCCATTATTCTTTAAAGACCTCTTGTACCTTTAAAGAGTTGCTAAAACATAAAATACATCCTTCTTCTTCAAATCAAGATAAAATTGAACTTTATGATTTCTATCAAAACCCCTCCTAACTTTTAGTATCTCCCTATTAGAGAATAATTCTCTACAAGTCTCTAGTTCAAATAAGATGATTTCCTCTCATCCTCAGCTGATCCAGAGGAACAAGAACACAGTTCACATACTATATTATATATATATATGAAAGCATATAGGTAACAAAAGAGGCAAAATTGCATAGCTTTGAGTTTCTTAAGATTCACAATGAGTAAAAAATTACTTTAGAGGAACTGAGTTTTTTCCAGTGCTTCCTCCTAAAGCCAATAATATGCAAAAGCAGTACTAATTAACAGGATAAGGGTGCAGACTAAAGAGGGTAAGAATAAAATGACCAAATCAATATGAAGTATCAAGTAAGCTTAGTAAGAACAAGGATAAGGTACTAAATATGCAGTGCCACTTATACCAGTAGTCGTAATCTTAAAATATCTTTAAATTATCTTTAAATATTTATCTGAAATTATAACAATGATGAAACTACACCTCCTAACACATCCTTCTCTCCTGCAATGCATTTTTCAGCATGGATATGTTCTACAGGGTGGATTCTTCTCTTTGCCCTAGAACAACACTCATATGAAACCCATTTACAATTCCCTTTACTGCTGGTGGAACAGTTTCTTCCCCAAGATCACCCCTCAAGGGGTTCAGATTGATTGTTTCACAAAATATATAGTTACAAAGAGATTTTTGATCGAGCTCCTGGTGCAGGTGAGGGCATAAAGTGATGTTACCTCAAAGCCAGTGTGCATTTTGAGATGAACTGGGCACTAACAATGACCTCTGGCAAGATACCAGGCTTAAAGTGTAAAGTCACAATTTGTTCTAACATGGTTTCCCTGCCACAGTCTGGCCCTTCATCTCATGTATTTAATAAAACAATCATTGTATTTCAGAGCTCAGCATTTTATTGAGAAAAATATGCTCCTGTGACCAAATAAGCATGAATTATCGAGGACGTCCCTGCACAGCACAACCATAAAGACAAAACCCAAAGCTATGGGGATTTTCCCCTCCCAAAGATGACCAAAAAAAGTAGCAGGGATCAAATTATGACTCTTTGTACCTGAAACAGCACAGAATCTTTATTAAAAGTTCATTTTGTAAGAGGAAATACGTAAAAATGAGTTTGATTGCTACAGTATTAACTCAGAGTTTTGCAATTTTATTTCTGTGTCAAACCCTTCCTTTCTTTAGACAGAATTGCCAAAGGAACAGATGTAGGATGCTTCCTTTGGGGAGTACAGCTGGAAATCAAGAAAATCAAACTGATCTACACTTTTCCTTTTATTTATTTATTAATGTAGAATTAGCTTCCCTTTTTTCTGATCCTCATCCATAATGGCTAAAGAAATCATTCTCTCTTTTCAATCATTCCTCATCAGAGCCAACATTTAATAATTCATTTATACAGCAGGAGACATGTTGAGACTGCTAATTAGTTAAGGGATAGATTTTATGCATAATAATTTGCAGATGTGTTATAAAATTCACACCCTTAATACCATCATATGCTCTAGTAGCTCTCGTGCAAATAGAATTAATATAAATAAATACAGACTAAAATATTTTCTTTTTTGACAGGACTTCAAATGAATTTAGGTGAGATTGCTTAGAAAGATATTGCAAGACAAATGGACATATTTTAAAAGCACATTTTGACTGTAGTATGGAGGATTTGTTCCAAATATATTAATTATATATGACATTTCTAGTTAACATATCGAACTAAAAATGAAGCTATGTCAGTTGTATTAAAAAATACTTAATATACGTTGTTTAAAAAAAATGATGATGATGGAATTTTAGGAAGCTATTTCAAATAATAGATGAGAATAGGTTACCATTTTTCTTTGGACTGGTGTAGTTTCCCTCCTGTGATTATTTTATTCCCAAGTGAGCCTCATTACACTGCACTGAATACTTGAATCACTTTCAGAGTGCACTTTTCAAATGTTCATAGTTTCCTCTTTCCATAACCAAACTCTTTGGGGACTGAATGCTGCAATCACATTTTGTTCTCACCCATGCCTGTTTAGAAAGAACCACCTTCTTCCCACTTTTAATTAATTTTATACTCCCATAGTCTTGTATTCTGTGTTTTAACATTAAGCTTTTTCTCCTGTCAAATATCCACGCACCGTTTCAAAATGCATTTTCATGTATAGCAGCTGTCTTAACAACTGCCAGAAAGATGGATCAGAAGCACTGTGACTGTCTTGCCATTTAAAAATATTTGAGCTTTTCTCTAAGTATTTACGTCATGATTATAATGCATTTGGAATGAACATGCTTTACAAATATTTTTCCCCTTATCTTTAATTTGCTTTCTGCATTGATAGGCATAATCAATAATTCATCAATTTGTGAATTCATAAGTGTGCCTCTTGCAATGTATTCTTTTCAAAGTTTTATTTTCTGACATAATGAGATGAATTCCTGTCACACTAAATAGCGTATCTGAACGTTCTCCTGCTCTCAGTTTCAAAGCACCATCTGTGTCTCTGGGTCTCTTCAAATGAGCTGCTAGGACGAGACTTCCAAGGAAGACCAGAAGAGATTACCACTTATAAGCAGAATTTTAAAGCTATTTTCTTAAAACTGGCACGTGAAAAGGAATTGTGGTCAGCTAAGTGGAAGTTCTGAATGGCAGCACGGGAAATAGTTCGCAGAAATAATCAAATTCTATAAATGAGGGATTACGTGCCTTTGACTTTGGCAGATCCCGGGCTGACACCCACCCATTCCTGTTACTGTTTAAGTGCTGCTGGGCCTTTAGAAATAAGCTGTTGGTCAAGTGTGGGCTCAGGTTAGCACAAGGGTCTACTCTGAACTTTGTGACTCAACAGGAGAATCCTCCATATTCCTCTTTAATCCTTACTCATTCTTTTCTCTCCCCCCTTCCCCACTCAGACTCCACATCAATGGTTTTGGCTTTAGTTTGGCTGTAGATTGATTGATTTGGGATTTTTTGTTTCCTTGCACACAGAGGAGGAAGCTGAAGGTGATGAATCCCTTGGGATTGGAGTAAAGGAAAAGGAGAAATGGGAAAAGGAGTCTAAGCTGTGGTGACAGGGGAGTGCGGCTCACTTCACACAGCCAGCAGCAGGAAGAAAGTTAAAAATCCTGTCTCACTCTAAAAATTCCCTCGGGTAATGGAACAAGCCTTCATGCCCACCAGCTGAGGGGGTCAAAGTAAATTGTGACATGAATAACGCTCATTACCATTTATCCTTTGGTATAAAAGGAGACACAATTTCTTGCGTTCTGAACGGGGGATATGCTGCTGTCACATGGAGTCACAAAGGGAGCAGCAGGACTCCAGACAGGAAGAGTTGCATGCCTCTAAGGAATCTTGTAGGATCTTTATACACTTAGAGAAACTTTGATTCTAAACTTAATTTAAATTTCCCTATGTTACAAAATCTCACTGATGGGGATCTGAAGAAGAGAATATTGAAATAATGTAACCAAAGGCCTATGATCATCTTAATTGCATGTTGTTAATTCACAGCATTGTGGTCAGTTGAGGACACTGGGGTGTAAACTTAAGCTTTAATGCTATTTTCCTAAGTCCTCTCTCATTTAAAAATCCTTTGGGAACAATCTTTGCCTCATTTCTTCCATTAAGCTCAATGGACCCCCTCACTAATCAAGAAAGTTCAGTGATTTGGTCTCATGCCTTTGGAAAAAGTTAAAGGAATAAAATATTAATGCAGTCAGTACTGCCAATAAAACCTTCTCTTAAACACACCCCTGAGAGACCCATGGAGACTGTGCATTTCAGAGGACCCTGCCCAACAGCATCTACTCTGTTCCAGAAGGATGCTGATGACTTCTGCTCTTAGTCACCACTGAAGTGGTGATGTCATGGTGATGAAGCAGAAGGGAAAGCAACCACAGCCTGGTTCAGAACTTTAATTCAATTCTGATGTTCTAAGTTTCAAATAATCTTTGCATTGGAAGGTTCTGGGTGAGTTAAAGAGGAAGCACTTTGCAGTGGTTTTACAAATGTCTGAACTCATAAAGCTGCAGGGTCTTTCTGAACATCAATAGTTCACGTGAACTACACTTAAGGAGAAAAAGGAGAATGGATAGCAATGTCACAATCAATTCATTTAAGACTTGGGCTCTGTTTTGCTTTTAAAAGAGATCAGAAGCACAGAAACAAGAAATCTCAAAACAGTCTGCCTGCTTTTCAGGTTCAACATTGTTGTGATCCACTTCTGGATGCACACCTAGCAATACCTGTTACTTTTGCAGGGCCTAAAAATGTGCTCAGCAATCCTGTTTTATACAATGAGATATGCCTTGAAAAATCATGTTCTGTGCTAAGCAGCTGTCATGAAACAAAGCTTCCCATTAGTTCTTTAGATACTTGTTTCAGCAAGTCTTGACACCTCAAGTTTCTTTCTCTGCCCCAGCACTAGAGTACTGCAACTTGTTCTACGTGTTGGATCCCTGCTCCTGACTACTTTAATTCATCCAGTTAGAGGTGGCCCCTGTCCTAAAAGAATTCCAAATATTGTAGCTCAGAATTTTGACTATACCCAAGTCTGCGTATTCTTTACGAATCTTAGAATTACAAAAGCCTTTCCTGTTTTGTTTTTTTTTTTTCATCCTAAAGGTTGTTAGGTTTTAAGTTGTTAACATAGAAACCACTGGATAAATACACAGGTAATTAATGTGGGACAGAATTATTGCGATATTCTATAAAGAACAAATGGGATATTTAAAACTGATACACACTTCTAAAATTGAACCCATGCATCTACAGGTCATTTACAAGATACTGTGATTGTATAAACATGACAACCTCTTTTTGTTCTGTGAAATTTCACACAACATCTGCTGTGTACATTTGTTACAACTGAGTAACTTCCTGAAATATTCTCTATTTTCCTGCGGATGGGAGAGACTGTGTTGTGTTGTAACCATCAACATAAAATTTTTTTTTTAAATGTTTACAGGTAATGTTCTTGAGACGAGTTGCTGACAAACAGCCTGAAGCAGTGCTAGAGCTGGAATTCAGCTGTGTGAATTGCAGGCATCAACCACCCTTTGCCATGCCCACAAGCAGTCTGGGATTTGCCCTCTGTTGCCCATGATAAAAGGACTGTAGGGAGCTCTCACCCTTCCAGCCTTTCCAGAGAAGCAGCCACAAGCCAGGTGCTACTGCAACGAAAACTCCAGTAGCCACTGGTTTAAACCAGAAGCATCCCCCTAAGAAATATATCTAATTTAGTAACAGTCCATAAAGGCAAGTATAGCTTGACATTATTCCTGTCTCCCTCTCCAAAATGGCATTTGTAAATGTATACAAACTTCCCACTCATTGAAAAGAAAAACAAACAAAAAAAAAATCTGTCCTCTTCATACTTTTGTTGCTTTCTTTTGACTGCCTTGCATAGTTCCATAAAGATAAATCTCTAAACTTTCATTTTACCTTTATACTTTTATCAGAAATGTTAGAAGTCTCTGCACTTACATTGAAAACAGGATTCCTGTAAACTGTATTATAAAGAAAGAAAATGGATATGGAAATTGTAGTAGCATTATGAATACTGAAATATAACAACTTTATGAATGTAGTCTGTGAGATAACTATGTGACTATGATGAGGCACCAACACTTTTGGTTTAAATATGTTATGCTAAAACAGTTGGGATGCTCACCATATGCCTATAATTCTTAAAATGAATGCAATCTGCTCAGGAAGACACTGCCACCTCTTCCCAGAAAACAACTGACAAGCACAGATTTGAAAGACAACATCATTTTCCCAAGCTATACATTAAACTGATAACTCTTTTGTTAGATTGAAAGCACAAGGATGGAGAAATCTTCAAGCACACAAATCCTCATGAAGGAAGGAGAGTTACCTTTCAAGGGCATTTTTGTCACTTTGGAGAAAGAAGAGTTGACCTGGGAAAACACTGAAGAAAAGCTTGTAAAAAGTTAAGACATGAGATGTGTCTTAATTCTAGTTATATTAGATATCCAACTACTCCTAAAGCCCTGTAGTTAAATTTCTCCAGTTTCTTTACGCAGAAGAGGTCATTGTTGAGGTGTTAGTGTCTGTACAGACTGATTTGGGTTTACTTGGTTTTTCCTTACTTTTTCAAAATGTGTTTTCTCCAAAATGATTTTTACTCCTAAATACATGGTTTTGTCTTTGAAAGAGTTTTTAAGTTAATGCAATCCCTCAGAAAGAAGCAGTCCTGAACCAAAACTAGACCTACTGAATACGTATTGCATAGTACATAAGGATTTACTACAGTCCAAGCACAGATGGACAGGGTAAGGTAAACTGTGATTTTACTGTGAGAAATGGGAGGTTTATAGACATCTGAAATTGGGAGGACTCTACCAAGGACTGCAGCAGTTAGGGAGAGAAAGGTTATGGAGCAAAGGTGTACAACTTACTATTGCTTCAAAAATTACCACCTGTCAGCTGGAGCTCTGCGACTGATGGGGTACGAGATCTCATCCTGTTCCAAATGTAAACTTGTTTAATTCAACAGTTAGAGCAAGCAGAAACAAAAGCACAACCACAACAATGGGCATTCGGTACGTTGCAAAATTGTGAAAATTCTCATTTGCCGAGTCTTGCTGAAGCAGCACTTATCACAGGAACAATGAGAGATGATACCGCTCTTAAATACAAGTAGATTTTCACATAAATAATGGCTGTCAGCTTCGAGTTAATCACACTTTTTGCTGAGATCACCATTGTCTAAAAACAATGCATAATAATATGAAACTAGATAAATTGGTTTTTCAAAAATAATCAAGCATACTTCCTTTACACTTAGCCTTCGTATGATGAAGGTCTTTCCACTTGAAAGCCTGCTATGCTTAACATAGCCTCTTTTATTTTTTAATTTTTTTTTTTTTTACATTTTTAATGCTGAATATGGCAGAGTACATCATCTTTATCACTGAATGAGTAAGTAAGCAACTCACTATTGCTCACAATGCAAAACTGGAAACCTTTATAAGAAATCAACAAGTAATGGAGGCTGGGAGTGAGTCCTTTTTTTACACAATGTGTAGCCAAATTCTGCGAGTCAGTATCATTCACACAGCTCTGGATGACAAACAGGCAGAGATTTCATAAGAGAACTGACTTAACATCACGGCACAAAAATGTCCCCAAGACTGTGGTGCAGGAAAACATATTCCCTAGCTCAGGAAGATCCTAAACTGCAGCATTCCAGGAACCTGAGCTTGTAGACAGATGTCAGTTTGACTCTTTTCCCCTGGTATTTCCTAAGCATCCTCTACCTTTGGCTAGAGATTTTACCAGAATGGTGTATGTAGGATCCTGCACGTTTGGGAGGCGAGGGGAATGTTGAGCAGCCTTTTTGGTTGGCAATATATAATATCTGCATGCACTTATTTTTACTTAGAAGCTGTGACATTTTCTCTCCTGAGAACACTTCTAAGTGTGAGGCTCCCTTCCAAAGTTATATTCAAATTCAGAGGAACTGCTGGTACTTCATTTTCTTGTGGTTTTAATTGTTTTGGTTATTCTTTAGACATGCATTCCAGCAAACAGACAGCAATAGGTACCACAGATCCATAAATATTATTCAAGATCAAATGATCTGAATCTAATTGAGAAAAAATACACACTGAAACAAAACATGATATAGACAGCTAATAGATCATCATGAAAAACTAGGATAGTGTTTAGGCTTCAAATGAATGAACTAATGTCAGAGAATTATAGCTGTTAGCTTCACTCAAGATATATCATGACCCTTTTATTAGGAGAGAAAAAAAATGAAAGCTTGGCTTTGTTTCAACTTCCTCACACCCCATAGTTAAAACCCGAATTCTAATTATATAAAAGATGCCTTCTGCTTCAAATATTAAATCACAATTAAAGAAGTGTTGACAAATGATAAAATGTAGGAAAATCAATAAAAATTGCCACAAAGAACTGGGAAAAAAAAAATAAACTCAGTGTCTAATGTGTTCATGATAAATTCTTACCCCATCACATAGCAAATAAACAGCAGTTTCATTCATGAGTTCGTAAAATATTTTTTTGACAGCCTAATCTTATTTAATTCTGTTTACCATTTTTATTTCTACTAGGACTCCTAAAATGTACTGAGATCCTTGAAACGTTTACTGTCTTTAAAATAAGCATTTCTGCCACATACACCAAAGCTTTCTAACATGGAAGGATCAGCCTATGAACTCTAATGAACCAGGAAAGCTCTTAGCTGTATCAATACAAAATAAAATATATTGAAAAACATTCCTAAATGGTTTTAGGGTTTGGGGTTTTTTTGTCATCAAGGAACTCAAGGAAAGAGTTCCAAGCCATTCCAAGTCATCAATAGAAATCTACATCCACACATTTGTACTCTATACAGTCTTACCACACATTAGAAGAGCATAGTACAAAATTGCCTTTCCATATAAACACACAACTGAGGGTTCAAAACAAAACCAAAACAAACCAAACAAAAAATAAAACCAAAACAAATAACCAAAAAAACCCCAAAACACCACAACAACACCCAAAAAATCAACAAACCCAAACAAACAAAAAACCAAAACAAATAAAAAACCCCAAAACACCTCACACAGCAAAAAAGAAAAACCCCAAACAAACCTTATGTATCCTCAAAACCGATTCCTGCATTTTTCACTTCTACATTAAATAAAAACACATCTAATATGAGATTTTTAAATGATGTCTGAGTTTTGGGGTTGTTTTCACAGGCATTAGTTTAATTGAGGAATTTCACCTCGAAGTGAGGAAAAAAAAAATCACTTATGAGGACAGTCAGACAGTGAGTCAGGTTATCCAAAGAGGTTGTACAACCTTCAGCCTGAGATTTTCAGGTCCAGACTGAAGAAAGCCCTGAGCAGCCTGGTCTGAACCCCATAACCAACCCTCCTTGAGTGGAAGATTTAACTGGAGACTTCCTGACATCTCCCACATCCAACTGATATTATTCTATAATCCTACACTAAAAACCATTAGTTGGATAAAACATCAAATAATGTACTGGTATCAGCATCTGAAGAAGTGTATGTTCCTAAAAATTTATTTCACTTCCAAAATACAAGCTGAAGAGCCAGCTTTGATTATATATATCTATTATAGGCATTCCCAAAATAGCTTCATGCCTAAAAGGAGTTGTACTCCATGCACACCAAAGGATTACAGTCATTTATAACTCTTCATCTTATACCCAATTCTGCAGTCTCTTTTCCTCAAGTCGTTCACATGGTTCTGAAAACCTTTTGCTTCTTAACATGACAAAGTCAAATACATTATATAAGCAAATAAATATGACTATACCTTGAATTACTTATTGAACGTTTGCTAATACAAAGCTTCCCCTAAACTGGAACTTTTAGCAAATTAAGAAGTATTTTATTTTGAAGCAAATTTCTCATAAACAAAAATTGGCATCTACAACTGGTTGGGGCAACTCATATCTGCCATTCAAAGAAATAACAGGAATAAAACCCAGAGCTCAGGTTTATTCTTTGATCACAACGTTGCTGACTGGCAGTTTTATACAATCATTTTAAATGAAAGGTATTTACATCAAAAAGCAGGTGTGTTTGGGCATTGACAGGTTCAAAAATAGGCAGAAAGAAAAAGAAAAGATTCCCACTGAAGAATTTTTTCTAATTGGCATTCTGCTAATCCTGTGCACAAAGGAAATTGTTTAAAGTACTTAACAGAAAAATAAAGTTCATCATTGTTCCAAGAGTATCCTGGGGAGAATTAGCAGAAAAATGTAAGACATTCGTTCAATATGGAAGAAAGCTTCCTCTTAAAGAAAGCACATCCTACCATAAACAGCAGCAATTTGGGAATTTTTTTTTCCTAAATTCCCATGTATACTTCTCACTGAGACATCATCTTCCTCTCTCATTTATATCTAAAAAATTTTTTAAAAAAACTATTAATATCTGAATTGACAGTTCTTTTCCTCCTTCCTCCTCCATTCCTTAAATAAGTGCTAGAGTCATCTCCCATGAAAACACAAGTTAAAAACAAATCCCGACAAAACTGGCTAACAAGAAACTTCCTTAGACTCCAGCTCCACAAATGCTCCTCTATATACCAGCACCTTTTTTCATTTTAGCAAGGAAATCATTGATATCAATAGCAGCCCCTTGGGACAGAAGAGCTTTGCCATCTCCTACACAGCAGGTCAGTGCCCTGAGCAGCCACACCAGGGAAGTGAGCACAGGCTCTTCTAGGTTAGATGGTGGCAGGCTTCCACAGAGGCTTCCTTAAAAGAGGGGAGGAGGAACAGGCTGTAATTTATAACATCTCATACAAAGCAGAGATGTAGAAAGTACACTAAAAGCACCATATATCTATACTCAAAAGAAAGACAGTATGGCTTTAGAGCTAGTTGAAAAAGCAAAAGTGACAGAGGTGTTCACAAAACAAACAGAAGTGAATAAGATGAAATTCATCCTACAATGTACTGCCAAAGTGACTGCTAGATAAAGAAATGAGGTAATTTCAAAGAAAGTCACATTATTTACATCTTGGTTTCTTTGTAGAGAAGGAGTAGGCTAGTACTTAGATAAAAATATAAGTATCACCTAAGAGCATTTACTTTCTCATACCATGTAGGAATGTGCCTTTGAACCATTATTTAGAATCCTGATTGTATTAAAAATAGTTAAATAAATGTACACGGGAGAAGCTTAAGCATCAACTCCCTCCCTCCTCCTTACTGAATTAAAATTTGCTTGTATTTAGTTTAGGGTTTTTTTCAAGATGTTCTCAAGTCATAAATAAATACAGCATGCTGAAATATTAATTGATGTTAAATTATTTTAGCCCACACTTCTCTGCTGTTCACTGTTACTTGCACTGAGCATCAACAACAATCAACCTATTACTGGTGGTAACTGACATTAAAATTTCATTTAACTCAGTGTTTTCCCCATATGTATCAATTTCAGGCATAACTAATGCAGCATTAGCACTGACCTTAAAGAATTCCATTCCTCTTACCATTAAATTTGAAGTTACCTAGACTAATTGTTATCTATGAATCCTCCAGCTACCACATAAAGTCTATTAAGCTAGATTAGAGCAGAGGTAATTTATTTTAAAAAAAGCTTATATAATTAAAGACCTTAAATCCATGTTACAACAATGGAATATAAAATATTTAAAGAGTTCTACATGAAAACCAAATTACCAACTTTTTTCCATAAACCCTTCAGTCATATGACTGAGGAAAGTTTAGCAGACTTTTTCTGTGCTGTACCAGTATCAACTTCCATGGTTTCCTCTGTTGCAACAAGGAAAGAAACAAAAATTTCTTTCTGTGGAACAGGGATGTGGAATACAACACAGATTATGGAGATGCTTTATGAAATAATTACCCTTATTAATCCAATTCGTTTGCAGAGATAGAATCAAAGGTTTCCATGTTAGAATAGTGGAAAAAAATTGAGACCAGACAGTAACGTTTTGTTGTTTTTTTTTTTTTTTTTTTTTTAATTTGCCTCTGCTCTGGATGGTAGAGTACCTGGAATTTTTGGCAGCTAAATGTATCGTGGCATACAGGTGCAGATATTTTATCTTCAGCCTAATGAAAAATATTTGTGAAAAAAATGTAATAAGACCACGCTATTTTTCCTTCCAGATGGGTATTTTATAGTACTTATTAGATGTATTAGCTATTATTAGTTATGAGTTATGCAGCAAATGTAGTACATTTATTCATCCTCAGTTGCTTCAACCATTTTCTAAACTCGCAAATGCCAATAATTCATTTTCCAGTCAAAGCTCAATAAATTATCACAATGGTCTTTTAATTCTCAGCCATTAGGAATCCTCAGTCCTCTTTATATCAAAGAACAAAACATCCTACATCAATACTGTCCTTTTCATGCAAGCTGAAGAAAGTGGCTGGGATGATCAAAGGTCTTCTACAACTTGGAAAGAAATTACTTCTGCTGCAGGTACAGGATCCATGTCAGTACCTGTCCTCAAGTGGGGAGACTCAACAAAAAATAACTCTGAGACTTCCACCTCACCTTCTGCCTAGAAGAAGATCCAGTGTGAAAAACCAAACTGCAGAGCAGCATAGAACTTTCTTAACCTTAATCTTTCATCTTTGGTTTATTAGATAGCAGGAAATAACACTGGAAAGAGATTAAAAGGAATACAGATGATGGCTTGGCAAAAAAAGCAAAAGAATCTCAGAAATCAAAAGAACCAAAATGAAAATCAGACTGGAATTTTCTGTAGGAAAGCTGACTGAGCCGAACTGCTCATTCTAAAAGCTTCTATTAGTAACATTTAGTTGTCTTGCATATAAAATTTAGACAGTTTCATGTTAGTGACATGATCATTAAAATAGGCTTTCCCTTGATATTCTGCTCCTCCTGCATCAAAGATAGATTAAAGCAAAAGTTTCCATCTGCAAATACCTTAAGACCTTTGCAATTTAATCAGTTCACGTGAGGTTGGTGTCACTTCTTCCCTTAACAGAGTGGTCACCTGGCAGTAATCTTCCAGGTAAATTTCAAAGTTTAGAATAAATTTCTTCTTTCTTTCTGATTGCCTTTGTAGTGATAGATTGCATACTATTACTGCATACTGTATTACTGTATGTGCACTCTTTGTTTTGCATGTCTTTCATCAGCCTTCACATGCTTTATCAACATATTTAAGACAAGTAAGCATCATCTCTTCTTGGCTCTGAGTTTTGAATACAGTGACAGGTTTACTGAGCTGTCTTCCCCAAAGAGAAAAAAAAAACCCAGGCAATATTCAGGTCATGGCATGTGGGAAACACAAAAAGGTGAAAAGGTCCTTAAGGTGTGGGGAAAAAAGCAGGTTTCAGAAATGAAGCAGAAGAATTTAGGATCTGCTGTGCAAGCTA
>VYXC01011355.1:318854-356710 GCA_013397175.1 Platysteira castanea | reverse complement strand
AAACAGTTGTCTTTAAACTTTAGAAGCCTGTTACTGGCTAGAAAGCCTTTAAGAATACTCTTAACCAGGAAGTCGCTGGATGCCTGTGGCCACGTGAGCTATGCACCATTTCCCATATCTCAACTCTGTATATGAGACTGATAAAATAATAAATTAGCTCAAGACAACATGGGCTCAGCTCCCCGTCCTGTTTGCTATAAGGGATGTAAAAAAGATAAATAAAAATACGCCAACAATGGCATAACTCAGATGTTCTGAGTTTGTCAGTGGAGAAGCTTCCACTTCACCACTGACTGCAACAGGAGTGCAGGAAATGGCATTCTTGGCGGAAAGGTGCTTCTGCAAATACAGTTTTGCTTCTTGCCTAAGATACCCTTACAAAGAATGTAAATCCTCGAAGATTGTGTAGAATCAAGGATGTTTAAGTGCAAAACGAGGAAAGTAGAAAACTTCCCTCCTCAAAACATAAGAATGATATTGTCTAAGCAAAGATCAGACTCTGATCTATGGATGCCAAGCTGAAAGGCTTGCATTGCTTCTGCAGCTGGCATGGGATGTACTGGAAGATCTCTCAGCCTGACTTCCACCTTGTGAAAGCCATCATAGAACAGGCAACTAAAACATTAACTCTTAAAATATTAAGACTTTAAAACTGAAGCAGGACTCTTGCGTTTACAAGAACAAATAAATATTAAATATCTGTTATAATACACTCCATAAGCAAGCATATTTGTGTATTTCACCCCATACCTCTCTTTTGCAATACTGTTTTGTTATACTTTGCCTAGTGAAATTGAGCTGCTATGAAAAGATGCAATATTTAGTCCTTAAACTTTGTCCTTCACACAAATTCAGAAATATTGTAATAATGTAAACTGGCAAGAAACATTACTATTAATTTTCATTTCTAAGTAGCTGCTGCTTCATATATCACTAAATCCTCCACCCATGCATCCCTTTCATTCCTTTTCACCTTGACCATCAAAGCAGCTACAGTTAGGAAGAGACAAAAATTTTATAGGCAACTATACATTATTTATGTGGCTAAATAATTCATCTGTAATCTGCTTAAAATAATTAGGAAAAAGAACACAAGACATATTCTGGATTATTATAATCATCAAACTATAAACACTCATAAATCATCAACGCTTTAAGCAGTTGCATTCAGAAAAAGAAGTATAATTATCACCAGAAAAAAGGTACTTTGTACAGAAGGGGTCTCATACCCAGGCACTTCATTCTCTGAGCTGATAGGAAAGGCCCATGTACTTTACACCAGCTTTATGCTTAGCTTTTGGTAAGGACCTCAGTTCAGAACATTTCCTGCGGAGAGTTTCACCTTTTATCACCTATATATCACCTTTTATCTTTTCACATTACTATGGAACCAATAAAACCTCCTACTCTTCCCAACATACAAATAAGGATCACAGGAAAGTTAGCAGTCAGTCCCTCCTTTGGACAGTAGCTGTGAAAGATTGTCTTTGGAATTTTCCTCTCCAAATAAGCATTTTTGAAACAGCTAAAAAAAGTTTTTCAAAAGGCTACATTAATACATATACAAATAATACAACTATTTTTGTTATTCAAGGTGTTTTGTTTTTTTAATTACATGTTTTGCTTTGAAAATGAGATCCTACAAAATATAGGCAGCCAACTTACTTCAGTTGAAGATGGAGTTTCAGAAGCCAAATATAAGGCTCAGAAAATGTCAACGTTTTCTGAAAGTAGGAATGTATGATGAGACTTTGGCACAAAAGCAGTGTTGATCATCTATTTCCCAGATCTGCACAGTTAAATACTGGACAAGCTGAATGCTGAAACATCCTGTACGGAGCTGGAAGTAGAGGAGATGCAAGGTACACAAACATGTACCTACAAAAGGAGCTCTGAATATGAAGGTCCATAAGGCACATAATTTTACAAGGCATTTTGTGTGTTTTCCAAAGTAGAGTCCATTGGAACAAGTTGCTAAAATTCTTTTATTCTAAATTGTGGATGGGAGATGTAGAGTTCAAGATTTTAGACTCAAAACCAGTGGAAAACCAGGTACAAAATCCTTACCTATGTGCCTTTTTTTACAAATTCTGAAAATGTCAGCTTAATCAAAAAGAAAAGCAAATGAAGTGCTGATGGCTCTTTTTTTCCCCAAGTATATCCATTCATAGCCTGTCCAGTTGTACAGTAACATGATTTTAATTAATCTCCATCAACAAGATTAGTTTACCTGTGCTCCTGTCTATGTGAAATGAATATAAATATTACAATATCACCTATGCGTTTAAATCACAGAGCTCATCAACTTCTGCTCACAAGGTGAAAGATAAAAGCTACAGAAGGTCCTTCCCAGCCTCTGTCACTAATGATAAACAGCATTAACTGCTTCTGCAGACACTAATGCTGCTATCTTGGGAACACAGGCAGCCACCATGAGAACTTTACAGCTTCACTAATCATACTCTTGTTTGTCACAGAACACCAAATAAAATCTCAATGAGAAAAGGCAATAAATATTAACAGCTATGAACAAAGGAAGGTCACATTAATATGTAGATCTTTAAATACAAGATGCTTTCTTCATTAACTAAGTAACTTGTTCATCATTATAGAGTGTCAAGGGGGCGTAAGGGAGAAAATATATTAAAAAAAAATCCCTGATTGAGAGGTTTAATATATTATGTACTCAACACTTAATATTTACAAAATAGGGATTTTTCCTTGCTCTGTTTTTAGTTCAAGGTTGAAAGAAGTTTGTATCACCTATTTTATAACCTATGTATGTCATTCAGCTTTTTGCTTTACCCAGAAACTGGTGGGTAAAGCTTGGTTTTGGTCTGCATTTACCCCTATTTCTTTTTCTTTTCTTCTTTACTTTTATCTCCTAAGTTTTTTTTTTTTATTATTATTTTCTTTTTCTCAAGGTTGAGGGCATATCTGGATACCCTCCTGTTTCTTTTTGATCCCAGAGCCACAGTAATGGCTTCCATTGGTTTTTTTTCCTCAAGAACTAGATCAAATTATCCCTGCCATAAACTCCTTTAAAACCACAGTATTAGGCAGACTTGATCTGCCACCAGTGTTTCAGTGTCTATGTGGACATGTGCTTAGGTCTTACAGTTCATCTATATCAAAAATACTTTTATTACACAAAAGCTTGGCAAAGGATTAGCGAGAACAAAAAAAGAATCGAGGACATCAAAACTCCACTCTCTTTCATAATGCTAATCTAAATATAGTTTTTACACTCAAGTAAATTGCTTTTTTTTTTTACCTTTAGTTGCCTTAAACCTTTGCCTATACTTTGACAAGCTGTTCTCACCTTCCCTTCACTCAACAGCCCTCTCTGCACCAAAGCCTGGGCTACAGCTCCTTGCAACGCCCTGCGCTCGTTCGAGAAAGGAGAAAAATACTGTCAGACTAATGCAACCAGACACTGCACCATTATTACTGCAGGAAAGGTGCACAGGCTGGCTCCAAAAGAGGCTGTGAAGTTTATTAGAGAGGCCATGTATGCGAAGCCTTTTGGGAGTGCAGGGAGACAGCCTGAGTGAAACAATCAACTCTGGAAAAGCAATTGGAGAGCCTCCCATCTCAGCCCTCCTTACACACGAGCCTTCCCCTCCGTTCTGCTGTAGCACCAGCCTGGGCCCAAACACGTCTCTCACAACAATCATGGCATCACTCACTAGCACCACGTTTATGTGATCCTTCTTGTACACAAGCACTGAAGATAAAATGAGATTATCAGGAGCTAGTGGCCTGTGAAGGGCACAATAGTCCTGTCACAGCTCAACAGTAGATTTATAACCCCCAACTCAAGTGCAGGTGAGAAACCTGAACATTAACAGTATTCAAGACATGTGGTTAAAATGAAAAATTGTATTTTAATAATCACTTTAATATCATATTACAAAGTCAGAATTAAGATGCAAATACATTTAGGGATACGTTCAAATTGATCTTCAGTTGGATGATTCTTTCATATGTATTAATTTCCTCTGAATAAATTAAATTAAATCCATTTTTACATACTATACTGCAAATAATTACATTTCTGAATTATTTGTTACTGATTTATCACTGGAAAGTAGGGAACACAAGACAGACTTTATAGTGGTAGGAACTGGTCCCATGTTTAAAACTAATCATTGAAAATTAAGCATGACCAGTCCCACCAACATTACAGATTTCTAGTGGTACACAGGGATACACACCTGAGAATGGAAACAATGCCTTTTGTTTGAATAAGAATTTAAAGATTTAAGCTTCCCCAGAATGTTCTGGTATCCTGCAGAAAGGTGTCACTAAAGGCTATGCTGTGCTGGAGTTTGTACCTTTCAATCTAATTGCTCTGAGAGCCTTTTCTCATCTCTAACTCAACTGCTGCCTTTTTAGCTTACGTAAACTTTTCGTCATCTACAAAACCCTGTGGCACGGAGCTCCTCACACCACTGGTGTGTTGGTTTAAAGACAAATCTCTGCTGTAGAGTTGCAATTCAACTTCACTTTTCTAGCTCATGCTGAGGGGGGAGATCCCACTGGAAAGAGGGAGGTTCCTAAAGAGGAGCTCAAATTAGTTAAGTCCATTACCTTATGGCCATTTCCCCTTTAATTTTACTGGTTATAGAGCCTAACAGGCTCATGCTTTCTGTAATACGTGTATACTTTCTAAACATGTAATTCCTAGGCTGCATGCATACTTCATAAGCATATCACACAGAGCTTTCTTTTTCACCCCCCTGAAGTGAGGGATTTTAACGGTGAAGGGTTCAGAAAAAGTGAGCAAAAAGTCAGTCAGCCATTCACATAGATATCCAATTCTTCCCCGGGTTCATTTAAAGCCAAATTCAAAGAGAACAGCAGGATCCCAAAATGGCATTTCAGACAAGACACTTTCAAACAAGACTGTTGTTTGACTTTCAAGCAAAAGACTTTTAGAACTCATTCATCAAAAGATAAACAAACATAAGAGACCTTATCACACAGGTGCAGCAGATGTAACAGAAAAAAGGCAAAAAAAAAAAATCACACCTCTGACAAAACGGGAGATAAAAGTAGATAACAAGAAGCAAACAGGGAACCAGATTAAAGTCACTATCTTGAGACCTTGTTACAACTCAGATCCATTCAGCACAGATCTACTTCACAGCAAAATCTTCTCTGGCTTTCAGGAGAAATCACAAAGAACCTGCCATACCAAACACATGTTCAGGTAACAGTTGAATGCTCTGCTATTATTATTCTATTATTCTGTTAGGAGAGAAGACTTTCAGTGAAACAATAGCAAAGCAATTCACTTTCACTAGTCTGATCATGAATGAAGTAAGAGTAGATCTCACCGCTGCAGGAAAACGGAGAAGAGGGAACTACTGTGAATGTGAAAGCTTCCTAATATCAAAACTTTGCCTGTTTAGAGAAAATTCAGATATTTTTGGTCTCAAATTATAGGCTTAGAAAACACTTATTTCTCAAGGCAGGAAACTATTAAAAGTCACAATAATGGGTGACAGTAAAAGATGCGACTGGATAAAAGCCACGTGCCTCAGACAGAGTCAGATCACCAGCAGTGGCTTCCTTAGGGGGCATCCCTTGGGCCATTCCTTTGTGAAGAGAGACTGGTTCTTCTAGGGAGTGACCGAGGGACATTCAGCACTGTTCCAATTATTCTTATGGAAGAAGGAAGCTTAGAAGTTAGCAACATTCAAAAATCAAGAAAAGTTTGGGAAACAAGGCCAGGAACACTGGGCTTTCATGAGGAGAAAATTTTTTCAAGAATGGAGTGTGACAAATTTCTTGTCAATCTCTTGCATTAATAACAAGAGCTGCTACACAAGCAATACAAATGGATTATTCCAATACTGAAATATTTGAAAAAGTTGTAGATATCAAATGCAGTTAAATGAGGCCAACTGTTCAATCTACATTGTTTTTTGTCCTAAAATTCTGAATTTGGACTTGGCAAGAATGCTCACAGTGCAAACTCTTATCTATATAGTTATCAAGTACCAGTGATTTCAGGTGAGTTCAAGCAAGAAAGTCTGTTAAGTACCATAAATAATATTATGGCTCCATGTGAAAGACTTGCTTGAGGTTTTGAAGGGTGATGGATTCTACTACATGACTAGTACAGATCCGCTGGGAAGTATGATAGATACGGGAACTTCTTTCACCACTCTTCCAAGGGACATAGTCTTCCTACTCAAGGCAGGATGCAATAAACCATTTATATCCATTTCAAAGATCTGTTTGAGATATAGTCTGTGGAAATGACCTGCATGAAAAGTAACAGTTAATTCTAACAACTAAAAAAATCTTTTTATTGGCCTTGCAGAGAAATATATCAGTTGATTCACCACTGATTGGGAAAACCCTCCCAGAAAAAAAAAAATAAAAAAAACCAAAAAACCAAAAAAACCCAAAATCAGGAAAATCATCCAACTCGATAATATATTTCAGGGGTAAACTTTGGGTGGTTTTTCTTCTTCTGACTCCCTCCCAGGGAGATCATGTGTACTCTTCCTCAAAACATATTTACCCTATTCTAATTGTTTCAGGACTCCTTACTGAAAATTACTTTAAAAAACATGCAATTGATCACTTATGTGAGAGCAGGAGCTACAAGTACCTCTGAAATTATGTCATACCCTAGTGTTTAAACTGCCAGTGACCTGGTTCAGGGGCTACAATGATGCCAAGAGGCATCAGAGGGATTCAGCAGGAGCATAACACAGCTGCATGATGGAAGAAGCTGTCACAGCAGGAGGAACAACAAACACAGACATAGTCAGAGGCAATTCTTCACTGGTCAACAGTTCCACTAGGACTATGCCAGAGGCAGTAAAAATTTCCCGTGGGAACAAAGCAAGAACCTTCAACAGCTGCCTTCAAGGTACCTTTGGAATCTGGAGCCAACAGACCAAAGCAAAACCATGGGAAGAAGCACGTTAGAAGGTAAAAGTCTGCCAGATTAAGTGTAAATATCAGTAATATCAGTTCCAGCAATATTACTTGTGCATTAATATCAGTTCCTGCTTATTCTTGTGCATTAAGGTAAACATCTGCATAAACTTGTGCATGTTAAAGATCAGAATCTGAACCTGTAAACTCTGTTAGAAGTAGCCATCATGCACCTGTATTTTCAAATAAATCTGTTTTAGAGGACTCTGACACCCCTGGATAAGAAACTCAGGAGTTCACTAGTCCAGAGGATAAGAACTGTACTTGCATGCATGGCAGTGTAATAGGAAACAATTCTGTTCTGTTCTAGAACAACACTGTCACTCCCTGTCAAGGCCACTGAAATGGAGCAATTTCTTTTCCAGGATATCTTCTGGAAATTGTATTACAGAGTTGCTCAGAAAGCACACTGAGAAGTAACTTTTGATAAAATAATTCACTTAATAGAGCAGTACAGATACTGAAACAATAAAAGATAGATTCTGTTCATGTATCTGAAACCATTCTTCTCTTCAGCTCTTAGTAGTGTCATTTCTGTAATATAAAGTCCAATATTCTCATAGGGCAAAGCTGCTGATTGTTTAGAAGGATAACAGAATATAGGCCCCTTTCTATAAACAAGATGCAACTCATCTATCCTATCTCAAGTAGAACCCATGTGTTAAGTAGATATTATTTAACAGGTAATTGTAGTGCATTTTAATTTCATGAATTTAAAATACATGTGCTACATGTCTTATAGCTGTATTTCATTTTTCCTTCCTTCATCTTTAAAACAGCACACAGATACAGGAACATTTCTTCCAAGTGAAAGGATCACTTGAAAGTCCCAGATACTTTCCCCCTCCAGTACCATCACAGATGATAAATTACAACAAATTGCAAGCCTAACAAAACAACACTTTAAACTGTATTGTCATATTTATTATAAAATTCTTGGTTCATTGCATTTTGGCATTTTATACAACTGGTTCTGACAGTGATTAACATGGTTTGGGCTTCTGCTGTTTCACCCAAGAGAAATAAAACACCAAAATCTCTGCAGGTGTGTAATGGGCCAGGGATTCACAATCTGTTCTGCAAAGTCAGACTTCAAGGACTTCAAAAACAAAAATACTAAAGTTGGCATTGCCTCTGTAATCATTTAAAGCTTTTTTGCATATTTCAAGGAATTCTAATTTCAATGTTTTAATCAGCACTGTTATTCAACAGTTTTCTGCAACAATTTAACCAATTGCATGACAAATTCTCCATTAGCTCTGAGTTTCACAAACCAAATACCATACCAAGGAGTAGATCTGAGACTAAATAACAGAGCAACCTAAATTATTAAGTACTTGAACTCAAAAAGGGGCTTTCACTTATTTGAAGTACACTGTACAATTTATCTGATGCATATGTATGGTTAGAATTATACAGTAATTACAAAACAGCAATCACACAGTTGCACCTGCAGTACAGGAGCCTCAGGACAACATCTTAATTGTTTCTGTGATTACCTGCCTAAAAGTAACACAGAATACACTGAAGAAGAGGTGAAGTTCAGGTTACAATTCAAGTTCTTTACAACCGAAAAAAAAAACCCAAAGAGAAATCCTAAAATAATACTTATCTCTATAAATGTTAATACAAAAACCACCTTGATGTTATAGAAATTTCAAAAGCATAATTTATAATTAAATATCTCTATTAAGAAGTGGAGAAAACAGTCACTCAATATGTTTCTCTGTGGTTTGTTTTGCCTTGAAAGTGTATTCCCTTATATATAATACACTGTAT
This sequence comes from Platysteira castanea, assembly GCA_013397175.1. Classification (NCBI taxonomy): domain Eukaryota; kingdom Metazoa; phylum Chordata; class Aves; order Passeriformes; genus Platysteira; species Platysteira castanea. The sequence continues at coordinate 347,971 of VYXC01011355.1, read as the reverse complement.
TTTATAAGCACTTTGAGAATTTTTTTGCTCCCTACCTAAGTGGTATTTTTCTTGACCTTGGCATTTAGTTTGAAATTTCATCTTCAAAAGCATAGCTTCTTACCTATGGGACTAAATATTTTGATCTTAAAAGAAGACTGAAGTACTGTAAACATTTCCATTTTCCCTTAGAAATTATAAACCTAATTTCAATGTTCACTTATAAACCTGATATTCATAGCTTCAAAATACTCATCAGAACAAAAGGAGTAACTGCAATACAACAAACCCACAGAAAACACTTACACCATTTTGCAGAAGGCACAGTCACAACCATTGTCCTACAACAAAAATAAAATCGTCCTCTTGATCATAATAAAATAACATTATTACGAAGATGAAAACATAATCACAGAGATGAGCAAAGGCCTGGGAAGCTTGGCATGTGAGAGAATGAGAGAACTGGGCTTGTTCAGCCTTGAGCCAAGAAGGCGTAGAGGAGACCTTGGCACCACGCTCAAACAGTGCCTGAAAAGAAGATGGAGAATCCTTTGTCACAAGGAGTCCCACGGAGAAGAAGAAGGGTAGTGGGTGCAGGTTACTTCTGGGGAGATTCCAGTTGGACAAAAGAGGCCAATTATTCCAAAAGAGAACAATCAGCTACTGCAATAATCTCCCCAGGGAAGTGCTGGATTCCCCAGTGCCGAGCACTTAAAGTCCAGCTGGACGAGGGGCTGGGCCACTGTCACAAGACCGTGCTTTTGCCAAAAAACACTGGAGCAGATGATGCTCCAAGTCCCTTCCAAACCGGTGTCCTATGATTCTGTGAGAATCAGAAGGAATAAGCCAAACAAATCTACCATAAGAGGAAGTTCAGAAGGACTCTACAATCTTTAGCATTGTTCCTACCTGATGAGGGTTAACTCAGCCAAAAGTCTATCAAAAGTCTTTTTAATTGCGTAGCTGTTGATGATTTAATAGTGAGGTTTGAGTGAGTCATGCAGAGGAGCATCACCCTGTGAGCTGTCCTGGCTCCTGACTCGGCTGAGCAATGGATTGCTGCCTTCTGAATGCCTCTACTTCTCTCTTTATTTCTATCAGCTTCAGCACCTCTGAACAAAAAAGCCACACCTGATTCTTTGTTAAGAATGCCATATTTTTCTAATTTTTTCTTTAAAACTATAGGACTTCGGTTCTCTACGTGAATTCTAATGTTGCCAGTCCAAGGAAATTTAAGAGATAGTCAAGCAACAAAAGTAATTTTATTTGCTACTCCTGGAAACCCGCAAACTTCACATAAAATTGCTGCAATTATACTTCATGCAATGACTTAATTATTACTAAGCAAACAGTGCAGTTAAAATACAGCACTAAACATGGCTGAAACAAAAGTAATTAATCTATAGGGAGAAACAAAAATATATTAAAAAGCACAGTAAAATCACAGCATAATAGGAGAAAAGGTAAAAGTCATGCTCTACAGAAGAAATGCAATTAATGAGGAAGATCTGCCTAACAAGGGTGGATTTCACAAAGATTGCATAGATGCCTCACAATGCAAATTTCTCAGAAACTCAATATAGAAACTTCAAAATCCATTCTTTGAAAGAAACCTCACCCATCCTTTAGGTAACAGTTAGAAAGGTATTACACACATGACTTTTGGAAAGTAGACTTTCAATTTATCATCACATACTGACTTCATTCTGACCATAGATAGTTCATAACCCTCCTAGGACTGCTCTGGTTGTCATTATTTGTGATTATTTTCGATGTTGACGAAACACAACTTTTAATATATGGCCACAACTGCAATGTATGGCCCCTGGTGTGCCCATATTTGAGAGCCCAGAGGCACAGCAGACAAAATCAGAATGTGAAAAGTTGTTGTGTGCCATCAAAGGAGAGCAAAATAATGATTTCATATAAAAAAACCACAGAGTAGAAGCCCAGTTGATGTCTGCTTTCAATGTATCCTGTATCCACATATAGGCTTCTTGGAGAAGCAATTAATAAATGGGCAAAGTACTTGAAAAGTGAGTCATTTAAATCTGGACAGCAGAAACTAACAACCAGAACTCATCAGAATATTCAAGTGTCACAGACTCAAACATCAGAGAATGCAAAACATAAAAATATGCTAATCTCCCCCCAATTAAATAACAAATATTATTAGCATAATTATCAGCTAAGCATGTGTGGCAAAATATTAACTTTCTTCCCTAATTCACACAAAAACTATAAGACATGTAGGAGCTCAATAAGGTATAGATACAGGCCATTCATAGCAGGTTTGGGTTTGGGTTTTGGTTTGGGGATTTTTGGGTTTTGTTTTTGGGTTGGTTTTGTTTTTGGGTTTGGGTTTTGGGGGGCTTTTTTTGTCTTTTGTAGTTGTTCTTGTTTTTTGGGTTTTGGTTTGGGGTTTTTTTGGGTTTTTTTTGGTTTTTTTGGGTTTTTTTGGTTTTTTGTTTTTTTTATTATTATTTTTTTCTTTATTCATCATCAGGCATCCAACCAAAGAACATAATGTTAGGCTTCCTTCATATTCCACAATTGCAAAGGGAAAGGCGACCTTTAAAGTTGTGTTGCAGTCTCCCGATTCCAGGTCTGGAATGATGCCTTAGGTTTTAACTTTTATATTTTTCAAATCCTGTACTGCCTAGTGTGTAACTCTGAAGTTTTGTGTGACCTGTTAGCTGCTGTTCTCTCACGCTGGTTAGACACAACAAACCTCTCTAGGTTTGCTCTCCAAGGACGTCTAGATTGTCCCAGGCCCCAAAATTAACTAAAAGCCTCTGAAGAGGGGGGCAAACTGGGGGCAATTACATCATGAATTGAGGTTATAATTGGAGAATTAATCCTGATATGCAAATGAACCAAGCTTATAAAAGTGTGAAGAACCCGTGACCCTGGGTCCATCTTGGGTGTAGCCTTTTGACTGCCCAGGGTGTAACTTTGAAGGCCCTTCAAATAAATACCTACTTTTATTCTCTTATTCTTGCCTAGTCTCTGTGTTTTTAGGTGGCCACTCAAAGCATCAGTAACACTATCAGTTTCTCTCTGAATTGCAATAAACATAGCATACAATAAGGATGTTAATTTTTCACATTAATTCAAACGTTGTAATAAAGTATTACCGTGTCTCCTTGATATGAATGTTCCGTGATAATATTCCTATGATTATTAATTCCTTCGGCATACACTCAGAACTATTTATACCGTATATAAATTAATATATTATGCATCTAGCAGTTAGCTGAAGTCACTCATTCCAATTTCTGTTAATTAATAATGTGGCTGTCATGTTAAACCAGAGGATTTGTGCTAAAAGATATGAAACTATTAGTTATCAAACTCTAAAAAAGCTAATCAATACTGTTAGCCTGAAGACACTTTTGGCCTCACCTGGCATCACTTCTCCCAAATAGTTATTTTGTTTTATCTCAAAAACTTCCTCTGCAGTGCTTTGTTTTCAGAGAAAATGAGAAGCTGGGGAGAGCAAAGAATTAACATAGAAAGCTGATTGTTTGGTAAACGTTAAATAATTTATGTATGGTGTTGAGTAATGCAGAATTAATACTGCAGATCAAAATGACTGCAAACTATCCAAAGGCTATAAAGATTCTAGGCTGATAATGACTCATGTCCCTGAAAGTTTCATTTTGACAGATATCTGTGGTATTTTCCATTGATGCCAGCCTACTGAGAAAAGACAAGATCTGAATGTGCAACTCCAGTAAACCTTTTGATGCTTAATTATTACAAATGCTTTCCATGTTAAATTTGGCAATGTAAAATAAACATAGCTTAGCACTACAATATCTACTGTATTTCATTTTCAGCTGCAAACAGCAAAATTCCTTTTCTGCAAGTAACACTATCATTTCATGTCAAACAGAAATGTTAATCCTCACTACTAATGTCAGCCAGACAGCTGACTTAATTCCATCCAGACTGGGGGGTTACTGTGTACCCCAGATTTCTTACGGTTAAAATTTCCTTCCTATGCAAAACCGATTTAAGACATATTTTATAAGCTTTAAAACCTGCCTCCACAAAAGACACAAACATGCCCCCATTTAAACAAAAAAAACCCCAAACCAGCAGACTCCCACAAGGAATTATTATTTGGGCTATGGTGTGTAGGTTGGGTGGGTGTAGTTTGAAACTAGAATGGTTCAAGTACTGAATTTTATTTTATGAAGATAGCTACTAAAAGAAGACTTTTTTTCCCCTTTGATGTAAAACTTCTCTCCACATACCTTTCTAATTCTACAAAATGGCTTTCCCTGACTTATAAGACAATGAGATTTCATTTTATAAATAATCTTTACATAAAAAACGTACACAGAAAACAAGATTTCTCATGAGTTCTCTTACAAATAACATTACTGGCATAATTAGATATATTATCAGATACCCTTCTGTTAGAATTATCTCTTACTGCAGCTCATGTGGTGCTGACTTTAGTAGCCCACATGAAAATGCCTTCCCAAAGCCTGGAAACCACACGCTACCAGATGATGATGACGATGACAACTGATGTGGCACTCACAGCAGAAACCACACCACTTTCTGCTGGGATTTTGTCCCTCAGCTAGTTACCAAATTTTAAAACAGCTAAACGCCAAGACAGACTCCTGAAACTTTGAAGCAGGCACCCAGTTAATTACTCTGATTATGCAAGCACATAGAAAGTTGTCAGCTAAAACAAGATAAAGCTGCTCCATACAGGAGCCAGAGCAAGCAACTCTTTGTCAAATAAACCCAAAGGCCACAGCCTGTGCAGTCCTCTGTCAGTGCTGCCCAGACACCTTGTGAGTGTCGGGGTGAAGCCCGGGGTCAGCTGAATTGTGAATTTCAGACAAAAACCAGCTGTGCTGGCTCTCGCACACCCACATTTCGATTCTGTCCATGACACCGTGTCAGCACAGCGGGTTTAATGAGAGGACGCAGCGAACTCAGAAGAACCATCCCATAAATCTCATCAGGAGGAGCTGACCGGAGGCTACTGCAGCCCCACCGAAACAATCTTTAATCTGACTCAACAAGCATTCAGGATTTTCTTGTGATGTTTCCTAGCAGACACTCTAATGTAGCTTGACCTGCAGGATGTGCGGGAGGAAAAAGAACAAACACACAAGAAAGAAAACAGGAGGTAGAGAAGACAGAGTAAAAAAAGTGTCCAACAGATTTTATGAGTTCACAATTTAAAATTGCTCTGTGCTCTTTTTTATAAGCAAACTTGAGGGACAGGAACAATGGAGCCTGAACATGCTGTTTCTGCCTACAACCAGAAGAAAATACTCAAACTATTCTTTTGTTGAACAAAATAGGACCAATACTTTAATTTTAGCAAGAGCCACAAATGTTCATGATTCATCTTTAGGAGACTAGAGAGCAGCCACAAGACTAAAATACTATCCAGAAATGCTTCTCAGTACCTCTACCATAGACAGGAAATGTTAGGATGAAACCTGATCAGGATTTATATTTCTTCTTCAACTTTAACCTCCCTGGAGTTGAGAGAGGCTGCTCTATAACCCTTAGCTTCCACATATTTTTCTAACACCTTTCATTTTTCCCTATCTCAGCAATACCCTTTCCATCTCAGCTAAATCTCAAAAGAAGAATGATCAATGCATGCATTGGTCACAGAGAATGAGAATTCATACAAAACAGGGTGCTGCTATGAAGGAAAAAATTCAGCCTCTGAATGATTCAAGGCTGGTCTGACTATTCATGTTCATAGATGTGTTACAGAAACACAGATTTTGTTTATACATACATAATGTTAGAGCACTTAAAATGTTTATTTATGCTACAGTCTACTTACACTTTCTCTGTAAGTCAGTTTAAACCTCCTTTTTTTTTTTTTTTTGGGCAAATTTTACAAAGCCCTTATGTTTACAAAACAATATATAAATACATAGTAACACCTAAAAAGCAACGACATGCCCAATGACTTGGGAAGCTGACTAAATTAAATTGAGAATGAAGTAAAAATCCTGTGTTTCTTCACTTTATCTAAGATTCCTCCCCAATCAACTGGCTTCTTAATGTTGTTATACTATCATTTCTTTGACTAATTTTAAAGCTGTATATGCATACTCTAATGTCTTAGGATCACCCAAACTATCAAACAGCAAATGTCCAGGAGAGAAGAAACAGTTGGATCATTCTTCCCAGAACAAGTTCCACTTCTTTGTAAAGAAGACTCTTCTCCCCAGAAATGAAGCTTTCCTGAAGCCTCCAGTTTGCCATTTTTGCCAATCTAATGATGTCTGGTCTTTCATAATTCCTGACACCAAAAATTTACTGTGCTACATATTTGATAAGATATAAAAAAAAAAAAAAAAACCCAAACATTGTGCATGTCTGGTATAAAAACTTTAAAGATTTCACAGCCCATTCTCATTAAAAAGTAAAAATATTTCTCATCCATTTCTTATGTGCATTTGAGCATGTGACATCTATTTTTGAAAGCATTGCCTAAAAAATAAAAATTAAAAAACTCCAAACCTTTCAAAATGGCTTGAAATATATTGCATAAAACAAAACAGGACCCAAAAAATTACAAATCTTAAAAAACTATGTTTATTTACTTATTCAAAAATTAAATTTCAGGTTTAAACCCAGTTGAAATAAATAAATAAATGGTTGTAATGGAAGAGAGAATTTACTGGTTTAATTTAATGCCTCTTCACAATTATGATAAATTTATAATGCTTTCTCTTTTAGATGATGCAAGTGCAAACCTGAGAGAAATAAAGTAATTTTTGTCTTAATCCTTCAAGTTACAAAATACTTTATCATAAAAGTGAAAAGCATACATATATGCTGGGGTTTTGTTCCCAGGTTTTTTTTGAACATAGTATCTCATCAATGGCCCTGAAATCAATACAAGAAAATAATTTCAAAACCACTAGATTCGATTATTGATTTAATTAGTGGTAAAATTACTTGCAATTTCATGCAACACACCTAAGCCTATCTTTAAACTCATATTCTGCCAACAGTTTTGCAGAATAACTCAGTTGATCCAAGGGTGAGAACACCTTGACCAAGTGTCCAGCACCCCAGAACACACAGAGGCACTGCAGCATCTTATCCTCAAATCAAGTCTCCCACTCAGTGATCACCACTGAACCAAATTAAAAATTCAAATGTATCACTTCCACCCTCCAGAACAGCCCCACATCATGATTTTTATATGCTAAAAGTATATATTTATAAGTTTTACTTTATAACATATACTTTATAATACATGTAATTTCATAATTTGACATTTTATGCATCATACACAGTGAAAAGAACATGCCATGGCACTTATGAGCCTCTGTTCTTGAAATTACGTGGTTCTGTACCAAGATTTTAGTATTGTACAGTGACTTCTAACTAGCTATAAGTGGCATCTTGTTGGCATGACTATACATAAAGTCAAACCATATCATGTAAGTTAATATGAGAAAATTGAGCTGAAATTCTGCTTCAATATTTATTTTGTGCTTTAGACAGTAAATGAATATCCCTCCTCTTCAGTCTGAAACTTAATTCAGATCTAATACTAAATCCTAGCCCTCTGTAAGAAATTATCTCATAAAAACATTTTTCAAGAGAAGAGCCAATATGAAACATCTATGTACTTGAAATTTAGGTTTTGGAAATATGACTGAAGAAGTTTTCAAGCTGCAATTGATTACATATTTAAAAGGAAACATATTCAGTACTTTTATCCAAATACCAATTGTTTTGACTTCTTTTCTTTAGGTTTTTTTTTTTGGTTGAAAAGGAAAATTATTTTCTTAGCTCAGGTTTTGAATACTTCCACATCTGACAACTTAATTCAGGTGTTCTTCCCAACAATGCAATGGTTGCAGCACAAAAATGCCATCCTAATGTAAGGAGATACTTATATATCTAAAGTTTCACTTTTCAATTGGAATACTGACAATGTACCTACAAATATATTTGTGCTGAACAAACTTTGATTGATTCTTTTGTTGGATACACTATTGATATCATAGATTAATTTTTCTGGTATCACAGTTCACAGCTGTGAAAATTTCAAATAATTAGTTATTTCTATCCTCAGTTTTTTCCTACATTGCAACAGATTTGTGTATGGTTTCATCACACATACATTCTGATAGCTGAAAGAAATTCCATGAAGAACTAGAAAGGGTTATCAATAAATTGAAGAGCATCAATACTCCTTAAGAACTGTACATGCAGGAATTCAGTCATGACAAGGTTTGTCTCCTGGATTAAGAGAGTTCTGATTAGAAAAAAAGTTATCCTTAATGAACAGAAGATTACTCTTTGTTTTTAACCTTTCATATCAAGTTTTTAAAACAGCGTAAGAAAAATGATAGATATCCTTTTAAAGCAAAACTTTTTGAAATTTTCTAAAATTTATGCTTTAGAAGATAAGTATTAAAAATATAATATTAAAATTTTGACTTAGGATCAAATTCCTTTTTACTTTCACTAGTTTTTTTGTTTTGTTGTTAAGAAAAACGTGAAGGTTTTGGCTCAGTCAAAACATGAACCTCCCATCCTTTTCTATTTTTTTTCCCATTCCTGCTACAAAGTACTATATTGGCAAGAGGCTCTTCATTTTAGACTACAATTTCTCAAACAAACAAAATCAACAATAACAACCTAAAAAACCCACAGCAACCATTTTTTTTTATTTTGACATTCTATAACAGACTCTGCTATATTCATTTCACTTAAAAGGTGCATTTCATGTAGAAATGCTCACGTACCAGTTAGCAGGAAATAGCTTAAAATGTTGTCATCTAATGATTCATGGATTTGCATGAATTAGGCTTCTGACATCCCATGCATAAATACACAGCCAGAGGCACATTTTAAAGCCAGTCTGCCACAGATGCTGAGTCACCCTGACTTTCCCTGAAGTCAAAGGAATTTTTAAAGTATTTCTTAATGAATATATGATTTTGATACTACCATAAGTAATGCTATACAGCGATATCTGAGTAACACTGCCAACAATTTCATATACTGAAAGATGCAGAAGTTATTTTGCCACCCCCTTCCTTTCTAGCAAGGGCTAAACGGAAATCTGTCACTAAAACTGAAAAACAGGCAATTTATTTGGCACTTTATTGACCATAAACGTACTTATTTAACAGGTGAATGCCTGTTGGTTAAATGGTGGGATACCTTCACATGGTCAAGCAACATTGCTGAAAAAATATCTCCCGCCCAAAAAACTCCTACTCAAAAGCGTGCTCTTTAACTGAACAAAAACATCTTTTAAATGATAGAAAATGCAGCCAGCTCTATTTCAAGCAAACTTTTCACTGCGGAAAACCGGCGGTACTGAATTAAATTCATAAAGATATGAGTTGAGTTTGCATCTAACTTTAAGCCTGAACAAATCTCTGCAGAGAAATGCAGTTAATCCTGTTCATTCAGTTGTGCCTAAGTAGCTTGTTACAGAAGGACAGTGACCCTGCGGTGCATGTCTCGGTGCACGCACGTGTGAGCTTCCAGGGAAGAGACTTTTTGGGCAGATGGTTAAGACGAACCCCATCACTGACTTTTTCACAACTCTCCCAATTAGTGATGAACTAATGATGGGGATGAGGGTTGGAGATGAGCTCATGAACCAAATCGCAAAGTGAAAATAGAGTAATTTTCAGGCCTTGTTAAATAAAAACAAAGTGTATTTGGAAATGCCATCAGTGGAGAATATTGGCATTCCTGGTGTCTGTATGCCGTGTTACTCACATAGCTTCAATTTATATTCTGAACATTTTCAGTTATTTCTACATTTCAAAATACCGCCCTTAACTTTTTGGCAAAAATTTTGGAAAGAACAGGGCAAATCTAACTGAATTTTCTTGAATGCTGGCTTGGGCATTTTGGGGAAACAGCATATTTTGCAAAGTATTGGTATAGGAGTAGAGTGGCATAAAGGCAGTAGTATATTTTATTGGCACACTCCTAGTCACCTGGCCTTATTTCTGACCCACATGCAAAATGAGAGGTGCGCTCTTTTCTCTGCACACAGGCTAATTTTCACCGAAGTCAAATGATGTTACGTATTGCAACAGCAAATCTAATTTTTATTTATGGATTTTTTTCCACTGAGGTTTCAATTACATGGCCAAAAAAAAGATTCAAATTGCTCAGCCTCAAAGTCACTTTGTGACATAAGTTTTTCAGAATTTTTTCAAAGACACTTGACATTTATTGTATTAGCTAAGACCATTACAGAGGATTTAAAGAAAAGTTTTAAAATCTCTTGAACACATATATGGAGGGGCGAAAGGGGAGGAAGTTGTGAAATTCTAAATGAAAGAAAAAGCAGAACTGTCAGTGCTATAATTCTTGGCTTCTCAGAGTTTTCAAAAGTAGAATATTTAACATATTGACATATAATAATCTCTTCTGCATTTACCACCTAAATAACTAAGGAGAAAGCTGCCATGAGTCCACACAGTCCTTGTCCAGAAGATAAAAAGTTATTCTTTATTTATCTGTACAGTTTTGGGGCTTTTTTAAAGAGTTTATATATGGTAGGGTAGACTAAGAACAGTCTGCTTCTTTTTTTGTTTTGCACTCTTGGTTATTTTTCTCCAAGAGTTGTATCAAATAAATCTGTTGAGCAAAAAGTTTCTTATTCCTGTTATCAGTTGCACCATGGTGGCATTACTCATTCGCTCTATTCCTCTTTTACTCTGAGCATTATATCCTCAACCCTCAAGTTTATGAAATTCCTCGTTTCCTTGATGCCTCATCCATCCAAACCTGGGGAGCAAAGCCCGTGGTAGCTGCTCAGGAGTGCAAATCAAGCATTTCATGCCCAAAGCTATTACACAGAAATGACTGTCTGGGGTTGCATCATCAGCATTACTGCTGTAGCATGAAGGAGAAAAACAAAACAAATATTAATGGGAGAGATGGAAGGACAGCAATGAACACAAAGACTTGGTAAATCGCTGCTGCCTACTCTCCATGGCCTCCCTGTTTCAGGGAGTTATGCAAATCGACCCAGCTATTGACATGCAGGTGTTCCATCTCACGTGGACCATCATAGCACCTCGGAGATTTCAGGGGTTTGTCATACATGGCTGAGCCAGGTAATTAAACTATTTGTTGCAATTAAATAGCACCAATACTGTGGAATCTATTCCTTCTCTCCTTCTAACTTCCCAACAGAAATTTTAAAGTGTCTTAAAAGCAAAGAATCTGACCACCTTGCCCAACAGATGGTGAAGATTTCCAGGTTTCCATTTTAAAAAGGTCAAGTACAAGTCTCAAGAAGGACATAGCAAAATATATCTGACATGCCAAGCATAAAACCTTCTACTAGGTTTTATGTCAATGATTCCTCAAAAATGTGTATAATAGATTTAGAGCTTTAATACATACCTTAGCCATAGAAGAGTTTCATGGCTGTACAGCTTTCCCTTTTTATTTCAGATTTGATTAGTACATATTCCACAAAACCTAGATCTTCTGGAAAAAAGTATTCAAAGAAGTGGTTTCAGTGAACACTGACAATTCCTCCCTTTTTTTTTTTTTATTAAGTTTGACATTTTTGACACTATACTGCATTACAGGCTATTAGCCTAAGGCAGTGATTGGGTAGATTAGATTTTTAGTGAAACACAGAATGAAAAATGCGTGAAAAATTGAAATTACAAGCAGGTTCTTTTCAGAGGGCAGCTCCATCTTTGTTGTACAATGAAGTAACGATAATTTAGACCCTGCAGCTTACATCAGTGTAAACTGAAAGCCACATCCAACATGCCTTGACAATGAAGCCATCCTTCTCTAGCAAGCAGCTCTATTTAAGCAAATATCAACAAAACAAATATTTTCCTTTGGGTTTCTCTCCCACTAATACTGGATACTGCTTATTGCCCTCCTTTTTCCTTCCCTGTCTGCTCCAGCAGCAGCCCTGGGGTTCCCAAGTGGGGCTGAACCAACTTCCCTGCCCATGTGGGACTTGGGGCAGCACCTGCAACCCTCCCACCCCACTCAACCGGAGCCCTTTGACGGCAGGGCAGTCAGGTATCTTCCTTCCCTTCGTGCCCTTGAAAAAATTGCCCTTCAAAATCTCAATGCATTCAGTTCACACGTTGCCATACAGCTCAGAATGGTTTCTCAAAAAGCTCATTCTCTGCAAAAACTCTGGCAACTAAATCTTGCTGCATTTCATATTTCTCAAACTAGGAAGACATGCTAAAAAATTCAGATATACTATATAATATGTGCTACACCATAAATCAGGATAACACAAAGCCAACATTTTCTGATTGAAAAAGAAAAGCATTCTCACAGCACAATTTTATTTTTTTTAATGTATCGGTGTCTTTTTTGCATCGTGTGTGATTTTAATGAGGGAAAATGAATCAGCAGCTGATGGATGGGTAGCGTTTTCAGAAAGTTGATAAGATGGCAATGATACAGCCACCGAACCATGTCTCTACCATCTCATAACAATTTTCATTATAAAACAGACTTACTTTAACCTCATAAGGGACATAACTCTTACTCTTTCTGGCAGAGTAGAAGCAGCTCTGGTATTTTTTTAAATTCCAAGTTACAAACAGCATACTTTAACTCACTATATTTACTCTTCTAAGTTTGCAATGTAACAAAGTCAACCTGCTTTCCACTGCAGAACAAAAGTGCCTATTACTTGCAGAAGGTGGCCACAAAAACTCCATTTTCCCCTTTATTTTGAATTGCAAGGGACAACTGATCAGCCAAGCAGAGGCTGATATTCTGGGCAGCACAGTCAGAGTGAGGATGCTGCCATGCTGGATAGGAGACAGCAGATGGAAGTTACAAAGTACAAGGCAGCACATCTATTTTTCCAAGGAGGGCAATTCTTAATTAATCTGCAATTTATGAAACTCTCCATGCTCCCAGGAGTCCTCCCAGGGAGTCTTTGCTTGGCTGGTATCTGGGGAGGTGCAAAAATGCCTCCCGTGGTGCACTGTGCCTATGGCACGACACTGAAGACTCTCTACAGCACAGAGGAAAAAAAGCACGCGAGGAAGAAATTTATATCTAAAGCAAGATATCCAAATAGCGCTGGGCTAAAAACTAAATGATAAATTCTAAAGCAACTTCAGAATAAGGAGCCTGAACAAACGTTGCATGGAAGTGGAGCAGATACACAACACTATAATGAGGCATTTAGCAAGAAAAGCTCTCTTCTAAAATCAAAGGCAGCAGCTGGTATTTGCTTTTAACTAAAAAGCCTGCTTTCCTTGACACAGTATTTAGCTCTAACCTTAGCCTGAGCTAGTTATAAGGTATTTCCTAGAATTGGTGGTGTCACTTTAAACAACATCAAAAAGGAATGAGAAAGACTTTTAACAGTGGATAGTATTTTTCATATTTCTTTCAATTAATTTTAAATGCAGTTAGTCAAATGTAAACATTTTGCTTCACAGAGAGGTTGCCTTGAAGAAAAGTATCCTCTGACACAAGGAGGAATCACCATTATTAGATCTCTGGTTCACCAAATTACCTGTGACAGTAACTAAAGCCCCACACAATGCAGTCTTTTTGGTTTTTAATCCATAAAAATGATCTTTATATCTCTATCATCACCTCAAGATTGACCTTCACTGTAAATTCATCTTCCCTCTTTTCCTTCCATTTCTGCAGAACTTTTCTTCTCCCACTCTGGAATTCAAGCTACAACTGCCCTGCTGACTCACTCTTGCACTCCCCTACTGCTTGACTGAAATACTTAATATTCTCAGCATCTTTCCCTGGGATCAGATTACAGCAAGTAGACAAAACTGGTACTCCTCTCCTTGCAAGAGCAGATTGAGTCCTGGGCTATTCTCACTTGGTTTCTCTTGACTAGTCTCATACTCGCTGCTTATTTCTCTTTTCATATTATTTCCACCATTGTCAATACACAAATGTCTCCCTCTGGATGAATGCCATCTGGAACAGCCTTTTTGCATTGCTTTGCCTCATCAGCTCCAGCTTCTATTAAAATCTCCTTAAAATTGGAGTTCTAAAATATAAATATATTTAATACGAACATTACACTGTAATTAAGGCAATAAACTCTCTTTGCTTCCTTTCCAAAAATTATGCGCTGGTAATTTCAAAACCACAGTTAACCTCAAAGTGTTCAAATGCAACAATATAACAATCCTGAGTTAGTAAAAACCACCAACAATGAAACCTCGATTTGTAGACATTAAGTCTTACATGGAAGCACATACACATATATACGTATGAGTCAAAGAGAAAAGCATCCTCTCCCTCTCAGGAGAAACGGGAACCAACAGCCCAACACGCTCCACTCCTTTTAAATGTTTCATTTGTCTTAGGCTCGTGAAGAATGCCATGCTAATAAATGCTGATAGCCTGTTTTTGCAGCAGGCAATCTCCTGGTTCCAAGTGAACGGCTGGAGCAATGTTTTATCTCCAAACAGGAGGCAGGAGACAGCACTGGGACTTCTGAAGTCAGTGCCAGTGTCACAAACATCTCGACCAAGATGCACAGAACAGAGCCTACTCAAAGTTACAGTGCAAAATGCTGAAGTAATCCAAGGGGCTACATAAAAAGGACAGGATATTCTGTATTTTACATGTTACTAATGGAATGCAGTTTGGAAGAAGCTGGGTTTATCTCTATATCTTTTTATATCTATGTATCTCTTAGCTTCAATCTGAACTGAATTTACACCTCACACCGTGAACTATTATGGTTACACCATAGAATAGGATAATTTTCTTCCTCATCTGCATATTTCTCCACAATCTATTTTCCACCAAACTGCAGTCCAAACTTCATCTGTTTTTCCTAAATGCACTCCTATTTAGCCATGTGCAAAGCACTCTGCTCTCATACACATCTAAACAAGTACACTGAAAAGTGTACAGATGTTTGCCTGCTTTGCTGAAGCAGAAACAGAGATGGTGGGGTTTTATCACAAATGTTTCTCATTGTTTTGGCACATCCTCAGCAATTTCTGATGGATACTGTACTTCACACAGTGTTCTGCTATTTCAGCTGCTGTAGATTTCCACGGAGAAAGAGGTTTAAAAAGTAATGACTACCAGAAAAAAATCATTACTAATTTTAGTTGTTACACATTAACCAAAATTACATTTTAATACATGTGATATTTTCTTTATAAGTTAATGACATGTAGATGCCTAATGAGATCTGACTGACTACGGTTTTAATTTAAAAAAATGAACAACACACTGATGATGTACTCATGTTATACCAAATTCACTTTACAATATAACTTCTCAGGGAGGAGAGGGGGGAAGAAAAGTAGCCTGATACATAAAAATATTTTTAAAATGTAAATACCTAGAGTACATGGAAACATGTTATTGCTATCACACCTTGAGAAAACATTATTGATTCTCTTTTAATGCACTCAACAAAACATGGAGAGGGAAAAGTGCTGGGGTGGTTCAATATCCTAGGACAGTGTCAGAGTCCCTAAAATTTAATTACCAGAGTGGAATATTATTCTGTAAAAAGGTTCCAGTTTCAGCTTCTCAAGAACTAAAATCAGCTCAGGATCCCAAAACCACAGAAAATGTCCTTGAAACATTGTAATGAAACCTTAACAAATCTCACTCAAAGGTAGAAACAACCTCATTTCTCAGTTAGCCAATATGTGGTACCTTTCAGTTCCGGGTGTTTCTATAGCTCAACAAAATCTCATCAGTTTATCTAGGCAATGAAATAACAGAAATTACAAAAAACCCCAAACCAGATGCCACAAACTGCGTCGGTATGGCTTGCTGGGGGGTCCACTGCATTGCATTTATGCAACCCAACTTCCCATAATAAACAGCTTAGACAGAAAAGGTATGTATGTTTCTAGATTAGCCTAAACACAAAGTACAGCTCATCCTCACTAAAAATCAGATATATTGATACTGTACCGCATTGTTAGACACAAAAATATGCCCACACAAATGGATCATTCGGTAAGTTTTCTTTTTAGAAAATCACCCCTTTAAATCAAAGGTGACATGTTGATCCAGCCTACAGGATTTCTGTCTTGTTGAGAAAAACCCAGATATTTTGTATACCATGCAAATAATCCACTATTTTATGGTCCACAGAGTTCAGAATAATGTTCCTGAAACAGATTTATGACAAAAGCATCTACTTCACAGAACAAGGGGAATTCTGTATTTGTCCTTATTCATATGTTCCTAATCAGGCATAGGCAACAAGATCTGCACATCTAACAAGACACCACACTTCGACCTGGCATTTTAAGAGCTCAGGTACAAAAAAACTTACCCTCAAAAAAACCCCAAAAACCAAAACCACAGAGGAACTGGTTAGTAGTCAGAAACAATTCCAACATTATTATTAGGCCACTAAAGATTAACAGCCCCAGCAATTCGGGTGAATGTCCCCTGAATCAAGCCCATCTTCACTATTCACACCACCCCTGTCAGTGCAAGCTGAGAACAGACCCCAGGGAAATTTAAGCTCAGCTTCATCATACAGATCACACAGGTGACTTTGTCTTCACTAAAGCAAACTCCCAGATATGTATGGAAAATACAGCAGCCCTTTGAAGCCAAGAGTTGTGCTACAGGTCTTTGCCTGTGTTTCTCCTCTCCATATCATCCCCAAAGATCTAAACACTAATTTAAAAAAAAAGAAAAAAAAGACTCCAGTCTGGCCTAAGAGTTCTCCTTGTCCTGACCAGATAATTTTATATTTTCTTCTCCTATATGCTGTGTTCAGATATGGTATGAGATGGACATGGAACAGTCACACAGAAGAGTGCCTGGTGTTGTCTGAGTTTTAACTTGCAACTGTAAACACAAATGAATTATTTTTAACCCATTATTAGGGCCCAGATGGATCTGTTTACTGTCACTTGATTTTTTTGCCCTCTGCTTTTCAAAACTCTAGTTTTAAATATTCGGTCCATTTATTCCACAACATGAATGCACATAAGTTTATTTTTACTTCCATTTATAGCTACAACAGTGAACACTAACGAAACAACCTTTGAGGTAAAGCATGCAATGCCATCAAAACTTCTCTTTTCTATGGGATTGATAATGTTTGTTGACATGCTTATGTTCAAAATCTATACGGCCAGTGATTTTTATCTAAATAGAAAAAGTTGTGTCAGAGGACAGAAAAAATTTACAATTTTACAGTTTCAGTGACTTTTCTGACCAGTGTGTCTTTAATATTTCCAATATTTCTTTCACCTTTTTATTTTTAAAGATATAAAAACCATTAGAGTGTATTTGGTTGTGGAAACATAGAATTTTTAAACTGATGTGTGGTGTGAAAACTTGTATCTTCACAGTGCACATTCAAAACTCTACTTGCATCTTTTCTTGGTGAACAGCTGACAAAAATAAAGCACTTTTGCAGAGATTTTGAGCAAGTTACCGCCTGGTTTGACCCACCCATGGCCCCTCTCTTGGAATTGCCTTCCCTGGACTGCCTGCCTTGGGCTGTGTGGTAAGTAATTAATTGGAAAGAGGTAATTACCACATCTTGGTTATTCTCTGCAGTCCTTGCTCTGGTCCGCAGACCATGGGACCAAATGGCATTTCCCAGCCACACTGGGGCAGCCCAGCCTCCACCCAGGTGCTAAGCAGGAACTTTGATTCCTTATGATTTTTTCAGCTCAGTTACTAATGACTTAAATGAATTTTTAAAAAAGTTTTTCTTCCCCACCCGCAAAAGCAAACAAAATTTTAAAAATGAAAGAGCCCTCGGTGGAGAAAGGTACAAATGACAGAACTCAATTAATCAGCCTAATCTACATCACTTGAAATCTGATGGATTAAGTGTGGTGGTTCAACAGGGAACATCTCTTGTAATTACTTGCTCAGGAGCTGCCCACCAGCCAATAACTATTTGTCTTAATTGGCAGTGTGTAATCCTCAAACAGCTGAACCTTCCCGTTTCGTGAATGAATTCTGTTGATAAACCCTTTGTTAACGTCTGAAGAGTAAATCCAGAAATTAAACATTACTGGAATATGGAGACAAGCAGCACTCTACCCCAAAATAAAAATCCTAACTGTCCAAAGCACACAAAAGCAAGTTACGTATATCTCTGTTTAGAAGCTGTGGATTTTAACATTAATTATCTCTTTTTTCAAGTTTTAATTTAGGGACAATTGCATTAGGTTACCTTCCCTTGGAGTCTTCATGGAAAATATACAGCTACAGAAACAAGAGCAGATTGTACATGGAGATAATAGAAGCAATGAATACTTGTAATGAGGTCTGTATCAAAAAGAAAACCACTCAGCCTTCCACCCAAAAATACAAACAGAAGAAAAATGCACTGCTCTGATCAGTACCAGACTCTGGCCACCCAGGAGAGTACAGGAATTGCCATGAACCCCACAGCTAAAAGTCTCAGCACCAAGAGAATACACCAACTTTCAAAGGGTCTAAATTAGAAAACACTATTTTTTCCCCCACTGTCTCTGGAGCATCCCTCTAACCCCATCACCCTTTCAGGAATAAGAGATTTCGAGCTCTTCTTTCCTCCTCAGGAGACAACTACAGTAAGAAACTGCTCAGTTATCACAAGAAAAGCTGTTCAGAAAGACAAATTTAGTTAAGCCCTGAGTGCAGATAAAATTTTATGAAACACTCAGTTATAGACCAGTCTTTATGTGTTTAAATACAAATATTTTAAAACTAACAGAAGTTACCCACAGATTAATGACTGGCAAGATCTTCTAGTATGTCCATGTCTCAGATTAAAAAAAAAAGTGTTCTGTACATTAACTGATAATATGGAGTGTGGACTCTAAAGCATGATAACATAACTACATTTTTTGCTTGAACTATTTTTCTTTTTAAAAAAAGATATTAAACCCCAACTTCTGGTATATTTTTCAGTGGGGATTTTTAAAGGAAAAATCACTGTAAAAATTTCAATAGGTGTACGAAAAGTCCATGAGAAACATCCCCTCTGACCAATGCCTTATCAGGAAAGATTTTGTGTGTTTATGCTCTCTCATCTGTGAATTATATTTAATGTTTAAAATCAGAAAATGGGTCACTTTCTTGACCATAATTGTTACACATTTTACCTATGAAATCTTTCTGATATTTTCATTATGGCCTGTCTAATATCACCTCACCTATCTAGCTTTGCAAAGCAGTATTGTCTATAGCCTCTGCGCCTTGGGGAAGGATTTTTCATTTCATATTGTTTGTTCAGACTTTAATGAGATTCTTAAAAGAGCAATCCCTTGGATTGTAATAGAATCCCACCGTAGATCACTGGCTGGCAGAAAGTGTTTTGACACGACTGCTTTTGCAGAGAGGGAAATTTATGTTCACAAAAGTAGAGTAGATAATGAAAGGTGGAAGGAAGAGAAAAGAGAATGAAGCAGTATCAGGCACTCACATTATATTAAGTGTATAACATCAGGAGATATCAAAAAAAAAAGGAGAAAAAAAATCCCACAGAAATGTTACTAGGAGTCATACTTTAAAATAAAATTGCTTTTTCCTCCCTCCTTTTCAAAGGACTCCTTTCAAAAACTGTTGATAATGACCACTAGAACATACAGGATCCACAAGGCAAAAATGGGCAAATTGGCTGGAAAATCTACTAATGAGAATTGCACTGGTGTCTAGGATAATAACATTTAATTTTATAAACAAGTAACAGTTTTTCACCATCTTCTGAAATAGATGATTTCTCTAGTAAGAATCCCGCGGCTATGACCAGAAACAAAAATACTTTGCATAAAGCAAATCTGCATATCAGAGTAAAATAATGACTTAGCTCCCTCTCAGTATACTTTTTTGGCATGTCTATTTCTAGTCATGTTTTTGAAAATTTAAGTATCTCTTGAGGAAACAGAATTAATTAGGAGGATGTTGATATTAATACACAAAAATATACCTAATTACATTATTTTATGCATTCATTAGTATAAAATATTTAATTTGACAAAAAATAAAAACTGTCCAAACTTCCAGGCCACCTGTGGATTCAGCAAGACTTGGCAGGGCAAGAGAAACCATCAATATAAACATTAGCTGCTGTGATCAGCCCTCTGTTTGATGCCTCATGGTACCCTCAAAAGCACAGAAAGCAGAGAAAAATGACCAAATCACTCTTAAAACTAATGTTCTCCTAAAGGCAAGAGGAAAATGGGACCTGGAAGACAAGCTGGGGAGATTAGAAATGTTTGTTTGTACTTCTTAACTAGTAAGTTCCAGCTGATTTTCATAGCAATTTAAAAAAAAAAACAACAAAAAACAAAAAACCCAACAACTAGTTTTAACATAATTATAGAGTTTTTTTTCTTCCTCTCTAACTTATCTTGTTTTTTGTAATTATTACTAGGCATCCATAATAATATAGAATATTATTATTTTATGCCCATAATAATACATAATATTACCACAGGCAGACCTTAAATCACTGAAGAAGACATCCAGTTTCCCCATCTTTTCATTACTGAGGTAATGTAACACTGATTTGTTCTTCTCTCTATTAACATCCAAAGTTGACAGCTGACCAGTTTAGTGAAGTGGCAAGCTAGATTAATAATTTAACTGAGATAAGCTTAATTTCTGAATCGTAGATTCACTGAAGTAATTAAACTACTACAGTGTATCAGAAAGATATGTGGATTAATTCACAAACAGTACAGATTTAGCAAATTGCACAAGAACACACCTTTACTCTATTGATTTTAGAATAGTTTGGAGCAGACAGCTCATGGCAATATCCTGATCAGACAGGAATTTTAGCATCCAAAATGCCTCAAATGTGACTAAGCAACCTAAGTGCCCCCAGCTAGAGGCAGGCCTGAAGTAATTACGAACTAGCTTTTAATTAGGGAAAGGGAAAGGCACCAAAGAGTCGGAGATGGTTTAGACACAGGGTTGTCGCCCTGGTTTTTCTTAGTCTTCTGATAATTTACATATTTGGAGTCAGATTTTCACACACTTTCATGTAAACAATAGCCAATGTTCATTTAACTGTCTTTTCTGTTTTTCATTCCTTTCGTGATAAGAGAAAGTTTGATGAGCGTCCCTTTTTCTCCAGTGAGATTGAAGAGGAAGTGACATGTCCTCCAATCCCTTGTGGAACTGAGAACCCTATAAAGTACGAGAAATGTAAATAAAGCTTCTTCTTTTCCTTTTCCTGCTAAACCTAGCAGGTGTGAGAGCCTCCTTTCTTGCGTCCTCTACCAACACACAGGGTCACTCTTTAGAAACACCTTCAGCCCCGAAACGCCCGCAGATAGTTCATTTGGGCTGCGGGTTCAGTGCACCACAGATGCTGAGATACCAGGCTGCGGAGGCAGCCTCGGAGCAGGAGGATGCTTCAGCAGAGCCCTGAGCAGTGCCTGAGCCAGGTCAGCAGCACAGCTGCTCGTGGCAAGGCTCCAGCTGACTCCGGGGAGCCCCGGGTTCCTATTAGCCTCCACTTGATCCCAGGCAGAACCTGGCCCTGCAAGGCGCTGCACCTGAGNTTGTCGCCCTGGTTTTTCTTAGTCTTCTGATAATTTACATATTTGGAGTCAGAGTTTCACACACTTTCATGTAAACAACAGCCAATGTTCATTTAACTGTCTTTTCTGTTTTTCATTCCTTTCGTGATAAGAGAAAGTTTGATGAGCATCCTTTTTCTCCAGTGAGACTGAAGAGGAAGTGACATGTCCCCCAATCCCTTGTGGAACTGAGAACCCTATAAAGTACAAGAAATGTAAATAAAGCTTCTTCTTTTCCTTTTCCTGCTAAACCTAGCAGGTGTGAGAGCCTCCTTTCTTGCGTCCTCTACCAACACACAGGGTCACTCTTTAGAAACACCTTCAGCCCCGAAACACCCGCGGACACTTCATTTGGGCTGCGGGTTCAGTGCACCGCAGATGCTGAGATGCCAGGCTGCGGAGGCAGCCTCGGAGCAGGAGGATGCTTCAGCAGAGCCCTGAGCAGTGCCTGAGCCAGGTCAGCAGCACAGCTGCTCGTGGCAAGGCTCCAGCTGACTCCGGGGAGCCCCGGGTTCCTATTAGCCTCCACTTGATCCCAGGCAGAACCTGGCCCTGCAAGGCGCTGCACCTGAGCTAATAAGCTCCTTCTGGATCCAAAACGCCAAGGGAACACGGGGATGAGCCAGCAGGAGCCAGCCTGGGTCCTGTTGGCATGGAATGGAGCCAGCACTAATAAGCTGGGCCCATATGACAGCTGTCCTGCTGGGCTGTGCTGCACAGCCCAACAGTGTGGGTATTTTCAAGGTTTTTTCCATTATCCGCTGTTTTCTTGCTGGCTGCCTGGCGTGTTACCACATTAGTCTGGTCCTAAAACAGCAAACTGTGAGGGAAAAATATGGAAAGGTCTCCTACACATATAATTTGACTGCTCCTGGCGTTAAGAAATAAAGATTTGGACATTAAAAAAAAATGTGGCTTTTTTTCTGTGATTGCATATTTCAGCATTTTGGAAGTTGCTTCTGCCTGTAGCATGCATTTAATACCATTTTAAAAATAAAATGTGTAACACTCCAGTGTTCGAAAAATATGAATGGCATTTTCATTATATGTTGTGCTTAAAGTAATCCCTACAATAAATGAGTTTATATAAAATATGCTCTGGTGAATTAAAACTTTCATGTGAGGAAATATAGATTTTGTACAAAATGTATCACAATCCTCTTATTTCTAAGATTATAAAACACTGCTAAAAACCTTCCACAACTTCCGTTTTATTTTTACTTTGGGGGAAAAATAGCAGGTTTCCTTTACTGCAGTACAAATCTTGAGGTTAGTGCACAAGATATGCCAACTCATCTTTTAAATCTTATAAGCTTTTATCTGAGCTATAATTTTTTTTTTTTTGTTTTATGGTGAAGTTTATCTAATTAATGCCTGGAAACCCAATTATTCTTACAATACATTTTAGAACAGATATATTGCTTTTGTGAGTCGTATGCAGTGGAGTTCAAATTTACACTTTTTTCCCCAATATGAAATTATTGTTCTGCATGCTTCACTGCCCAACACTCCTATTTTCATCATGAGGTGGGGCTTTGGTAGCAAACAAGACTGAATGGTCTCAGGTTCTGCCAAAGGAAACAGATTGGACATTAGGAAAAATTTCTTCACCAAAAAGGTTGTCAACAATTGGAATAGGCTGCCCAGGGCAGGGGGTGAGTCACCATTACTGCAGATATTTAAAAGATGTCTAAAGGTGTAAGGACATAGTTTATTGGTGGACATGGCAATGCTGGGTTAATGGCTGGACTCTATGATCTTAAAGGTTTTTTTTCATCCCAAATGATTCCATGGTTCTGTGATTCCATATTTTGAAAGGAGACTAATGCAATCTAAAGGCAAGGCAAGCCCCTGTGGAGAAGTACTACCGACATTTATAGTATAAGCAATATCCATTTTGACTTAAGACTGTTTGAAAGGTCTTCCTTTCATGAATCACAAACTTGAATCTAAAAATATAAAAATACAATAGAAATGAACTTTTAAGGGTTGAAAGAACCTAGTTGTATTTTCTTTGCCTTGAGTGTTGCATTGAAATGAATATTATATGCAAAGACAGAAAATTATTAAAAGTAATATCAACTTATGCACTGCTGAAGAAAACATGACCATTTATGTGCAAAAACCGAAATGTCGGTATCAAGGGTAAACAACGCAGTTCTACAGAAGACAGGGGAAGCAGATGAGGAATGACAGAGCCAACCTTGCAGCTTCCAGCCCTCTGTTAGCATGTCTCTTAGTCCCAAGTTATTTCATTAATACAATTATAAGCACCTCCACTCAGTCTTCAACAGACAATTTCAACACACAAGGAAAAGCTCACCTTAAAAGTCAAGAAATACTCCCAAGTAGTTTTATACAAACTCTTCTTTCTGCCACAAGGTCTTTTTGAGTTAAATAAAATTCAGAAAATCTTAAAGCCGGGGGAGACAACTGCAGTCTACACGGACAGCACCACAGAACACACAGAGGAATTGTTATAAAAGGGGTGTTTGTCCCCTCCCTTGATGAACTGTGTGTATGGAGTTTTCTTGGATTGCAGTTGAATGAATTCCACTCCTGAAACATCCTGCAACTCTGTTCTGTCACCTTTCCAGTTTCTTAAGACTTTTGTTTGAAGAGTAGATACTGAAAATAGGTATATTATGACAGTGACTGTTTTAGCAGTTACCTGCAAAATCAACATTACCTTCCTAATTTCCACCTACCACCCTTCAGCTTGTACATCATATAATTAAAGCTGTGTCAGAGGCTCACAGTGGGTTATCCAGCAGAAAACTAACAATCTGCCTCACTGGATGAGACTCTTGATGGAACTCCAAGGTGCTGAGAAGCCCAGAGATGAAGGGGTAAACCACTCAGACATCTGAGAAGTTTGTTTCCTTCACTGTCATCTGTACCCTTTATTGACAAGCCAGGAGTAAATCCGAGATCAGGCCTTTTTTTTTTTTCTTAGCAACTGTTGTATTAAAATGCCAAGATCAAAAATTTAGATCTCTTCTCAGGTCTTCTGTGTCTCTTTTCTCCTAAGCCCCTTTCAGCTGCCCTACAGTTGGTTCACACTAAAACCAAGTCACGTCAACATCACCTCTCCTAACTCTTCTGTTGAGAAAGCAAATTGCCAAGCCACATCTGGCACCTGAGGGTTTGCCCAGAGCTGTGGAGCATCTGCCCAACTCGTGTTCCTGCAGGACAGTTCTAACGTGTGTCCCTCAAACCTGCACACTTGCAGACCACCACAGCTTCTTAGGGATGACTTCCCAATGCTTGGGTCTCAATCTTCTGTCCCCAGAGGTGTGTGGATAGATTGCTCTGTTCAGCCTCACTTCCTCCTTGGAGGCTGAGCAAATTTCACATCATCCTGGGGTTTAAGCAGCAGGAAAAATCTGCTACGGAAATTACTGATGACAAACCACAAGGGCCATGTGGCCCATCAGTGATTCGATTTTCAGGGCATGTTATTAAATTTGCAAGATTATTTTGCCTTGATAGAACAACCCAAGACTTCAATCTTTGTGATCACCGCAAATATCTCCAATGTTTCAAGATCTCCAACCTCCACAGTCATTTCTTACAGTTTTAATTCTCATTATGGTTTACCTAGTTTTCCAGACACCTTTATCATCTGTGAGTGTATGTAATTCAGGCTACTTTAGAAATACAATTATGACATCAGTGGCTCTGAAATATCCATTTCTGCCCACAAATAAATGCATGGTAAAAGACCTTGACACTCAGTTCACTAAAAATAAGCTGTCCATTCTTTTCAGTCCAGCCAGCTTTGGTTTCAGTCCTATACCTGTTTCTGAACAAGCTAGAATGCCACTAGGCCATGGGAAACAACTTTGTAGTACGAAACACGGGGATTAAGAAGTAAGAAACCACACTTAGCATCCAAAAAAAAGAAATCTGAAAAAATTACCATAACTTTCTGATTTGCTGAAAGTAGATATACACAAACCATGAAAATGCATACTTTTACATGACATGTAAGACAATATTGTTGTATAATTAGGAGGAGAAAACCTGACTTTCAATTACAGCATATTATATGCGGGAGACTACTGACAATGTAAATCCCTGCAGGGAGGGATTTGTAAAATTCCCATTACAGCCCATTGTGTACTGCTGTTCACACAGAGAGGGATTTCCTGGAGTTGACATAAAACTACACTTACCTTTGGCTGCCACTGGGGTAAGTGCTAATTCAACATAAGTGATGGTTTTATTTGTTTGTTCTGTTCCTCAGAAAGGTACAGGCACACCGGTTACTGTGAAATATAGGAATTATGCTTCACTTTTACACACAACTCAAAGCGACATTAAAGATCATCTAGTTCCAATGGAAGATAAAGGCATAAATAGCAGTTTTAGTGCTCACTGCAAGAAGCTTCAGAACCAGTTCCGACAATGAAGGCCTAGCTGCTGGTTTCTGTTCTGAAAGATCTTATTAATATGGTAATTTGCAGTACACAAAATTATTTTTGATACATCAGACAAGGATGAGTGCACAGCACTGAAATCACAAGTTAAATTCACTGTGGCCTGGTCATGTATTTTCCTGTTGCCAGTCACAGGACATTTGAATTTGACCCAAATACAAAAAGCCAACAAAATATTTTAATATTTTGCAATCGCATCAGTTCAGTGCCTGGAAAACAGGCTACTCTGGCAATGTGACTGGTGACATTCAGGTGACAGAGGTGAGGGTAATATAAGGATCTCTGCAGACTGTAACAACAGTGATGGCACACAAAATAGACTGAACAAAACAGAAAAATGGATCCATCAAGGCAACAGAGCCTCTTCCACAAATCAGACTCTTAATAAAGTAGTTAAGAAAGCTCAGAGTAAATTTATGCTCTGTCCATGTTGGAAATTAGCACACTGACCTTCTGAGCTGGGATTCTCAAGGTAAAAGTAAAGATGTCACCAAGGTCAACAGTTACACGTATGCACGGCAGCTGCACTATCATTCTTAATATTGGTTTCCTGATATAGAAAAAAAATTAAACTATACAGCAATGGAAGAGCTGCAGAACTGTAGGAAGCAAAATCACAAAAAAAAATCAGTTGATTTCAAAGCCTCAAACAAGCGAGCAATTGTCGCATTTTAATTGAACAACAATAAACTGGTGATTTAATTTATTCCATATGTATGTTTTAAAAGAGTTTGATATTAAAAATAATGACTAATTAACATAAATGAAGCAGCAATTACTCTTTTTTGCCTTTCACGTTTAACATAATAATCTATTATGAGAGCCGGCAGTGAAAAGCAATAAATATAATCTCACTTCATTTTGCTGATCAACAGCAATCAGTTAATGGGTTATCATATGAGATACAATCGATAGAGCAGGAAATTTATAGAGTGATGTTTATTGCTACTTAGTGAGTACTTCTATTGATATTTTAAATTTATAATTAGAATAACAACTCATTTGCCTTTCATCATAAAAGCAGAAAGCTTCAGTCCTTGGCTTTAGACTTCAATATGTAAAAAAAACCATAATTTTGTTGTGACAGAAATTAAAAGAAGATCAATTTCCCCACCCACTTAAACAAAACGTTTCAAAATACTACCCTTTAAAAAGTGTTCAAGTTAAAAAACAGAGATACTTCAACTGTCTTAAGCAAAGGAATAGAATACCAAGCACTACATGAAAAAAATATTCTCATACTGTCCATGCAGAAAGGATTTCAATAGGATTTTTATATTATTCTTCATACCATGGACTTTATTCAGGAAGATATTTATGCATATTTCTAATCTTATTAAAGGCTTACTCACTGATGTGCTCATTGTATTTCAAGATGTGCTTTTTTTCCTCCTGCCATGATTCCTTTAGAGTTGCACTTCATAGATAAAATATAAAAATTACAGTATAAGTAGACTAATAGGATGCTCCATCTGTGACATTGACAGAATAAGGTGTTTCAGAAGATATAAGAAAGTCTCAAGGGGAGATTTCTTCCCAACTCCAGGCAGCTAGCAGATGCCATTCTTTCTCTTCAAAAAAAAAAATTAAAGTCAAATTATCTCATTTTTGAAATCTAATGTGTTCTTGGTTGTTTTATTTTCCCTTCAAAACCATAGTTTTTGAATATTGCTATAAAGTCGATCAAGTTTAAATTCTATTTGTTAGAACTATTAGATTTGAATTTAAAAAAAAAACAAAACAACCACCCCAAACAAAAAAAAAAAAAGAAAAATCAAAACAAAAACAAAACCACAACACCCAAAACAATTCACAAGATCAGGATTTAAGGACAGCAGAAGGGAAAAGAAAGAATCTACATTTTTATGTTCCCTCTGGGAAGGACAGGTCTTGGCCTCGGTGGATTTTAAAGAGTTATCATAAATAAAAGTGGGAAAATGCTGTAGAAATTGCGTGACTTATTGAAATGGCATTACACAGGCAGCAATTAGAAGAAAACAACCTTAGTACTACTGAAAATAAAACTCAGAAACTGAAATCTAAATTAAAGCTTAAAAATGTACTCTAACTTTTTATCATATTTTCTTAGCATCTTGAAAACTTCTGTTGCTTACAGAACTCTGACATCTTCTGCACTCCTTCACTCCATAAATACCCATGAGTGAAATTCAAACTTCTTTGTACAACTGGACCACTTGTAAACATAAAAATGCTTTAAATAACATCACAATTCTGTAGCAACCTTGGTATTATACACTTCAAATTGTACTCTTGCATATCATTCACTGTTACCAAGAAGCTTTTCCCAACACTGTACATAGCCCATGAACCATGGAACTGTATTCCTTGTCTCATTTACTACCACATAAGTTTAGATATTATTTTATACTGCCTCTAAATTTGGTTTCCCATACCAGTTCCAGCCTCACTCGATTTTTGGGAGGCATTTAGGGATGACCTATAGAATTACCAGGAGCACATTAAAAGGAAGTGTGCATCAAAGGACCCCAGGAGGAATTATCAATCACACAAAAATTAGATGAGCCCTAGTGATAGGAAACACATGGTGTAGGAAGAGCTGCAGTGAAATGAGCCAGGGCACATGAAACATCTGCCTGTGGAAGCTGTGATAGCTCCCAAGCCTTGCCTGTGAGCCTGCTCAAAGAACTTGAGCAAAGACGAGCAAGGGAAGTTATTCATTCTCATTTGACCTACTTCATCTTCTAATTAGCATTTGGTAATTGGCTGGAAAAAGTCCAATTTCTTGCCCAGTAGATGCTCTTCAGGTATGCTGACTGCTTTGGGTTAACACCTGGGAATATGGCAATCTGTACTAAGTGATTTAGGAATACAAATCTCACTGTAATTAAGTGGAATCCAAGTACCTAGCAGTCAGGTATTTTTGATAATTCCAAATGTTACACCACGTTGCAAAGGATGACATGAAAAAGCTTCCAGTGTAACTCCAAAGAAGGATAAGTAAACAGAGAGAGATCTTGCTCTCCCTTTCTGCATTTCAGAAGCTATGGGTCATCAAGCCTGAAAGATTCAGTAAAAGTTTCCTAGAGTGGGGAAAGAGAACATAAGTGCATTTAAAAGCAATTGTAAACTAAGTATTTTTAAGAAAAAGTTTTAACTTTAGGTAAAATAGCAAGAATATTCTGGGAAAAAAAAAAAAAAA
>VYXC01011355.1:179758-313292 GCA_013397175.1 Platysteira castanea | reverse complement strand
TTCTATCAGTTCTGATTGTCCCATTATTAGGAACGACTTGTAATAGTTGCATAATTTGGTCCATAAGAATTAATATCATTATACCAAGACTAATAGTTATTTGAGTAGACTTAAGACTTTAATGAGTTTAAGAACAAATGCTTGATTTTGCATATACATTGTGTTTCTTTAGGCCACAATAACACAGGGTGCTTGACACATACCCTGCTCTTAAAGATTAAAGTCAAGATGTAAAGTTGTGGCTTGAAAGGAGATAAACTTGCCCAGATGTCTTATTTGCATCTTTACCCTTTTGAGCCTGCAAGTTAATGAATTGGAAGAAAAAGCTGATAGCTGCTCTCAAGAACACGTTCCTTAAGAGAAGCACATTACTAACAGTGACCAAGAATTACATCTCTCTTCCCTGATGGGATCAGTAACAAAAAACTGAACAGTTTCAACTGGATCCATATGGTTCTGATCAGCTTCAACAGGTTCAAAATGGTTCAAACTGGTTTAAACAATATCCAACCAGTTCAGCCCAGAACAAACTGGTTCTGACCAGTTGAAACCAGTTTGAACTAGAACTGACCATTTCGGACTGCTTCAGACAGGTTTCAAGTGGTTCGAAACAGTTCTAACTGGTTCAAAACCAGTTTTGATCTGATCCAACCAGTTCTAACTGGTTTTGGCCAGATACAACCAGTTCTGAATGGTTCAATCCAGTTTCGACCAGATCTAATCAGTTCAAACAGGTTTTGACCAGATACAACAGTTTGAACCAGTTTAAACTGTTTTGAATTGGTTTGTACTGGTTTGGACAAGATCAAAATAAAGAATAAAGGCATTATTTTAGCTTTTAATGAAAATAGCTGTGACAGCAGTTTCAGAGAACATAATAAATGGTAGTTACACCTAGGATGGTAAGATAATTTGTACTCATTTTTTGGCATTATTGACAACTACACAGGAAAATTAATCAATCCCTAAACTTTCTTATTTTCCTTTAAGGGATGAAGCCTTGTCTCCAACGGGTTTGAATTTTATAAAGGTGGGATTACTAGATTAAGCAAGCAAAACTTCTGTGTAGATTAAAACATTTTAACATCTTTGTCATTAGAAAAGTACTAAATTTAATAAGTATTACAATATTATGAGCTCTGTTTCACATGAGGCCAAAACTTTAAAAGCTCCAATCTGAAATGAGAAATGGTTTCTAGAACTGCCATTGATAACGCAGCACACGAAAATATTACACATATTTACCAATCTTTTTAAACAACATATGCATAATGTTCAATAGTTTATCTAAACGGTGAACAGAATAAAATTAGGACTCAAAAAAGTTATAGATGCTTATCCTCAGTTTTGGGACAAAACACCTGCAGCAGTTTTCACTTATTAGCTTGGAAGTTTTGAACTAAGAATGAAATATTTTTAATAAAGCATTTAATGAATGAACATACTTAGAATGCTGGTAAAAAAATGACAAACTACACCTAAAATGCATTAAGTGAAAAACTGACAAAACAAGATACAATAAGATCACATCAGAGAAACAAGGCAGCAAAGAGTAGATCAGAATATTTCCAGCTACCTGCGTAGCCACAGAAACAGGGGAGGATTTGCCTTGAGGGATTTCAGTGACACCTCATTTTGTGTAAGCCTGCACAGGTACTGAAGGCATGTATCCAGCTAACCACATCTGGGAAAATAAAATTAAATTAAATCAACCAAGCAAACAAACAAACAAAAAAAAAGAAAGAACAACCAAAAAAAAACCAAAAAACCCCAAACAAAACAAAACAGGTGTTGCCTGTGGTCATATGAGGCAAGAGAGTGGGGAGCTGCAAGGAATAGTTGCTCTATTCTTGTCACTGTCATGGAGTAACTCATATCAAAGTTTAAAAATCTTAGCATTTGTGACCAAAATTTAGATCCACAAAATACAGCTGATATATTGAGAAATGGTAAAACTGAAATTTAAGGACCATCAAACAAGAGGAAGAAAACCAACAGCTGAAGAATTAAAAAAAAAAAAGTAAAGAATGAAAAGGTGATGAATTCAAAGAAAAGACAATGAATGGTTCCCTAATAGCCAAAGAAGGCTGAAAATCACAATAGTTTCAAGAATTATTTCAAGAATGTGAAAAAATATTGCTAAATAGTTCATTTACTTTTTGGTCATCACATCTTCAAGACTCATCTCTGTAACAATTTGCTGGAGTAGCAAGCCATAGGAAATAAAATAAAAAAGAATATAAAAGACATCTAATACTGAATAAAGAATCAACTGGGGTTTTTATGCCTTTAGGCCACCAAGAAGGAAATACAGATAGAAATTCAATGCATATTTTTTTTAAAAATCAGCAAAATACAAGGTTAAAAAAAGTACTGTGATAAATTTAAAAAATGTTAATAGAGAAGAAGTAGATTTTAAAAATTTTCTGTATTCTAAGACTGAAATTTAAAGTGCTACAAACTTGTACTTAAAGCTGTGACCATGCATACATGACACGATGTAAGACAAATCTCTTAATTCATTATATAAAATTTCTTTGAATATATGAAATTAATTATGCCTGTCCTTGGAAGGTTGCAAAGTTTAACTACTTTATATTTTATTTAGTACTTATGATCCTAACAGCAGGCTGCCTTAGGCCTCATTTCCACTTAATTCAGGAAAACAACATTCCTTATTCATGTACTGTCTGATCAAAGGCTTACATTTAGCATAACACACACTAAAAAAAAGGCACATTTTGAGTAGATTTCTTACAGCTAAATAAGAAACTGAGCCCAGCTCATGGAAAATTTATTAGTTCAGGTCATACTGGTTTTGTAATTTGCACACGAAGTTGTCTTGCCACACTTAAAGCATTCAAAATCAAAAAGAATAAAGGAATGGTATGATATGGATACATAATGGCATAAACACAGGCTTAACAATAACTGCATAGAAAAAAACAGGAGGTGAGGCTTCTTTTCTTGAGCGGTTCACGTTTGAATTTATTTACATTATTTGCACGCTGATTAAAACCACTTTGGGCAGAAAGGACTCCAGGCATTCACATAATTGCGTTCGTGCTGATGGATCTTTGGGCCCAGCAGTCACAAGACTGTGCAGACAGAGGGAAATGCCAATTACTTTGCCTTGAGTATAATGGGCAGATTGCTTGTACTTAGACAAGCCTGCGTGTCCCATCAGTCACCACCTGTCAAGGTACAGAACTGAAGTTCTACTTAAACCGCCGGGGTAGAATAAGGTCAAGTCAATCACATTCAATTTCTAGAATGGCTTAAATACCTGGTACACCTCATACAGCCCAGTATGTACAAAACAAATAAATGGCCTGTGTAGTTAGAAAAATTATTATCTCTTAAATTCTAATTCCCTTGAATTTATTGTGGTGGTCTACCTGACCTCTGATACCCTCTCAGGAGTTCTGTGATCAAGATGCCTCAGGTCCCAGCAGTGCCCATAGTGGAGGTAAGGCAGAGTACAGTTGAAGTATTTTACAGCTAATCACCAAAACAAATTCTGGCTGAGCTTTTGTTCGTTTTGCTGTGCTGAAACTAACAGGCAGATACAGTTTTATCTAGTCAAAGACACAAGCGAAGAGGTTATTTTAAGGACCTGTGAACTGACAATGCTTCTGGACTAGAACTAATGTCATGGAGCTCAAGACAAGCACCATCCTGGCTTACGGTGTTCTGGTGCCAGCTTTATTTTACTTGAAATACAAGTTTGTTATGCTTGACAAACTGAGTGTGACCAGAAATGCTTCATTTGTTTTACTTCAGCTGCTGCAGAGGAGACAGGCACAAAAGCATTCAATCTGATATTGAATGAGTTCGGTTTGCTTAATTTCTTACTTCTGTTAAATAACTACCTGCCTAAAAGGACAGGAAAATGGCAACATTTGTAAAGTTTCAGGTTCACACATGAGAAACATGAAGATAAAGAAAAAACTCTTGCAACAATTCACATTTTAAATTTCAGTGATACAAGCAGTAATTTTATCCATTTCAGAATGTTTTCAACTTTCTGCTTATTAAATAACTATCTCTCCTAATAGCATGCTGCCCACTCCAGAGCAAACATTTCCTTAGATATAAGTGTAAAACCTCACTTAAAGCTCCAAATTTTGACTAGAGGTTTTTTACTCTAGGAATTTCTCTTCTTTAATCTTTGTGAAAGAGACCCTGGCACATCTTAAATTAGCTTTTTTCCCAGCATCTTTCAAGTGAGAAATCAGAAGAAGAAACAATTTGGATATAAATTATCCTTTGCCCTTAGAGCTGGCCTTACAAAACAAATTTTTCTGCAGATCCCCGACAGCAGGAGCTGGAGCAATCTGTCCTGTTCTTGAGTCGAAAGAATGGATCCCTCTATCCAGATCCATTTAGTCCTTGAAGTACTTTGCACATGCATTGATTCTTTCTCAGAATATCACTGGTTTTGACTGAGATTCCCTCTTTTTCCCATGTTCAGTGTATGTTGCAGTATCAATTCTGTTAGTTCAGGGAATCCACTTCACTCTTGCACATTGTTAACTATCCCTTTCTTTCACTTTGTCCTAGAAACTATGCAAGACAACAGAAATCCTAGGATCAACAAAGCCAGGTTTTTTCCTCTATGAAAGAGATGATTCTTTAAAACCCCCAATAAAGTCTTATTAAGGAGAAAAAGAGGCTTTCTGAGCAGCAGCAATGGACTTTATATCCGATTCTTAAAATAACATTTATCTACAGCAGTTGTATCCAAATGGGCATTTCTGGCACTTCCTCTGGACAAGATAATTTCTTTCTCAGGCTTCAGTCTTTGACTAGTGATCATCACAACCCTGGACTGTCAAGTGTTGCTTCAGCAACCCTTGGCCACCACACACGTGGCTCAGTAGCCACACAGACGGGCTGGGCTGCTGTCACTGCTCCTTGAGCCCCAATACTGCAACCCCAACACCAGAGGCATCAGGTGACTCTTGCAGGATCCCCTCATTTTTTATTTTCCCCCATTATATGCCACACATTTTATTGGATATATGCTTTCTCTAGCTGTGTGACCCCAGATTTATGCTCCCTCAGGTATTTTCTCTCATCTTGAATCAAGTTTTTAGATTTGCTTCTCCTTCCTATGTTTTATTATTCCGCTGATTTCACATGCTAACTGAAAACGGAATTAACTTTCTGGTTTGCTTTCTCAGTGAGGCAAATTGAATTTGTTACCTCCACCACAAATTAATACAATACAGCTTGGAAAATATATTTTATATATAGTTGGAAAACTTGTAACACACTTCATGTCACTAGTTGGCATATGAATAATTCAGATTCAATTACTCAGTGACAGAGTCACCATATAAACTGCAAAAAAAAATTAATTGTTTATTTCTTAGTGTGAAGGAAGACAGTCCCCTATATTCAACATCTGAAATAGTGCAGTGACTAGATATAGGAACAGGAAGTTTTAGGGACAACAGGAGGACAGGCAAAGAATGTTGTTTCACAGTTCTGTTTACAGCTGAACAAAGTTTAGGCAGAAGAACTGAAGAACCACCTGCAGAGCAGCAATTTGATTTGACCCTCACCTACAGCAAAGAAAGTTCTTAAAACATGAGACATCTTCTAAAATAATTGTGACAAAGCAAACAAATTAACAATCAATTTCATAAAAGAGCATATTTTTGGCAAGAGGGAGGTCTGCCAAGTGCTGGAAAAACCTGGAGATCACAGCAGGGCAGGACACCTCAAACAGATATTACTTTCATTAAAACTGCTGGGAAAAAACCCAAAAAACAAAAACCCAACAAACAAAAGTTTGAATCTAAGCACCTATACTTCAGTCTGTGGCAAGGGAGGAAGGAAAGTCTGTGTTTCCCCTTCGATGGGGAAAGTTGATACAGCAGTCACTGGAAAATAGGCAGCCAGATTGAAGCAGAGTTGCTAAATCTCTTAAGCACTTCAAGAATGAACACAGAATCTCATGATTTCACGATAAATTTGCTTTTCACTTGCCTAGTGAAAACATGCAAGCTTAAAACATTTGAACATTGGACACTAAGGAGACAAGCAGAAAGGTCAGAACTTCTTTGAAGTCCAAAAAAGTAACTTGGGTTATTGTCTAATTTAATTTTTAAGAGAGAGATAAGACTTAGAACAGGTATAGGAGAAAGATAAGACAGTGACACATTTACATCTACACAGCAATTAGCCTACCCATGCAATTGAACTGCAGAGATGATCATTATTTATTACCACACAATGCTGAGTATTTAGGCAAACAAACTTGCATTTACCCCAAGGCAATCATTTATCCGTTTGGAAAGGCTCGCATTTCAAATTGGGTTTTTTATTTCTTTTTTATTAACCAAACACATATATAGTCTTCGCTTCAGTCCAATAAAGGTTTGAGATTCCCTTGTTATGGGAAAAGCTCATTCTAACCCCAACAACAGAAAAGTTTTAACGAAGTACTTGAATTACTAGTGGGACAGAAAAGAGTAATGACATGTACATTTAAAAAAAAAAAAAATCCAAAAAACAAAAACAACAACAACAAAAAACACAACAAAGGGAAAAAAAACCAACACCAAACCAAAACCCAAACTAAGCCCTACTTTTGCCCCTCTCAGAAGAAACACTTCCTGCATGCTTGGACTGAAGTCCCTGCTGGTTCTTCTGATACAGCTTGCCAAGGGAAATGCACTGACATTAGCTCTGATGATTAAATGCCACAAGACAACATTTAGAGATAGACTTGGCTTTAAATAACAGATCGTAATTCATCATATTTTATTCTTCCAGTGTTGAGTTCTTCAGTGAAAACTGAACAGTCATGTATTAAGAAATTTCCTTTCACATTTAAATTCAGTTCTTTCAAAACTTTATTAACTTTTGAACTAAAGCAAAAGCTTTGAATCAAATGTTCATGAATAAGAGCTGAAAAAATATTTGTTAAGTAGTTAAAATTCTATAAAAATGAAAGGAGTACTTTCACTTTTAGAAAAGAAAAATATCACAGAAGTGGTCTGTAAGACTATCCTAAAATATGTATTAAAACAATTCAAATAATAGTGAATTGTTTACAGCTAAAAGTGTGCTGTCCTGGGTGGCATGGAACCTTATGGGTTTTTGCTTTTAACATTTTGTTAGTGAACTGCTTCCAAATTTCCTAAAAACAACAGTTCTAAGAAAACAGGGTTTATTGTGAATCAGTGATTGAGTCTATAAGCTGCAGAAATAAATTGTAAAAATCTTAAATAAATATTTTTTTAAAAATTAAGAAGTTAGACGTGGCAACAAAACCAAATGCAAATAAAAGCACTGCTTGCACCATTGCCAAGATTAGTCAGAATTAGTCAGACTTTGCCTTCTAAGAGGTGATTTTGGTAGCAGTGATAAATTCAACTGAAACGTGATGTATGCAAACTAGAATTAAATGAGCTGGATTACCTGCAAATTGGAATACATCTTATTTGTTATTTCCTCGCATGCAAAAGCAAAGATAACGTTTTAAAAGGCACGGACAACATTACAATTTATTACTGCAGCACAGCCATGACCTGCTGTACAAAGCAATTACGCAGCTGCAGAAAAGCCCTGCTTAATTATCCCTTCTAGTTCAGGTTCCTTCATAACTCCATTGCAGAGTCTCAGCTTCCCCAATCCCAAATTCTCCAGTCTGTACGACAGAGACAGCAACAACCACAGGGTTTGGTGTAGGATGGTACCTGCAGAGGGCTGCAGACAGGCTGACACAGCCACTCCGAGGTGTGAACTGATCCTGTTTGTCAAAGCAGGTGCTAATGAAAATGCAAAATGATAACAATCTAAAAGTCAGCGTTAATTGTTCCGCTGCTGAACATGACAGAAGGAAAAAGTCACTGGTGAATCCACTGTTATTAAATTCAGCAGCAAGGAGCGATAGAGTGGATGGAGAGGGCAACATGATACTTCTACCAAAGGCAGCTGGAGGTGGCAAGGAGCAATGAATAATTTCCCATCTAGGGCTTAGGGTATTATTTATCTTATTCCAAGACAGACCTGAGAGGAACAGACAAATTTAGGGAACTGCCTGTTGTGGCATGATAGGGCCAAAAGAATCAATGAAACAAAGTCCTGAAGGAAAAAAATTATCTCCTCTTATGTACAGTGCACTGTTTATAAAACTATGTTGGTACTGACCACCAAGGGCTAGAGAGCAGCCATCATCCAAACAGGACACAAATCATAGAATCACAGAATGGTTTGAGTTGGAAAGGACCTTAAAGATCACCTAGGTTCCACACCCTCCTGCCATGGGCAGGGACACCTTCCACTAGACCGGGCTGCTCACAGCTCCAACCTGGCCTGAATACTTTCAGAGATGGGGCATCCACAACTTCTCTGAGCAACCTGTTCCAGTGCCTCACCACACTCACAGTGAAGAATTTCTTCTTAATATCTAATATAAGCCTGCCCTCTTTCAGTTTGAAGACCTTACCTTTTGTTTTATAACTACATATCCTCATAAAAGAATACAACACCCTTGTAAAGTGAATGAAGCACAAAATACAGGGCTTGCCCTGGTTCTCCACCAAGTTAGATTCTGATGCATTTCATTATTTCAAGTCTAGGAGTATTTAACACATTTTGTTCTCCTGCTGTTTGCTCACCCCTGGGAGCAGCCACCTCTGTCACAGCACAGCTCTCTCCTCCAGAACCTGGAGGAATGGTGGGACAGGCCTGGTGCCCCTTGGTGTCCCCATCCAGCAGCATCCAGGAGGTGGCCACCACAAACTATGGGTTGGAGACTAAAAAAAGACTAATTCCAGTCCTTTCCACATAAACCACAGCCTGGGCATAACAGGGCTGTCCGCACATTATCCATGTGGATAACTGAGACTGTTTTTCAAATGCAGCCATCATTTTTTGACAGCATCTTTAATTGTTACTTTGAAATATCACTTACTCTCTAAGTTCTCAACTACCCCGCAATAAAACTCCCCACAAGGTGTTATCAACATTCAAATATCCCACTCATTTGAATAAGGTGCTGTTACAATACAGTGAGCAGAACATCACATAATTTCACAAAATTTGTTGTAGATATTTAAAACTGATTACATTTTTTTGTTTGAGAAAGGAATTTGTGCAGGAGCCCCATCCTATAAGCAATATTCGTATCCAAGATTACACAGTCCCTTTCAAACAACGTGTGGTAAATTGTTGATTATAGTCAATTAAAGGACACAATATGAAGTGATTTTATGCTACACAGTTCTTTCAGCCATAGGAAATGACTAGCAAATGCTATCAAACAACAAAACCTATGAAAACTTGTTAAAAGCAACAACATACCTTGCACACAATGGATAAGCCGCAGAGATTCCCTAAATCCAAAACCATTTCTAGCACCTGTGTGTCTGCAGTACAAGTCTTCACATTACAGAAATGATCAAAGCAGTACTTTATTACCAATTTCAGCTAAAGCAATTATCAAGTTTTTTTCCTCTTCCCTTTTTGAGGCTTGATGTTACCTTATATATAAAAAAAAAGCTTTCCACATATATAAAACTCTAAAAATCCAACCCACAACTACAGTGTTCCCACCTCTTTGCAGGCAAAAGAGAAAACAGATGGTGTCTTTTCCAGTGATAAACTAGGTAATCTGTATTCCCTTCTAGAAATGCCAGTCTTGGTCTTCCTATGTTTTATTTTATCTGGCGCATCAGCTGCAATATCATCCTGTTTTTATCACCAGTTCTCCAGACAACCACCAATGTCTGGCACACTCCTTTGTGAATTAAATGCAAAATCAGATAGTTTAACCTGCCTTGTACAACTCTGTACTACAGCACTGCAGAGAGTTTTCCGAAGAGATCTTGCACAGTGCATCTTCTTAGTTGTACTAGCTCTATGTGTCAAAGTGGAAGCTTTAAACAAACTCTTCAGAAGATTTTACCACTGTAAATGGAAACAAAGGAGAACAGGCTAATCAACCACGTTCCGTGAATAACTGATGGAACAACAAAGAGCAACAATAATAAATCAAACAAACATCTGCGTTAATTGATTCTGCCAAGTGCCTTTTCATTAATACCAGGGCACACTTCTAGAGTATGTCAATAAGTATAAGCAATACACAGCCTTCGATAAAGAGCAACCACTGCTGCTAACAAGCAGAACGTTCTAATGATTGCTCCTTTGCTTAAACATTTGGATTAAAAGCCCCTCCTTTGGAACAGGAATAATGACACTTCTTTTCACTGGCTCTCTCTGATCTGCTCTGGGTAACACTCAGCCAGGATGAGGCCCCAGGGCAGGAAGAGCTTGTGGTGCTCTCTTGAGGATGCTCCATGGTCTTTGCTATCCATGAGGAGTGTCAAAACCATGCCAAAGTGGGTCTAGACCAACTTAGGAGCCAGGGCTTAAATCCCAAGTCAGGCAAGTTCCTGGGTGCCATGGTGGAATCTCACTCTGTCTGGAGCTCAGCGGTGTGACTGTGCTCACTGCTTTCCTCACTGAGCTTTTGAAAGGATTAGATAGCTAATATTTTAAAACCTTTAAAAGATTAAAAACTTCTAAAAGACAAAGTGACCTTGCCAGTTTGAGTTGTTTACAAAGTTTACTTTATGAACTCGATTTGTTTATGTTTACAGGTGTGACAAAGATATACTTCAGTCTTCGGAAATTAGGATGCATATTATATTTGTCCCCTCAAATATTGTAAATCTATAATACTACCGTGCACATAAAAAATACATAACCAGAACTCCATTTTCTGATCAAAATCTAATTTCATGCCCAGCTTTTTATTTGCTTATACCAGTACTACAGTGGAATAAATATGCCCATAGACCAAGTAGCCTCACAGTTTGAAGTTAAAAAATATGGGCAAAAAGTATATATGCAGATTTGCATCTATTTAATCACAAATAAAACTCATTGCATTTTCTTGCAGTCTGGAACTGTACCATGTTACCTTAATCATCAACAGAAGGCAAAAATCTATTTCACAAATGTTTCAAAAAAGCACTCAAAATGTAGATTTCAATGTGCTGACTAAAGCTGGCGCAAACTGCTAAGCAAATAAAACAACTGAACCTTTGTTATTGATAGAGAGCACTCAGACAGCCCCAGGGTTCAGCAGAATACTAAACAGATTACTGGAACCACAACCAACACCACTCGTGAGTGGCGCCGACTTAATTCTCAGAATTTTATACAAGTTGGAAACTTCTATTACTTTACGAAGAGCTGATAAACGAGCTTTCAGAAGTGCTTTTTTCTAGCATTTTCTTCTCTAGGTTCCGTTGGCTATCTCACAGGAATGCATGTGTAACAAAAAGTCCATAGAATTACATCCCTGTACCCCAAAAAGCCTCGATGGATGCTACATGTATAGATCCCACCAGAGGTGACAGAGAGAGTTCCAGTTCCTTCTCAATTAAGCAACAGAGCTACAAGAGATGCTCTCTCTTGGAGGCCAAATCTCAGGCATACCCACACTACACAAATTGCTTTAAAATAAAATAATGGTTACTGTTCAGACGGATCAATTTTCCAATGCAATTCACCATTCGTTCCACAAACAATTAAGGCAGTAAATGTTTCCCAGCCTATCGCTGCTGCTTCAAACATTCTTCCTGTGTGCACAGCTTCAAAATCAATGCAAATGCTTTTCCAACAATGTGGGCTGTTTGGTGGTGTCCAAAACAAGTAGTGTGGGCCAGGTGGAAACAGATACATAAGAAGAAACAGCTGGCCAAGAAGATGTGCTGCCTGTTTCACACATCTCCACAACAAATCTTCCCTCTCATCAGCTGTTGGAAGCTGGAAAACCACACTGAACACTGCTAGAGAATTTTACAGATTCTTATTGCTGCAACTCTATTTCAACTTCAACGTGTTAGAAAGATTCTTTCAAACGGAAATAAGAAAATGAGAATTTTGTAAAATATTTATGTGAGAGATTCCTAACACAAATGGGTTGATTCTCTGATCAAAAAAACTTACTAATAAGGACGATCCAGAATCCTCAAACTTTTGTGGAGTTCTGTGAGAGAAAACAGCCAGTCTTGAAAACATTCCTTTAAAATAACTAAAAAAAACACAACCAGTAAGAAGCACCTGCTTCCAGCAAGCAAATCATATTGTCAGTGTGTGAGTAAGCTATTGCAGCTGAAAACAAAGTAGAACTTCTATTAAATAAAAATTATGGTCTCAAATTAAGACATTATTATTTAAGTGAAATGATCAATACAGATATAATTTTTGCTTTTATGATAGTTAAGCCTCCTAAACAGTAGACTATTTTTCCCAATTCTAAATACAAATTTTAGAAATATGCAGTAAAATAGAACAAAGGCTACCTCTTCATACTAACAAAGTTGAAGTGGGGAGAGATATTGTTTACAATACAATTTAAAAGACTTCTAATTTTGTAAACTGCTTCACAAATTTTTTTTTAAAAAATGAAGATTTCCAAAAGCAGTTCATTAGTTGTTGAGGGGATCTGAATAACATTTTAAGAATTCCCATCTATTTCTTCAAGAATTTAGTACTAAGTATATGATGTAACCATGACTAAAGTCAGCATTTATTCTGATACAAAAAGTGTTTATATTTCACTTTCAGTAACAACAAATTCTTGAGATCTGAAGATTGTTTAGTTGCTGCTCTATGTGCACTAAATTGGTTTCACTCCCAGGGGTACTCAATACTATTGTATTTTCCATTATATATTTGTGATTAGATTTATTACTTGAAGATTCTGCCAAATACCTACCATTGGTACTTTAGGAGTAGTAATTTAGCTCCGTCACTGTTATAAATGCATATTATAATATCGGCTTTTCACAAATATTAAAGTGAATGCTGTATAATGTTAAAGTAGCTTTGCTATAAAGATAAAGGGTTCTTTGTAACAATAACTAATGCCTTTATTTCTGTAGTGAAATAGCTGATATAGTTATGCTTGTGGTAACTGAACTGTCTGCTTGGTTGGATAACACCCAGTGAACGTGAGATGAAGACCCCTGCTGCTGACTTGCAGCTATCAGCAAAAACCGTCTGTGAACATCACGGACCAAGGCCCAAGCTGGAGGTGATAATAAAAACTGACCAAAACCACAGCCAAGAAATGTGCATGCTCTAAAAAGGCAGACCCAAGGAGGGGCCATACAGTTCCTAGAATATGTAAACTACTCTGGGGGGAAAGTTTGAATATGTATACTTGTCTATGAATATGCATTAATAGTAAAGGTATGTAAAGGGTGTCTCCAAAATAGCAGGTGTCCCCTTGGCTGAGAGCCAGGGGAACCCAGCGCTGTAATTTTGGCTTTGTTTTTGTCCCTTATTGTCTTTTTATTAAACTTCTAAATTCTCACAGGAGAGTGACCCTCGTTTTTCACAATCACTATTCCGTATGAGCTTAAATGCTCACATTTAATAGCTGCAATATTTGAGCAATGTACCCTTTAGAACATCACATCAGATCCAAAGAAATTAGGAAGAAAACACAAACATCTAATCTGTTATTTTCTGGATATTCCCCCCTGCAGCATTTACCAGGTGCCTGCTCTAACAAACTCAAAAATTTCCAACTTGGCTGCTGAGAGCCCAACCCACAGCCCCAGGGGCTCCTGGGCTGCTCCAGCTTCCATCACCCTCCTTTGCCACCCTCTTACATGGCTTATGCACATTTGGTTTGCTGTTGATTATCACTCCTCCTTTCGGCCTTTTTTTCCCCCCTTACCTAATTGCTTCCGAGTTTCTTTAAGTATGTTATCCATCTTCCAAATTCTCCTCATGAGATCTAATTGGACTGTGTTTCCTTGAAGCTGAAGCTCACTGTGGTACTTCTGCAGTGTTTCTAATCCTCTCTGTGGACCTTGTATATTTTTCTTTTTTCTAAATTTTCAAGTATTTTCATCTCCTCACAGTTTAGTCTTACATGTTAATTTTATTAGCATGTTGTTAAACACTTTCTCCCAGATCATTAATAAAGACATTTAAAATGACTGGTTCTAGCAGTGATCCCTGTGGTACCCTCAAGACACACTTTGTTTGTAGTGTTTCAGCCAGCTTTTGATCCACATGACAGTGCTCTTATCCAAGCCAATTTGAATTAATTTTGCAAGTCAGGCTTAGCAAACCAACAGCCAACCTTCTGCAAAAATCCAAAATTACTACACTGATTTCTTCCTCACTCCCCTCCCCCAAGTTTTGTAGGTTTTTGAATCAACTAGAACAGTAAGCATTATTTACCAAATTAATTGACAATTATATGCTACGTATTTGTTCTGTCACACCCTTTGGATTTTGCATACAATTTTTAGTGCTACATCCGCCTGTTTTCCTGGTATTTTACATTTCCTTCATAGCTTCTGGTATTTTAGGAGTGATAGGCAGTGCTGTATTAGACACTGCCTTGCCCAGTACTGATCTGATGACTAAAAAGGGGTAAGGAGTACAGCCTTAGGCTCTACAGAGCAAGTTAAAGTAGGTTTATCTAGGAAATTAACCTGTTTGACAACTGGCAGGATTTCAGTTTAAATTGTAGGATACTGTAGTTTTACTGAAATGGAGTTAAGACCAAGCTAATCCATTTTCAACATAAACAGTGTCCAGCCTTCACAACAGAAACTGTAAAGGTAAATATCAAAAAAGTCATAATCTATGTCAATTGTTGAGTAAATAGTAAACAAGGAATATCTGCACCTTCCTGTGTGACTGTGTGTGTAGTTAAAGACATTTTCAAGTTGTTACATTTCTTGGTTTTTTACCTATAATTACTAATTATTTTTACAGGATTTTAACTTAATGACTTTCTAAAAATAAAAGCATTTTCTCAATCTCCCTTGTCAAAGAGTCCTACTTAAAATTGATTTCAGTATCCCAGGCAACTGATCTCCTATATTTGGTAACTTGTCTATGATTTTGTGTGCACATGCCTTAACCCATAGTTGCAAAATGGACTTCTGAAGATTTTTAGTTTACTTCACCTTACTGTCATGTTTATAAAATACTACCTCTAAAAAGCAGAGATAACAGTCATAATTTATCAACTTCATCAAGAATATAAGAGCTTTACTATTCTCCCATGCCCTAAACTCCTTATTTCTAAAATTCTTCCAAAATAAATTTCTAAACTTTCATGCCCTTACTACATTATGTGAAATCACTCTGAATTTTGATGACTGCAAATAGACAGCATTCAGCAATTTCTAACACATTTGAATTTTACACAGGGTTCTAAGAAGAGCCACAAGAATCAGATCTAAAACTTCAATCTTACCGTGATGGGCTACGTAGTTTTAATAATATTCACTTTAAAGAAGCAATATTATCTTCCTACACATAACAATCTCTCTATAAGAATTAACAAAATAATGGATATTAAATACAACTCCTTTTTATTAAAAGCTATGTTTTCCCTTTCAAGGTGGAAGCAGCCAGTGGGTTTTTCAGTACTGTGGAAGTTAGAGAGATGCGAGGAGGCATGACTAAGAGATGTTTAGTTCTGTGCTATTGGAGTCAACACACTTCATGAAGAAATAAGTAAACCCTTCTATGAAGTGCTTCCTTCTTGTCATCAGCACACTCAGTAGCCCATTATGAAGAAATTATACCTCATCTTGAAGGCTGAAGATTTCAAGCTTCCTCCTTGTTTAATTTTATTAAGTGCCTGCAAATATACTTTTTTTAAAATCTCTACTAAGGTTCTTTTCAATTACTGCCTGCTTAAGCTTTCCATTCTAATAAGTTTTCTGTTAAAAGAAGGG
The DNA here is from genome assembly GCA_013397175.1 of Platysteira castanea. Lineage (NCBI taxonomy): Eukaryota > Metazoa > Chordata > Aves > Passeriformes > Platysteira > Platysteira castanea. The sequence continues at coordinate 297,543 of VYXC01011355.1, read as the reverse complement.
AAAAAATGAGTTTATAACTTCTGTTTATTTGTGAGCTTCTGCTGGACAACATGCACCATTGCATTGCTGGCAAATGATTTGCAAATCATTTCCTGTATTTCTGGGTAAAGTGGCTGAAGAGAGACCACTTCAACTCCTGCAAAGAATGTATGGTACAAACACATTGCAATCATAATTTTTTGCTCTTGTTATCAGCAATTTCACTCTGTGCTTTTATACTGCCAGTTACACCCACTGGCATATCTGTGAACATTTCCCATCACTGATCTCCATGCAGAACATTCTCATTTTGTGCTCTCTTTGGGAATCTGATCATCTTCCTTCTTCCCTGCTCTCTCTACTCCCTCTTCCTCCTGTAGTTTTTCTCTCGTATCCTATTCCAAGTTCACATTGCTAGATCATGCCAACTGCTAGTCAGTCATGATCTTGCACAAACAATTCATATAAAATCAAGAAGAAATAAATTAAATCAGCAATATGGGATCAGCAATGTGCTGTCAAGGCAGTGGCAATTCCCCTGGTCTTGTTTCTCACAGATCTCCTGGGCCTGATGTCTGTGTTACACCTGAAAGAAGGAACTTGTGTGGGCTGAGAGGTGAGAAGAACAGGATATTCCAGATCTTGGAGATTCTCCTTCTCCATGACTACAGCCACAGGCATCTTTCCCACTCACTGAAATGAAGGAAACAAGAAGCCACCCCTTTTTCATTCTCTAGAGCTTGATTCTGATGAATCAGAATCTCATATGCAGATCTATCTTTCCCTCCAACAAAACCAAGCAGTTCAAAGTCCTCGCTGTCAAAAGTTCCTTTTGCTCTCTGACTTTCTCAGGTTATTCTTTATCAAAAGTACATTCCTGTACATACCTAAAAGCAGACATTGCATGGTGGAACATATTACTGTTGCTCACACTTGGTAAGCCTTTTTACATAGGTTTCATGTTCAAATTTCAGGGATTTTTGTCAAGCCATTAATGTAGGTACAAACTCCTTAAAGTGTCCATTGGGGACATCTGTCTTCCCAATCCCATCATTTCAAGTGAATATAACACTCGTGTCCCCAGGTAAAAGTCATGATGCAATTCTATCAGACACTTGCTGTACTTTGCACAGTGTGGGTGTGAGAGCTAATTTTGTCCTTAGATTCAGAGGCTTCATTAACAGTCTTAACACATTCACTGCAGCTTTCTAAATCCTTTCAGGCTTTAACACTTAAGCTACTGTGAAAAAAACCCAAAAATAATGGAAGTTCATATACAGAAAATGTTATTTCTCTAACCCAAATAAAGCAGATCTTTTAGATAAAGCTAAATGCCACATTACAGCACATCATTCCACTGAAATGAAGTTTATGAGAAATAAATCACAGCTAGTAAAGGCTGTAAATCACTATTTTGGGCAATTTATCCTGATATAAAAGATGTGAAACTCTGAATTGAGATGCATAGGGAAAAAGAATGGAAATTATGTGTCTATTATACAAAGGCATATGAACATCAACATAATGCATATTCCACCACTTTGTTTTTATGCCTTTATATTCTAAGAATTTCATCATGTGACAGTATATTGACAACAAAATTCAATAATTAAAGTACGTTGAAAAAAAAAAACCCTTATTTCTTCCCTTAGACAGGAGGGTTTTTTTGGTTTAAGGTTTCATACAGTGGGGTAAATTCTAGCTATTTTCTCAAAAAACAAAATTAAAATAATATAAAAAACTAACCCTGAAACTATTCATAGTATCTTTTTCAGTATATGTCACTTACAGGATGAGGAAAAAAAAGATAAATTAGTCCTTTTTGTGGGTCACGCAAATCTTCCATGTACAAAAAAATATTTTCTTCAACTGATACATGTTGCATGAGAGAACCTGTCTCAATTATATTTTATTCCTTAAAAACTGTCCACGATATCAAATTATAACACAGATAACCAAACTTTTACATGTTGCTGTTTTGAAGCTAGGAGAATTAAAATTCTGCATCTAAATAATAGAGAATCCAGCTATATTTCAAATTAATGTGAAAAGTTACAGCTACATTTACAACTTCAGTAAAAAAGAGAAGCTTTACTGTTATCTGGATATTACTTGCTGATTCATTTCTGCTCCTTTTCTTGCTCACTAATCCTAACCCAAAGGCTGCTTCTTTTTGATTCTGACTTTCTGATTGAAGTAATACAAGAAATTTTAAATTATGGATGAACTTCATTCCAGTTGGCCTTGCTCCACACAAGATGACTTCCAACAGTTGCAAAACACAACTTTATTTCCAGCAGCAGTGAGGGAGGGTTGGTGTAAGAGTAATTTGTGGGAATTTTGCTTTCCAGAAACAGGCATTTATCTGGATGGGTGTCTCCCAACAGCAACTGCTGCTGTTTTCAGACTGAGGCCTCTTACAGAACAAAGGGACCCAAACTGGCTGGAGAACCGAGGTTGTTAACTGGACTACACCACACAAAAATTTTCTAGGTGCTCCCACATTAGTGCTTGGGAGCAGCAGCAAAATCCAAAAGCAGTCCAAGATGAAAGCTAATTTCTTTCAGAATCCAAAGGCCCTTTCTTATAGTGAATCATGTCCTCTTGTAGGCTTCCTCAATCAATACACTGAGAAAGCAAAAACTTGTCCCTTTGCCCAAACTACAGATTTTCTGGGAAGAACAAAATACTTGGTGGATCCAAAGCTGAAGCAATTAAAAAAAAGACTGGCAAGTTTAGATTATTTTTTGTTAAATAAGCAAAACTGTATACAGACAGAGAAGAGAGAAGGGAGACATGGGAGACATTCATTTCTCAAGACCACAAAGCCAGTCTGGAGTGAAACTTGCACAGGGGAAAGAAAAATGCTTCATTTTCCTCCTAGTCTTCAGGATTTCTGAATCACTAAGTTTTCACTATCTATTGCTCTCTAAACTAAATGACGATCTACGCTGACTTCTGTCCTGCAAAGTTGGAAAAAGTACTTCCTTACACCTCAAGAGCCAGGTATCTGGAAGGGTAATCTGACAGTTCAGGGAGTGTACTTGCAATTCATGTGTAGGGGGGGTTTTATTTGACTGATGGCAGATTTCAGCTCAGGAAACAGGTTCTTGTATTCTCTCAATCAGCTAAAATGGCCTAAATGCTATTTTTGCCTGCATCTCAGATTTTCTTTTGTCTCATTTTCTTGTACTCCTCACTACACAAGTAATAATTTCCTTTGGATAAAAGCTAATAATTCCATATAACATTAACTTTATTTGAGAAACTAATCTTTTCTCAGATAGATTACTATTTTAATGTATGTAATAAAAACATTCCTTGAATAGGTCTTAAAACATCTTTTCCCAAAGTCATTGAAATTAAGTAAATTGCCAAAATGAAAGAAATTTTGATTAACACTAAAATTAGATTTAAAACTGCTTTCTATATTTCTAATTTCAGTATTTGTTAGGTTTTTGAGTCTCTAAAAATACAGTATCAGTTACTGAGAAAACATTCCATAAAAAGGAACTTCTCTTTCTGGGATGAATTACTGCCCTCTAGGTAGGGTACACATGAATATGAATGTAACAATACTTTTTGTGACTCATTTCTCACTTATATTAATGAAAAAGATGAATTTAAGACAAGTTGAAAGTTCTCACATTAACAAAACAGAGAATATGAACAACAGATACACTAGCACTTCCAGAAAAGCTGCCTGTAGTAAAAGTAACTCTCTGCTTCATATTACTGAATTACAGTATTTTAAGGTTTTTTTCAAGTTTTGAGAAACATTTTTAATACTGTTTCTTATGGCAGTCTACAAACACATTTGAACCTTTCCCCGTCTCTGCAAAAGGGAAGGATAAGCTCCAATAAGAAAAGTAAACCGTCAGTAGTCTATTTCAAAAGGGTTTTCTTGCTCTAGAACACTTTGTGGGCAAAAGAATTCATCTCAAGGCTAGGAGCTATATTGTGTTTTGGTAACTTCTTTTACCACGAGCTTCGTAGAACATGACAAGTGAATGGCCAAGTGACAGGTTTGCAGAGGGAGCTTTTGGTCCTCCACAAGGAAGGATGGTTGCCTTTCAGAAGATGTAGCACAGCAAACTCATCTGGTTTCCTCCAGCTTGCAGAGAAAGACGAGGGGAAAAGCAAAGTCACAATAGAGGCTTAAGCCTTCTTGTACAATAGCAACAGATTTCAGCTACTGAAAAGACATTCACTTGTAGTCACAAAGTCTTTGGAGAAAAGAAACACTGTTTAAGTAAGTGGATTCAGAGGTATTTTTCCCCATAAAGGACAGCTTTAGTCAGATGTGGTAGACTGAGGAGTCACAGTACAGGAACACAGAACTCCACAGGTGTCAATATGACACTGACTGACAGAGGTCACAAAGGCTATCACTCAGAAACCTCGAGTCTGACTCAGCAAAGGCTGCTATCCCTGAAGAACTGCAGGGTAAACACAGGATTAACTCCTGTGAACTCACACCGACGTGGCATGGGTAAAGGTGGATCCATGAGGTCATCTGGATGGCTTGGCATAGACGTTGCCCACCTGCTAGGTGGCGTGAGACTTCCCAGTCTTATCGATGTGAACGTCATTTCTAAGGAGCTTCAATCAATCTGGACAACTTTCTACCCTTTCCCTTCCTCTCTGGCAGAAGATAAAGCACATTTAGCAGCTCTTCTCAGACGCGTTGATTCTTTGCCAAAAGTTCAGCAATATTGAGAGCAAAAGCACTGTTGCTTTCTGTTAGTTGTTGTGAAAAGCCATCTTCACTTGAAAGCTTTTCTAGCAAGAGGGCAATGAGCATGGCTGCATTCCCACTGAACTCTCCAGATAAAAAGTGCAAAACACTCGGGAAAGTGCTGTGTAATCATAGAATATTACAGGATGAAATTCCACTCCAGTGGATCACTACATATGAAGATATATGTTATACTGAGTCAACTTTTAAAAGACAGGCTTAGCTCCCTCAGTGTTTGCAGTAACTGGTGTCAAGCACTGTCATGAATGGTAATAAAGAAAATAATATATAATCAGTTATCATGCACAGTAACTAAACAGAACAATCTCTCAAAGATTTATCTTCTAGCAGTGTTAGCACATCAGGAAAACATGAAAAGACTAGGAAATGTCTTAAAAAGAAGTCAAGATACTTGGGATAATCAAATAAGATTAAACATCAAAGTTAAAACAAATATGAAGATTCAACTTAATGGTCAAAGTGTTTAAAGAAATATATCTATAATCACTGTAAAGAAAAATGACAGAATAACAACTCAGAGTAAGACTTTCCAAGAGTAAGTAAAGCTCTTATAGGAAAATGAAAGCAGACAAATAACATGGATATGAGACAGCCAAAAATTCGTGACTGGCTATAGGGTCAGCTGACCAAAACCCATTCTCCTGTTCACTAAATACAGACCTGACAAAAACGCATCTCGCCCCACCAGGGTAAATGGCAATGAGAGTGGGACTCTCCACCACTAGGTTAAAAAGTAATCCCCGTATCAACCCTGAGACAACAGAGCAGACCATCCCTACCCTTAACTTCAAACCTAAGCCCTCAGCTCAAACTAAGAAAGACCACAATTAAACTACATGGAGGTAAATATGAGTGTATATTCAAGAAATTAGATACAGTTAACCATTTTGGTGAAGCTACACTAATGATTATTTAGAGGAGGATGAACAGCCAGAAGAGCAAAGCTGAATCAAAGAAGAGAAAATAAATAAACTTGAAGTAATATCAAGAGGCTTTATTATAATTAACTACAAGAAAATCCTCAGTTTTCTATTGTAATTAAAATTTGAGAAATAAGAGAATTCAATTTGAGAAGTACAGCTCTTTAACTATGCAAGAATGATATATGAGGGAAAACAGCATTTAAAAAGTAAATTAAAGATGACAAGAAACAAAAAACGCCAATTTATCCTTCAAATATTAAACAGCTCCAGTCAGTGAAATGACTTCTAACTTCAGTCCTTCATTGCAAACTGAAGTTATCATCTGACATCTGATTATATGTAACCACTGCAGCTATCAGCACATGACAATGACCCTTTCACATTCCCACACTGATGGAGATCAGTCTTTGAATTGGTATTCATCCCAGTTATGCTTCTGGAAAAAAAACAAAAACAAAATAAAAACGAAACAAACCAAATAACTTCCCATGATCACATAACTTTTTTCTTTGCGGCTACCCCTTCACAGTGCCAAATATACAGTTAAAATGAAAACTCATTCACAGCAGTAAGAAACTAAAACTGACTGAAATGACAGATATTTAAAATGCCATAGTGACGATGGCAGCACAGTATTAGAGGTTACTTCAAAATACCATCAGCTAGTGAACAGTTCTTGTTGTGAGGAATAAAAATAACACTTGACATGTTCTCTCAGGCATAAAACCAGCCTAGTATTCAAACATAGCCTACATTAATCAGAGGGCTGGAGCACCTCTCCCTCTGAAGACAAGAGGAGAGAGTTGCGGCCATTCAGTCTGGAGTGGAGATGTTCCAGGGAGACCTCAAAGCACCTTCCAGTGCCTAAAGGGACCAAAAAGAGAGTTAGGGAAGGACTTTTTTGCAAGGGCATGTATTGACACAACAAGGAGAAACAGCTTTGAACTGAAAGAGAGCAGATTTAGATCAGATATTAAGAGGAAACTCTTTACCATGAGGGTGGCCAGCCACTGGAGAATTTGCACAGAGAAGCTGTGGCTGCCCCATCCCTGGAAGTGTCCAAGGCCAGGTTGGATGGAGATTGGAGTAACCTGGTCGAGTGGAAGGTGTCCCTGCCCATGGCAGGTGAGTCAAAACAAGATGATTTCTAAGGTCCCTTCCAAGCCAAACCATTCTCTCACTCTATGATCTGTCCTTAATCACACCAGTCTTTTCACCCTTCTGTCCACCAGTTTTCAATATTTGTTGTGTAATCCCCCTCCAGCACAGAAGTTTAATTTTTCAAATAAGTATCTGTAAAACCTCGAGGAGTTGTTTGATGTGAGTAGACACACCACTATTTCAGTAAGCAGCAGTTTTAAAAAATATTGCTAGAAATCCAATGAACCAAATACTCATAACCTTTACTGCTTAACCACAGTTTTTAAGATTTCACTAATCAAAATATTTTACTTATGAAATTAATAATTTCAAACCACAGCTTACAAGGTAGAAAATCAGGAGGAATGAAGGCTTATACAATGGGAATAGACAGTAACACAGAAAAATGAGTGGTCTCAGACCCTGGTGACTGTAACTGCTGTAGTCCTGAGGTCGTGTGTGACCACCCACTCATCACTGTTACCTGGCTGTGCATTACAAACATCACTTCTGTCAGAAATCATCTCAGAGGCCTCAAGCCTGAGACCACTTTTTGACTCTTAAGCTCACTATTTCTGTCAAATCTCTTATAAGAGAAACTCAACCTGCATGCTGTTAAGGAATTTTTTTTTTTTTTTTTAAGATGCTTCCAGCACTGCTTACAAAAAGAGACAACTCTTTAAACAGCCTTTATAAACAAAAGTAAGTAATTTATATCAGAGAAAAAGCTAAGAAGTGTGTGGCTTATGCCTTAGCTTCACAGTCTGGTAATTTTCTTGGCATCTTGGGTTGATCTGTTTATTCACCTTTCTTTTTTTTTTTTTGCACAATAAGACAAAGCTTGCCAATGTTATAAATGACAAAAAAAAATCCCATTCCCAAGGACACCAGCTAGCTTAAGTTTTCAGAGGAGCACAACAACCAAGGGAGCATTTGGTGCATCAAGTTAAAGAAGTTCTACTCAGCTCTTGTGTCTTCCTCTCCACACTCACTGAGACAGCAATTAAATAAGAAAGGCCTCCACAGGACTGGCCAAGAGATAGCCCACAACATCCAGTACTGAATGAGTGAAGGAACATCAAAAAGGTTAAGTATTGTCTTCTAGGAAGACTAAAAAGTGTCTGTTAGGAAAGATTCTGCAGATTATGTACCCAGGAGAAGCTGTTTTCAGATCTTTAAAGGTGAAAATGCATGCTTTAAAACAAATTCAGAACTCAGCTTTGAAAGCTGCTCAATGAAAATGGACAGTTGCTGGATACAAGATCAACGTGTGGGAGTCCTAAGTGTATAAATAAGAACCCTAAAAAAATGTTATGTATAAACACTTGATTTCAAAACTGCTGAAGCACCTGCTGCACAAAGTATGGAACGAAGGTACCATCTATCAGCATCAGTTTCTTGATGCTAATGTATTTTTACATTAATCAGGAACCCACTAAAGATGCTCACTGCAGTAGCAGTATTAGTTACACAGAAGGATACTCTTTCCAATCTAAATTAATTTGCAAGTGTAAGTGCATATGGAATCCAGACAAATTGTCTCTTTAACAGAGAAACAAATGAATTGGAGCTCCTGTCCTCAGGTTTCCTTTGACGCATGCTTTTCCACACAAAGTTTGTCTGGTTATAACATTTTCTTTTTATCTCTACATTCTAATGACACAGCTAAAATCAATCATCATGCTCTCTCTTGCCACAGACAGAGAGATGAATCTGCCACAGCTTGAATTGCTACTACAATGTACTTAGGGTAAATTATCTACTCAGGAATGACAGAAATCCTGCCAATTAAACAAAGTTATTCTGACCTCTTAAGTGTCATCAGACTATTATTAGAATCACTGATACACTGGATTTAAATATTTGAGATTTAGAAGGCTTAAGCATGTGTTCTGCTCCTGGTATGCATACCTTGGCATGCAGGTGCAGTTCTTCATAAATCCAAGCTGTTTCAAAAGGTAAAGATCATACTGCAAACTGCATGGACTTGCTACAGGGTACTTAACTCCTAGTCATTAGCATTTTTATCACCCATAGTGTCCCACTAAACTGTTACCACTGTCAGGATGGGTTTTGCTTCTGGGCAGCATTTCTCTCAAAGCATGGCTTTTGCAAATTCTGAACATCCTCTCTGCGCTACTATTAAACCATTCTGCAATAGAAATATTTCTGAACAAAGCACTCTTATTGTTGGGTAACCCACATTGCTGAGGGTTAGATGACCTTGGTGGTGCTGCAACATTTGTAATTCTCAAGCACAATCAATTATTTCATGATAATGTCTTTTGTCAGAGAATATTGTAAGGCAACGAGGACTTGATTTTTTTCCTGTGAAAGAAAAGATCTGCTTTGCCTGGTATACAGAAATGTTCATACATGGGTCACTGACTGACAAGGGAATTGTAAATTACTTGGTAATAAAAAATAATAGTAGACATTTATATAGCATTGTACCTCACACACAGCGACCTCCAGGCTCATTATAATAAGTATTATTTGTCAAAAATAAATTGCAGTGACCATCGTATCTTCCAACAGTTTCTATTTTAAAATGTGCCTTGAAGGAAATCTTAGACTTCAAATACTCTCTATCAGTTAGCCTGGCATATTACAGCAGCTATACTAACCACTCTGTAAATAAAATACAGATAACAAGTTAAAAAAACCTATAAAAGATTAAGTGTCATAAATTAAAGTTTGGGGCGGGAAACTTGTGTTTCAAACTTATTAGCAGGGAGGAAAAAAGTTGCATGCTAAAAGACAGGCATGACCTCATGTTTTCAAACTTATCCTCAGAGTCACATACACAGTCACAGGAATGAAACGATAAACAATGAAACAGAAATCACAACAGTGAAACAATAATCCCTCCCAAATGTGGGGTGTCCTGACAAATATATCAAAGAATGAAAGGAAAAAAAAAAAGGCTGAATTAACTCGTGTGTAAACATTTCCTGCATAAACAACACTATTCCATGGAATTCAGAAAATATCCAGAAGTGAGAGCAACTGAGCACCAACCCTGACTACACGAAGCATTTCTTTCAGTGCCAGCTACCGCCCTTACTTTCACTGACAGGAGTGCCAACAAGCTTAAACTCCCTAAGGATTTTGGCAACTATCTGACCATGGAGAAGATGATAGACTAAGCTAGAAAGGACATGCAGAAGTTATCTGGTCCACAGCCACACTCCCAGCAGGGGTGACTGCACTTATGTCAAGAAGTTAGAGGGCTGTGTCTTGAAATAAACCAAAGTGCAATGTCCTTTCCTTCAAACAGCTGCTTCTAGCCTTTAGAGTATCAAACACTCACATTAAAAATGGAAATTAAAAGAAGAAATATTTCAATAGAAGCTAATATTTTATAACATCCAATCTAAAAATCTTCAGTGTAATAACATATATCATCTCACAAGTAGGGCATGATACCAATCAGCCCTAAGACATCCCAGTAAACATGTCACAATAAACTGCAATGAAAGAAGATGATCCATAAAAAGTGATGGATGACTCTACTGGGGAACCACAATTTTTCAAAGCGTTGCTATAGTTAAAAGACAGTAACATCTGAGAATAATAATAACTAGTTAACAATGTATCTGCAGTACACTTCATGTTTAACTGGAACTGCTTGTGGAGAGTTTGTTCCTAAACCTTTAATATATCTTGTATCACTGAAGATGATTTAGGGTCTCACACATAAAACGCTATAGTCAAGAGCATACATAAAATATACAAGGAACAGTTCTAGGATCATCTTCATATGTGCTAAAGACATATTTTATTAAAGGTTACAAAAATACTTTATTCTATAGCCTTCCAGCTATTTAGGCAGTATGTCACAATATCTGCGTGTACATATATATATATATATTTTTGCATGTCAGATGCCCAAACAGCACAAGGAGCTGTTAAACCTTCCTTCAAACACTGCATAAAGAAACCTAATAAACCCCAGTAGGTTAGATTTATTTTCTTGCTGTAAATCAACTTGAAATTTCACACACTCTCATAAAAAAGATGAGGAATTGTCATCAAGTTTCTCATGTGGTATTTCATCTCAAGTAAAAATCAGGCATATAGGTTTATAAAATTAAAAGGAAAACCTCAGAAACAAAGTTAATGGATTTCAGAAGTCTGGCTTTTCCTCTAAGGATGCTGCCTAACTGCACTTGGTGAGAAAAGGCAGTATTGTCTCTCTTCTCTCCAGCCCTATAGCATTTAGATCCATGTAATCAAACCACTTGTGTAAAACAAAAAAGAAGTAACAGCCGATTTCTAAAGCACAGCACAGGAAAAATATCCAGCCACTAAAACACTAAATTACTTCAAAAATCTACAGGGCTGTTCAGCACTTCTAGTTCTGTCCTTCTCTAGCACCAGCTGAACAAGGGTCACCTCCCTCCAGAGACCCCCAAAGAGTGGGTGACTGGCAACAGAGCCTGCACTGCTTCAGCTGACCCAAAATCCCTTCATCTACAGATATAACTCTGAATGCTTAATTTCTACTGTAATAGGAGAGACCAATTTAAAAAAAAAAATCCAAGTTATTAACTTACTAGTCTTCAACTTAGATTCTACTTTTTCCATTAGCTTCTACTTCGTCCAATAACAAAAGAGGGGGAAAACATCCTTCATAGCCAAGCTCTTAATGTCATCCTGTTTGTCTCAATTGTGACCAAGTCAGCTTTCCCTCATCATAAAATGAAAACCAAGCAGATTTTTTCATTTAATGATTGATTTTGTGGTACAGTTCATAGAAGGTGGAATCCACTCCGTTCAAAGACTTGCAATTCAGGGAATCAACAAGGTTTTTTCTTGAATTCTCAAAATATACCACATTTCAACATTACCCAAAGGTAGCTTCTTTATTATAAATACTGCAAAAGCCTCTTGCCACAGGTATTTGATTATGCCATTCAGCAAATGTGTCTTGTTTTGTAATTAAGAGGCTCCTCCCTTCTCCAATTTCTCCAGATCAAGGTCTGGATTTTTTTTTAAACCCTCCTTGGTGCTATGAGATTGTTTTTAAAGCTCTGTATTCCCAGTTTCCCCAAACTGGGCAAACTGCTTATTTCCCTATAATTTACAGAAAAATTATTGCTTTGAGTACAAAAGATACCACTCATATCTGCCAAATACAGCATCAAAAACTTGCACTAGACATCAGTGTATTCTAAATCTGTGTTAGAAGCATTCATACCACTTATGACTGTGTTAACATTTGGAATTATTTTGCTCTCCTAGCAGAAGGAGAAAATACACAAAACATTGAACAAGATTCAAAAATAAAAAATAAGGAAGATTTTGGTGCTTTTGTAAAATCTGGCCCTCAAAAATTTACCTAAGATCACAAAACAAAAGTTGTGTGCCAAGAGAAATATTTCACCGGGTTTCCTGTGATTCATCTACTAATACGTTGGCAAATGAACAATTATTTCCAGCTTCCAAAGCTCGCTCTTTTAGTTGTAGATTTGTGGCAGTCATGTTTTTTAAAACATAGTACGCTCTCCTCAACAACGGGAAGTAAGTTTATTTAACAGGTCAATAAACAACCAGCATATATTTAAATACCAGGGACTTTCCAGGCTTCATCCACAAGGGAACAAAATTGATACTGATCAAAGATGCCTCAGATCATCTACAAATAATAAAGTAAAAAGTAGCATCAAATTCAAATAGAGCAAAACAATGCAACTGATTCAAGGAATATAACAAGAATCAAAATGTCTCTGCATGCAAACAGCAAAATGAGTTTCACCTGGGTTTCCTTCAACTCAAGTGAAATATGTAGAAATACAAGCTACGTATCAAATCAGCAGGTCAGAAAAGAGAAAAGAAATTGGCAAAGAAAAAAACCTGGCAAAGACTCAAAAGTGAACTAACAAAGAAACACAAAATTTAAAAAAAAGAAAACGATATCTTCGTATTAGAGAAAAGAGGTTACACAACAGTAAAACAATTTTTTTAAATTTTCAAAATGAAAATAAAGTAGAAAGCAAAGATTAGGCGAAGACAGATGCTCTCTCAATACACTTACATGTAATAATAGAGCATGTATTCACAAACTATATTGTGTTTTCCTTTTTACTGATCTATGGTACGTTTGTAATATGCTACTTCATCATCAGAAGAATGTAGTTTCTTTTGTGACTGAAATGTCTGCAAACACAGTTCAATTAGAAATGGGCTGCAATAAATTTGGTTTACTTTTAAATTCACTTTTCGTATCAGTAATATGCAGTTAATGCATCTCACCACAAATTCAGTCGTGCATCAGCCTTGCTCTGAACCTATGTGAAAAACGGTTCCTTTTTATTCCACACATGAATGAGAGCCTGGCCATTTGAACTGTAGAAATCAAAGGACGACCATATCACTTTCTTCTTCAATAGCCCCTAGGGAAGATTAGCATGCCTTAGGTTCTCTTCTTGGGTGAGCTATTCAGGCTTAAAACAGACTTCTGAATGCATCACTTTAAATAAAACAATTTAACAAAGTCTTACTTACGCCCTTCTCAAAATGTTATTTTTGAATGAATTGACATTGAGAGGAATTCTACTCCAAACCATCCAAACCCTGCAATCCACCCTAGCTTTCCAATCCTCCTCTTGAGTCCTAAATGGAGGGGGTTTTTTTCACCTGTGTTCTGCACACAAACCAGACTGGACATGCATCTGAAGTAGCTTTCTTCCAATGATTTTTTTGAATGCATTTTCCAAATATTTCATTTTCCTTACCTATTTCACCTTGGGAGCACTGTTTTACATTTCTAGAAATATCTCTGTCCTCGTTCATCAATACATTTCTCCTTTCCTACTTCTCCCCCAGGACCAATCTCAAATATCTTAAAATAGATTTCTTACATAATAACACCAAGAGAAAGTATTTCTCTATCATGCACCTTTTTTTTTTTCTTGTTTTTTTAATAACCTGTTCAAGACAGGATAGAGCAAATTCTTAAAATATCTTTCAAAACCACAGCATTAACATGTTTGTAAAAGGCATTTATTGATTCTACGTAAATGCATATTAATGAAAATAAGATGTGGCTCAGCACTGAAATACAAAATGAGAGAGAACATTGATGTGAATCACTTGAATTAGATGCATCAACAGTTTAATAACACTGACAGCCTATAGCTATTTATACTTCTTCAGTGAATACTTCAATACTAAGAAGTACCTGGATGTTTTCATCCTAACTTACATAAACGAACAACAAATAAAATTCATGCTAGGCCTGGGAAGTTCAGTAAGTGTCCAGACTGTGCTAAAATTGCTTTATTGGTTCAATTGCAATCTAGCACAGACATATCTGTTTCTTATGCCACAGGATTAGAAAATAATAAAATCCCTTTTCATGACACTATTCCGTGACAAAAGCCCACCAGTGTTTCTGTGTTTCCAATAAAAAGTGCAAAGGGAGAAGAAGGAAGACAAAGATGGAAAAGATCTGGGAGAAGGAAGAAAGAGGAAGAAAACTGAAGTTACTGCTTCTAAATTAATACATGGCTACATTAAGATTTATGTAAGGCATCTGAAGGACTCAAACACCAAACTCTCTTCAGAGTTAAATGCTGGTTTAGACAAAGCTTAACTTTTTAGCACTACATATTGATGCTTTATTTATAAATACATAATTATATGCTAAATGTTCAAGTTAGAATCTTGAACTTATGTGATGAAAAAATGCACCAAATATAGCTGATGACAGTAGAAAGACAGACTGATTTTATTCTTAAACATAGAAGGATTAAAAAAAAAAATCTGCCAATTTAGCAGTAACCTCTGGGATTCTAAATTGTGGAGGAAAGGTAAACCAAAAATGATAATCATTATGACAGATATAACCTATATTTGCAATGGTGGGTTTTTTCTTTTCTGAAAGTATGTTTTGATTTCTAAGAGTTGGCACAAGTTTTGATTTAAAGAGTACTTACAGCTAGTTGATTAAACATTTGTGATACTCAGCACTAAAAAGAAAAAAATATAAACGCATAAAGAATTAATTAATGTATCTGTTTTGCTGATGCTATTAAAATGTCACATGAATTTTATTAGGTAAAATTCTGGGAGCCCATAACTATCTCGCTCAAAGCAGGAGGGCTGTCATCAGTAAGGTCAAACTTGATCCAAACATCTGGAAAAGAGGATGATTTTCTCAGCTGAAAAGATCCCAGGCTTTATATGGCCGGATGTTGGGTTAGCAGATACCACCCTGTGGCACCCCGATATTCATCCAAACTCTCTGGTTTACACTGGAGGGGAACAAATTCCTCACTTCTTTCCACTGTCTTTCTCTTCAAAGAATAAAAATATTTGAAGGCAGAATGATACATTAGACACCAGATGAGTCTCTTCCAGCTGTCCTTGCCAGAACTCCAACACAAATACATTTAAATATCATCTGAAAATGGCAACCACTTCTTGAACTATCACTGAACAAGACAGCAAGGGTGAGAGTAAAAACCACTAAAGTATTCTCTAATCAAAATAACCAATAAATCATCTTTCAGAACTTAAAACTCCAAGCAAGGGCCCTCCAAACCCAAGAGAAATGAAGAAAATCCCAAAATCACTTTATAACCACAAAATACACAGGTTCATGGCAGATCTTAGAAGTTCTCTTGATAGCTGAATCTTCAGTAAATACAAAAGGAAACTACTGAGCAATTATATAGAGCATAAGGTGCAATTAAGCATTTACTGGCATTTAATTGTTATTAATTGTGCCACTTTCTGTTGTAAATCACCAATTACACACAATATGTTGAGCTTAATTGCAGTACATAAAACCCATGTGTGTTTGCACACATACTCATACATACACACGTGTTCACAAATAGCTATTTTTTCTCATTATTCTTAATTAAAATGGAAATCAAAACCACTATTAGAAGCTAATTTCCAATTCTATTTAGTGGAAAGTGCAAGATACACTTCCAGTTGGGTATTTCTAGAAAGGAAATAATTCTTCCATAATGAGATTATTATTTTGCCTTCCTCCCTTCCACTGTTTATGTTTTTAAAAGAAAAGACAGTCCTGCTGGAGACTATGGAACTGACATTCCTGGAAACAAAACCTCTCTTGATCCTCAGGGCAGCTAGAGCTTGGGAAACCACAGAAATTTTCTCAGACAACAGCTCCAAACTGCCCCAGCAACGTCCCAGCATGCCAGATTGTCCTTGACCCCTTGCAGAGCCTGCTGAAACCAATGCCAATTACTGTCAGTTTTGTTGGTTTATTCTGCAGTGTAGGCACCTGTAGACTCCAAAATCAAACACGATTGCAGTTGTTTTCACACAGGTCACCACACAGCCATCAGCTGGTGACAACTGTCACTCATTATCCACTGAAAATGTGATCAGATTGACAGCACAGATACAAAAAGTCAGCTTTGCCCCTCAAAAATCCAGACTGTTCCTCACATCGGAAGGAGTCACCCCTTCCCCTTTTCAGAAGTTTGTGTTGCTACCCAAATCAACTAAAAACTGCCATTAAATACATGTCTGGATTATATTAAACAAGGAGAAACACTAAGCAATTTGCCTACAACAAAGAAGGTTCTCAAGCTGCTTGTTCCTCAACAGCATATGAAAAGAGTATTTACATGTGCTGGGCAGGAGAAAATGGGGAGAAGGGAAGGGAGAGAGTGAACTCGTAGTGTTCTGGCAGGTTAACAAATTCATGGAATTTGTTGTGGAATAAAGACAGAAAAACCTCAAGTCAGATGTCTACTAAAATTGCATCCTGCTACCAGCACCTTCCCAGTTATTTTAAGAGGACCCTACCTCAGTCATCCCTGCCAATCACAAGGCCCAAAAATACAGAACACCAACAGCAATTTTTAGGTAACCAGTCTTTATGTAAACTGATAAAGGAACAGTTCAAGTCTCACGAAGTACTCAGCCAATCTAATCTCCAAGTAACAACTATGGTGACCACGATGGCAAGGAGTATTTGTGACTTGTGCAAGTCACAAGTAGCTCAAGACTTGACAACGAGCTCTGCTGAACCTCAGAGTTAGTTTCCACTTACCATGTTCTCATTATTTGTCAGGAAGTTATTATACCTTCTGCTTATTGCCAGCTAACAGCTCTCTCCAAACCCTAAGCTCACAAAAACAGCTTCCTTTTTATCTACTGCCCCAGGAGAGCCCAACACATAAGGACAGAGACAGCTCACCCTCCTAAAAGTGCTGTTTCCCACGCCATCTCCCCACCTTCCTTAGTATGAGCAAGCATTCAGGCTGAAAAGATCAGATAATCCAATAAGGAACATGGCAGGCTAGTGGAAGTCCAATAAAAGATAGCCTAAGTAGAAGATGAGAGTCCGATAAAATAAAAGTGGTAGTTCAAAAACACATCAAAATAAGTCAAACAATCAAAGAAAAAGCCAAATGACATCTTAGTTAGTGGAGGTCAGCAAATATATTTTTCATCCAATTTCTTACAAAGAGATAAAGTTCAAAAATATCAGAGAATAAAATGATTGTCAGAGTGACCTTCCCTCAAACCAAGGAAGAGAGGTTTCAGCAGTGAGAAACAAACACCGTTAGTATTAAGTTGTTAAAACTCCTACACAATCTATTGTTAACAACTCAGTACTCCCCTCCTCTGGGCAAAACTAAACAAAACAGAATTCAGTAAGTCTGTCTTCCTTCTCCTGTGTTTCAAATTTTTTTATACCCACTGAACTTCCCTTTATACCTATGCACAGGATATTTCATTTAATGTTTACCAACTCAGATTTAAGACTGTGATAGGTGTAATGGTCATTACAAACAACAGACACGCTGTACTCAGACTATCACAACACATTTTGTGTGCCAATAAAAGCCATTAAATTGATGAAAAAGTTAATATTACTACAAGAACAAAAATTTCTTACTTCTTTCCCCATTTCCCCCTCTGTTTTTCTGTTTCTGGCTGTTTTTCTTACTGTTAGCAACTGAATTAATTCTTGAATGGCTATTAAAAATAACGAGTCCTCCCAGTTGCACACTGAAAGTCCTCCCTTCTTGCACACTGAAAAATTCCAGGTAGTTGATTTTTTGTATCTCAAGTTAATCAAAATTAGGTCAAGTATCTCATAAAACATTTTTCTATTACACTTTACTCCTCAGTATGTATTAGTACTCCAGCAATACCAGCTGCCATCACTGATGGAAACTTCATGAAACATTCCAAGGAAGTTATTAAATAAAAACACTTGACATAGGAAGTATTATTCCTTAATAGATTTTGGTTATTTTAATGGGACATTATTACCTTTTCCACAAATTAGGTTTAAATAAAGGTGAACCTTATGAGTAACCTTTAGTGTAGAAGGCACATGCTACTAGAACAACAGGTAAAACAAAAAGGGGCAGACATGCAACAAAGTATTTAAGAAAAATAATTTTATAAAGTAAAAATAGTGGATACTCCTGGCTATTATGCTGGATCTCATTACTATATTGCCATGTCTTTGGTATTTGTATCACATCTGCAACAAGTATTTTGTCCCATTGCCATGGTTCATAATAATGCTAAAATGGCTTCTGATTCTCAGTGCTTGTTTTAAACTTACAAATAATTTCTTCTCAAGTAGATGTTAGATATAGGAACTGATTAGATTTAAGCTACTAATTTCTTTCATTCTACCAACATATATACAGAGATACACTAGTATATGACAAAATACTAACTAGTGGGAACACATACCAAGACAGTGAAAAGTATGCTAGGAAACAGGTGGGTTTTTACCATAACACAACTAGTTCTGTTAAAACGAGATATTTTAATAGAAAATTTCTTCTTTCTGATATTTGCATTTACAAGCGATATTGTAAATACTGCTTGTTTGCAGTAGCCTGAATCTTATCAGAAAATTCTGTTAAAATTAAGAGAAGAAACCCTAAAAGTCAAAACAGGAAAATGTGAAAAATAAATGTTGCAAAGCTGAAGAGCAAATATTGAAAATAATGCAGAAAAAAACCAGTAACAGTATAAAAGTGAGGAAGGGGCCAATTCTGACTTGAAGCCAGGATTAAAAATAGCTGATCTTAAAATGAGGGAAATAGACACAAATTGCAACTTTTGACAGGTACAACCATTTGAAATGTGCTGTCAAAACCAGATTGACCCAAACAATGTCTTTTCTCATTAAAGAGTAGGCTAAAGAAGAGAAGACACTCATGAAACTCCTCTGACCATCCACCTCTCTACCATATTTCCTCCAATCTCAGACTGAAATAAACAACAGAAAAATAGATCCATTAGTGAACATCCTAGCAAACTGAATTATGGATAATTTTATCGCCAATTTTTAAAAAATCTCTTCATCTGTATGAGGAGGACAATGACAGAAAAGGAAAAGACAGACCATAACAAATGGCTGAGCTGTTCACACTAATATAACCAATAGTTCAGAAGTAACTACAAAACTCAAATTCAACTTTTATTTCACCCTTAGATTAATATCACTTGTTGATGAAAATTTCCCTATTTAATTTTTTTTTTCCTTTTATAGTTTACAACCTTCTCCATTTAGAGACAGGTTTTGGTGAAAAACTGTCCTCCCACTACCTGCAATTTTGTCTTCTAATCTTGCTTCACCCTTTAGTGAAAAAATAATACTAAGGTGGTTTTATGTTCTATTTACACATCAACTCATACAAGTTTTTTTTCTGTAGAAGAATGCATCCCAAACTATCTGAGTATCTGCGAACTGTGACTCACAGAAATTCTAATTTATCCTCAGCTACAGCAATCACCACTTTTATTGTAATGAACATTCCTGACCCCAGGGTAATAACACCAGTGTCAATTAATAGCAACTTAATATTTTGCAAATAATGTAAGCATGATGCAGGAACGCCAAATTCTTGTACATGTTACAGCACCAGCTGTTCTGATAGCTTAGTTTTCTGTCATTTGCTTTCAGATGTTCTGACTCCAAGTCTTTGTGCTCCTATGTTCTTGTACTAAGCCTTGTAAAATCCAGTCTTCTGGACAGCTCTAAACTACAAATAATGAATACCAAGACATCATAAAATCTGAACATAAAATTCCCCAGCAGGTAACCATAATGACACTGCTTTAAAATTATAGTACGTTAAAGCTTCAGAAGGTTCCATAATAAAATTGCTAAGTGATTAATTTAATATACCCATCGCTGCCACGATGATTGCAGAGGCAAGGTACGAGCAGGTGTAGAATATGCAAGTGTTTGTCTGACTGGTACAGCCAGATGTGAAGAACACTGAAGTGAATCCTGACATACCCAAATAAAGAACACTGTGAACGACTACAGCTGAAATTTAGGTTATTTTGTGGCTTTGTTTCCTTGCAATAAGGTCAAACCAGAAATATGGAACCGTATGTTTTGCACTGGACTGTTTATTACACCACACACTAAATGTTTTACATTTTATCAGTGCTTCTGCCTGCAGCTTATTCCTTTGTCTTATCACCACTGCAGTTATCATCTGCATTAAATTTCCATGTTAAATATTTTCCTGATGCTGCTGCACCAAAGGGTCAGCTTCATCTCACTAGATCTTTCAAAGTGGATCTCCATATTTGTTCAACTTTCCCTGTATTATGTGCAAGTTCTGACCTAAGCCTAAAGCATGATGGCAATCAGTGCTGAAGAATGACTAGAAATGGTTTCTTTATTCCACTCCTCACTGAATAGAAAGTTTCCATTATCTCCCTCAACATCTTTACTCTATCAATTTGACAGGGGCACACGGTTCTACACTCCACTGCCCTCACTCCAGAACTGTACACAGCTTTTCTATCTTTTTCTAATAAAAAGATGATAAATGATATTGTCTAGTGAAAACTACTTGTCTTCCCTCATAAGTGTCATCTTCCTTCTAATTGCTCTATACTTTATCAAAATGCATATTAGAGTAAATATCCAGTGTCAGTCAAAACTTAGGTGCATGAAATACAAAAGCTTATTTGAACAAGCAGAAAATGGAAATCATTACAGCACAATAAATGCTAAACTAGTTAAGTCAGGATGTAAGACACCTGTGATAAAATTTACACCATGATATCCTAACGTTTTTTGACAGATCATTGTACCTGAAAAATATTTGTCTTACAGAGAAGCATTATTTAAGATGCACTGTTCGAAGATAATTGGAACAAAATGGCAAACAGAAAAACGTCCACTCAAGTAAAGATTTTATCAAGCCTGGGATGATAAGACAGCACACTGCTAAAAGCAAAGCACAGCAAACATCCAGGGAAGCCCTTGAAATTACAACAGTACCAAAACAGGGGTCTCCTGCCTTCATACCCCCATGGCTCCGGCAGAATGGATTCACCCCTGCAGTTGTGTTTGGTCCTTGCTAAAATGAGCTCTGATTTGCCTAATGGGGTCCTGGCTCTGCAGGGACCCAAAAGACCAATGATGGTCTTTTGTACTTTTTGTCCTTGCTGTCCCATTACATTTCTGGTTTTAAGGCTTTATTAAGTTGATTGTAGAGTGTTGAGGAGCTGTGGTAGTGTCTCGTGATGTGTTCTGTGAACCCTTTTCAACCTATCACCTTTTACGTGTCTGCTCGAGTTCCTTGAGGACTTAAGTTTCCCAAACCAAAGGAGGGACAAACTGAAAAACTATACTTCTTTACATTCTTTAATTCGTTTTAGCTCACAAATTTGAATGGTACACCTCGATATTAAGAAAAATTCTGAAGAACTTCTGGAGGAGCATGGGGTATGACTCTAATCTCCCTTGGCAGCATAAAAAGAAAGATGAAGGTGAGGTCTTGACCAAACATTGTATTGAGAAGTAGAACTGAAAATCTTTAATACCACTCACCCCTCCAACACCACATTCCCCCATTCATCACATCCCACCTCCTCTCCTTCCCTCCCTTCCCACCTCAGGAGCTCAGTCCCAAACACACAACAGCTGTGGAAGGACATGGCTCTGAGGAAAAGCCAGCGCCCCTGGCAGGCAGTGATGCCAGAGCAAGATGTCCGTGTCTCCAGCCTCTCACTCCCCTCCTCACTGCAAATGAGAAGATGCTGCAGTAATTACTCCAAGTTAGACTGTGGGGGGAAAAAAAGGAACCAGGCATAAAAGACCAGGTATTGCCAGAGAGTGGCAATTTAAGCCCAGGATTAGCACTGCAGTAATCTCAAAGCTGCAGTGATCATCAAAACCACTAGTGATTATAAAGCATACTTCTACAATTCTGATACTGCAGTGCTATTGCTGCATTGCCCAGTGCTTCCTTATACAGACAATAAAACAGCCTCTTTATATTAAATCATCCCCCTAAATGTGAACTAAACCTATATCAACTTCTCTTTTCTCACCATAAAAAGCTAAAAAACCAAAAATGTAGCATAAGCCTCTTCCTCTATGTTCTATCAAGCCATTCTACAAGTATTCTTTTTCAGACAGAACACTGAGTTTAGGAACTCAGTTTTTCTAGTATTCTTCATACATAGTCTGCTAAAATCCAACTGAAAGCTTGCCTGGTCACGCTGCAGAACTCAAAGAGCCTGTGCTTTAGGTATCCCAACTGCTTCTTTGTTTTATTGAGCAGAAGATTATTTTGGCAACTTGGTTATATATATTGAAATATTTATCTACTATTATTTTATTCTTGAAATACTTAATCAGCCAAAGGAAATCACTTTCATAGCTTCAGTTTTCTACTTGGTTCATCCTTAATATAGCCTCAGATACAGGGAAGTGAAGGCACTTATTAAGGAAGTAACTTCAAAAAACACTGTCCTGTGGTCTTATTTATCTATGCTGCATACTCAATTTATCTGTTCATCAGTACTGCTCAGTACTGTGTCAATTCGTATGGTCACTTAAAGCACTCCCACATAAACTGGACTGAAAAACCCAGAAGAGATGAAAAAAACCCACATGAAAATAAGAGACAAACTCCACATCTGACTTATGGAATAAGGTATTTCTCATAATTTTATAAAAAGAAGTGGATTAAGTTCATTTTTGCTATTGTCACTTTCAATCAAAGTGTTCAGTACATCTATCTATGTCCTATATTTGCCACCTCAAACAGAACTTATTTTGTAGAGTCCTTTCCTCAAAAGCTAACAAGATCTAAATTGCTTTTAATTAAAATTATACTAACTGAGCTTGAAAATACAGCTTGGACTCAGAAAATAAACAAAAATAAAATTGTTTGCATAATAAAACACAAAAGTTTCACAATTAAACTCCTTCTCCATGGGAAATTATTTGTTTAACAGGGCTGGTGCTTAATCATTCCATCCTGTTTTCACCCCTGGGCTTTACTTCTGAAGCACCATAATCAAACACAAGGCTACAATGAAAAGCTCTTTCAGTGCCCCAGCGCACAGATCACATTCTCTTATTGAGCTCCCTGCCCTTTCCTACCTGTCCTTCCTCCCTCCCATCTTCAAACAAGAAGTACAGCTTGATCTTTTCCTTGATCTTTCTGTAAAAAGCAATCTATAATATTGACCTCTAAGAAGCTGCTAGCAATTAGATTTCCCAAGGGGTTATCAGAGCGAGGCCGATGTTAGATGATTCAGGAATCACAAGTATTCCAGGGACTTTTCTGAAAAAAAACCC
The DNA here is from genome assembly GCA_013397175.1 of Platysteira castanea. Taxonomy (NCBI): domain Eukaryota; kingdom Metazoa; phylum Chordata; class Aves; order Passeriformes; genus Platysteira; species Platysteira castanea. Next base: position 274,157 of record VYXC01011355.1, on the reverse strand, counting down.
TCCACCTGGAATAACTGCAGAAACACCTCAGCTGAGCAAGAGAGTGAGTGGGCTTTGAGCTACCTCCCTGTACAACTCCAACTACTGCTCCCCGTGTTCCCTGTCAATCCACCCTGGAGCAGCCCTGAACACCCTTCAGCCAAAATTTCTACTGGTTGTAGAAGCCTTGTATGCCTCAAGTACTGACCATGGGTGTTGCCCTGTTTTTGCTAAGCCTTCTGTTTTAACCTTGGAGTCAGAAATTCTCTCTCACACAGATTCATGTAAATAATAGCCAATGTTTACTTAACTGTATTTTCTGCTTTTCATTCCTTTTGTGATAAGAGAACTTTGATGAGCATCTTTTTTCTCCAGTGGGATTGAGAAGGAAGTGACATGTCCTCCAATCCCTTGTGGAGTTGGGAATTGTATAAGAATGTGACATATGTCAATAAAAAAGTTTTTCCCCTCCTTTCTGCTAGACCTGGTAGGTGTGAGAGCGTCTTACTGTGTTTTCCCAGACACACATGGGCATAGGGTGACTGGAGGTTTTCCTTTGCTTTCTTTAATGGAAACGTGGATCACTAAAAAAAAAGACCACCAAGAGCACGTGGCTCTCCAACGAGGATAAAAAGAGCAGATCAAGTCCTGCCTATTCTCTGCATACAGAAATAATTTCCACTGCTCAATAAAAACATTATTACTCTTTAGAAAGAGGGTTCTCAGCCACTTTAGTACTGAAAATTCTTAGTCATACTCTTATACTCTCTTCCCTATGGACAATTATTTATAATACAGTACATCTTAGGAGCTTAAAACTACTATTCAGTAGCCATCAGAGGTAAACATTTCTTGAGAAATTTCTCAATTGAAAACTAATTTCCCCACATACCCAAGCTCTGCTGTTCTTTAATACTTTACTCGGCAAGAACAATATAATTTGGCTTTTTCCCACCTTGGGAGGACAAACAAGTCTTGGGGTCAGATCAGCTTTTGGATGAGTCCTTTCATTGCATCTCAGTCATTCTATGAGGCATTTGTCCAGACAATTTTATCCCCGAAATACTTCAACACACCCTATTCAGGAGAGAGAGCCAGCAGACTTTAGGCTAACATCCTAAGCATGTCCTAACATCCCTTTATTTTCATTGGCTGAACCATAGGCCACTAAGGTGTAGATGACCATGATACTTAAGGACTGCCCAGGCATTTAGAATCTATAAATCAGAGGTATCACCTGCCTTTGAAGCATGTTTCCTTCAGACGAATGGTGAAAAACTAGTTCAGGGTGTAACCATCAACATTTAAGTCCTCTCAGACATAGCAAATAATGCAAGTTTTGGACTACAACAGCACCAACTCATCCAAAACTAAATGTATTCTGAAGTCACTAAGAGGTCTTGGCCTCTTTTTGTATATAAAACTTTTTGTATATAAAAAGTGTAAGTCCAGATGGATGCGTCAAACTGCTTAAATTTTTTTGTGCTGGATGTTAAATGAAGGCACCTGCCAGGAACTGCAGCATTCACTGCGTGCTGAACAATCTCCCTGGGTGAAGTCGTAGAAGTGCTTACAGGAGGAAGCCACTCAGTAATTGTTTTCTCAGCTTTTTAAGAAACTGAGAAGTCCATTCATGCAGTGGACAGCACTTCTTTATCACAATGGGGTGGAAGTACAGCTGTAATTTTTGTAGTGTTTAAGTTACAAAAAATTAGGACTTTCTTTTTCTTCAATCTTTTCAACACAGCATTTGCAAAACCATCCAACTTCCTTCTCTCTCTCGTTTACTAAAAGCAAAACAAAACCAACCTCAAAGAACAAAAGAGGTGTTTCAGTATAAGTTTAGAACACCAAATTAACAGTGAAAAAAGAGACTAAAGAGCCCCCTTAAAAAAGTATGTTTTGTGTAATTCATTATGCATATGTATGTACCACATACACGTGTTCAAAATACAAAGGCAAAAAATCCACATCTGAAGGTTTTTCTATCAGTGATACAGGCAAAATCTGATAACTGCCTGAATTAAGAATATTCGTTTCCCTCACATTTCCAAATCTAGTGGAATTCCTAAGTAGAAATGTCCCAGAAAGTTGAGATTTTCCCAGTGAGAACAGACAGTGCATTCAGAACACAATACAGGAGCACAGGAATATGCAAATATATTGTAGATATTTATACAAAATTTAAGAGTGAATCATGTCTTGATTATACAAAGTATGTCCAATGTCTTACAACCAATTATTATTAGAAAAACATCCCAATTCAAAAAAAAAAAAAAAACCCACCACCACCAACAGAACACCCAAACTGCTGAAAAACCACTTGACATTACCAACTGTATGACGCATTAGAGACTATTTACTGAGTATCTAATCCAAAACAGATTATCGCAGCATAAAAGAATAATCTGCTTAAAGAGTGCACTGTGGCATGGAAAGTATCAGCCTTCTTTGATTTTACTGATGGAGTAAATCTTCATTTAAAAGAAAAGGAAGGCAAGAGAAAGGCATCATTTATCTCTTGGGATGTCATGTGAAGTAAATGCACAACACAATCTTGTTAAAGCTGGTAGAGAACTCACTTTACAGAGATCCTGCATGGTTACTCTTAACCTGTGCTATTTACTTCTGCATTTCTCAAAATCTCCATTAACAGTCAGAAAAAAATAACGATAGATTGATTTTTTCTATGGAAGCCATGAATTTGAGTTAATAGAAAAGTGATTGTAACAAAAAGAGCATACCAGCAAAAATCCATGATCCAAGTGTGCAAAAAATAAATAGTGAGTCAAGAGATGAAAGAGTAGGTTGGGTTTCGAATACTGTGAATCGGGAATTTTGTCCTAGATGTAAACAGAAAAAATTACTCCAGGTTGGCACTGATGAAAACATATGTAAAATGAGGAAGAGGACCCTTCTTGCCACTCAGTCACCTTTTGAGATTCGAGAAACAGTTGTTCTGTCTTTGGCACTTTTGTGCTAGTCCAGATCAAACAAACCAGAGGGGGATGCAGAGGTTTTCAAAGTACTTGAAGCTCCTATTGATTTCTTCTGCTTTCTGAAACTGATTCGAAGTTTAACACCAGCATTTTTGCCCTCTCTCAGATTCCCCTTGATTTATCTCTTTTCTTCTTTTCTTTTCTTCATCTTTTCATTCCATGACTACCTTTCTGAAAAGGGTTTTGATTTAGCTAGTCAAGACTTTCTATTGCAACACTGCCATGAGTCAATGAGCAAAAAGCCCAGCGAAATCGATGACTAAGGGCATAGAAAGATGAATTCTGGCACAGTGAGCTGGGATGATTGAAAACTTACAGCACCAGATGCTCATTACTGAGTCTGGTCACTTCAGCACAAAGTTATTGGGACTTGCCAGGAGCCGTACTCTGATTTGAAGAACAAAATTCAGACAACCTGTTAATTCAGCAGCAAAGGTGCTAATCACCAGTGAGGTGGCAGACATTTTAAAGAACTACATTTAACTTCTAGAGAAATAATTGGTCTGCACCCTAAAATGGATTGAGCTTGCCAACTGTGTGCCTTGGCTTCTAGTGCATAGTAAAAGCCATGTGTTAAGCTTTGGCTAGCCTAGTAAATCTATCAATAGGTGACTGCATAAATAAAAAATACATCTCCCAGTTCTAATTTTTATGAATTTGTCTTATTCTACTTTCAAGGAAACAATCACTGATCAGAAAAAAGTTTTAAGCTCATTGTCACTAACTTTTTCCACCCAAAAGACCTTCAAAAGCTAGACTTGTCTTATGTTATAGAACAATCAAAACCAGAAAATTATCACCCGACTCAAAAATGTAATGAGAAACATTTCAAGACAGACTTGACTTACTAGCTGTACCAACATTATAGTTGCATCTTAAATAATAAGGAAAAGAAAAGGTAGGATAGCACCTGACATTGGACCAAGCAAGTTAAGATCACTTTTAAATTCTAAGTATTGAGTGTTACAACAATTAACATTTTAGCACTACTTAATCCATGAAATAAGTGTAATATTATATGGTTTTATTTTGTACTAAGTCACTTTTCCCCTCAAAGAATGAGAGAATTGCTCATTGTAGGATCAAAGTCTCAATTACTTTTTCTCACTGTCTGCTGAAGTTACAAAGCAGTCTAGAAAAATAAAGCCACCGTGTATAGAAGAGGAGAAAAGGAAATGAAAATTTGCTGTGGGAGCAAAGATGAATAAATAGCAGAAAGAGCATTGTTACAAAGCATAAAGGAAGGAACTCAGAAAGCTAGGGAAGTACGTGTCAGAATTTGTACAGAGAAAATAGAATATAGGCACTGGATTAAGAAGCTACAACATGTCACAAGAAAATATAATTGCAACATATAAATTTATAACAGTGCATCAAGTGCAGTCATTTCATTTTAAAGACAAAAATGAAACAGTGAATGCCTAAATGAAGAGTGAGGAAATGTCTAGAATAATTTACCTTTCAAGGAGGAGTAATAATAATTCACTTCAAAATGAACCTCCGCCAACCAAAAAGAATTATAAGTATATTAAGTATAATAATACAAATTAATTACAAACTGGATCTACATGGAGTCACTTGGGGTTTTGCCCATCTGTCCCATAAAAATCTAGGGAATTCTTTATGCTGAGTCCAGTTCAGCAAAGGCATCTGAAGGTATGTCAGTGCTTTTATTCAACCACACTGAGTTCAAGACAATTTTCCTGCATATATCCACAATAAGGAGGTGAGATTTTACTAATAAACCACATATAATATTATCAAAAAGGGCTCTGGTTTTCATTCTGTTTAATGGACTGTATTCCAGAGACCACATTCATATCTGATACCTGTTATTACTTCCCTAAAAGAGCAGTAAGTGAAATGATGCAACCCAGGTTATTTAGTAGGGACAAAAGGAGTCAGTAAAGCCACCTGGCACATGGAATTACAATTAAAAAAACAAGCAGCCAAAAAACACCAACAAAACCCAAGAAGACCCATATCAGAGAAAAAAACCCCAACCTTACACAAGTCTGTTGCACATCACTAAAAAGCACAGGTCTCTTTCTTTTAAATATTCATTCTTCTCTTTTCCTGGAAGTTCTATAGATGTAAACAGTAACTTATGTAACACAAATACGTCATTGATTTAACTATGAATTAAAGTTCATCTCATTGACTATGGTTTCTGTGGTTTTACACTTATGCTTACTAGACACGCTTTAGGTATTCAGAATCAGACAAAATCTAACTGCCTTTTAGAGGAGATTATGTGTCAGAAATCAGGGACCAGGGTGAAGCAAAATTAAGCTGCTCATATTTTTCTACTTTTAGCTTATAGTTGCAAGCCTGCAAAAAAATAAATCCAATGTAAGCAACTGCGAATATTATGGAAAAGTCTAAAATATTTTTAGAGTAAAAAATATCTAAGAACTGTTTCGATGTTAAAAAACTAAGAGATATAGAACACTGCACATACTGTATCTATAATATAGTGGGTTAGGAAGATAAACTCCATGCAGGATTTTACTAGAGTTGTTGAAACGTGAGAGTTGAACCAATCATGAATTTTTCAGAAGGAACCACCTTGAGAATAAAAAATACAATTTAGTGAAGTCTAATAACTTTTACTGCTGTTATTATAAAAGCATAACAGTTTGAAAAATACTTCTCTAATTAGAACTAGAGTTGGTCAATCATTGTCCAAAAGCAGCCAAATGCTACTTCACACCAGCATCAACAGCACATTGCTCATGAGCTTCATCTTTAGGAAAACCAAGTTGTGGCTGCTCTTCTGAGAGACATGGAAGAGCACTGAAATCTCAGGTCTCCACATACACACAGGTTGCCTGGAACTGCTGACTATTCCCTGAAAAGCCTCTATTTCCTGTTGAAGCACCTGGCACTTTCTAAAAAAATTGCATTTGTCTCAAAGTTTCCACACACAGTGCAAATAAGGAAACTACTAAACTGTTTATCTGATCCATCTATTCCTATGTGGCCTCACACGTTTTTAACTATACAAAAAGAGAGGAGACTGACAGAAATTTCTGGAGAGAAATAAACAAAGTCAGTCTTTTCTCATTCCTTGCAGAAGAAATTAATTTATGCTTCCTTCTTAAAAAAAAAAAAAAACAAAACTCACAAAAACAACCAAAAAACCACCAACTAAATAACGCATATATTATTTAAGGCATGGGAGGCAGTTGAGAAGGCATAAAATGGGCTAGTCTAGATGAAAGCTAAACCAGAGCAGAAAGAGCTTGGAGTGAGGAATGTGAGGCAATAGCTCGCTCACAAGCCACTGTCACTGCATGGACACCCAACTGGCACAGTCCTACCAATCAGACAGCTTGGCTTTTTACCTGTCTCCATGGCAAAAAAATGTATGAGCATCATGGGAAAGAGCATCCAGGTAGCCAGAGAGGCCCTCTGGCAACTTCATTAATCAGCAGTTTTCATTCCATCCTGATAAATAGTACAAGCTGGACAAGAGTTTATCTGCAAGAACAAGCAGCAACTTCAAGATATTCTGTGGCAGTTTAACTGCTCTGCTGTGCTTCCTGAGCTAACCCAGGGACCAGGTTAACATCTGTCTTCCTGGAAGACACGTAACTTCTGAAATGAAAAAAAAAAACCTCAAGGATTTTTACTTATTTATTTCTTCAACATCAAATCAAGAGTTTTTATATCAACAGTGAATACCACCCCAGTGAGCTCATACTTCCTCCCCGGCTTCTTTTTATCACCTTACTCCTGCCCTACACTGCATTCTGCAAGCTGAAGGAAGGATAATATATTTTATTTATATTAGAAGTCATGTAGCATCTTTTCTGTGCTGTAAGTAATCAAACAAAAGCATAACAAGATGCTCAATTAAGCTGCAAGATCACAGTCAAAGTACACCATGCCCCTCAGCAACACCTCCCATTCAGTGCACAGAAAAATGCTGCATTCATGACAAATCTTGGTGAAGTTTCTCTTACTAATTACCCTGCTTAATTCATGTTGTCATTACATGGCAGCTTTGATATGGAAAAATATTTAGTGCCATATATACCTATGCACAAAGCAAGAAACTTGAACCCTCTCAGCAGAGCTATTATAAACACCGAGCTGTATTTTCCTCTTTAAACTTCAAATCTATATGCTCTTTGTCCCTGCCTGGCCCACCTGGGAACAAGCTGGAGATTATCCCATGCTGCTGGTCAGAACCAACCTCGGAGGCATTCCCAGCCCCTCAGGTACGTGGAGCTGCCTCATTCCCCGTTTTACAGAGGGCAGTTCACACCTTGGCTTACATTTCTCCTTCTGCACTTTGATCCTCAGCTCTGTCACACCCACCCCAGTGCCCAGCCCTGTTCCTAACCCAGCTGCTGATGCTCTAGCCTTGCTTGCTTCCATTCCTAATGCTGCTATTCTGGACATCTCGACCTTCCAGACTCACATCTTGTCCATCAGCTGAGGCATTTTCATTTGTGACTGCCACCACTTCAGCCCTTCAGTTTGACCAGATGGTTCTTCAGTTTGTTTTTAGATCAGTCTACTGCTCTCATCTGTTCTGTTCCATGTTTCCCAAGCCAGCATGACTGCCCTCAAGTCATTTACATCATGCACATGAAGCCCCAAATAGAGTCAATTTCGTATAAATAAGGCATGCTACACAAACAGGTCATCTCCATGCAGCTTAAAGTTGCCACTGTTAAAGGCTGATTTGTCACCTTTCAACAGAAAGCTACAAAACCAGCTGCAAGTTGAGGTGTGTTAGTTCACACTGTGAATTACCAGAGCTACCACATTCTATCTAGCATACACACAAAACTCATCAAGGTAATAAACAAAAACAAAAAAATCAAAGAAAACCACACTAAATGCACAAAATAGCATTTGACAGGAATAAAATCTGATTTTAAGCACATTACAAAAACCTTCTTCTGTATATGCATATATTAGCAAAAAAGCATTTAAAGAATACAACCGAAGAACAACTTTTATACAGGGATACCCAAACATAACTGGTGTCAAAATTCTCTCTTACAGAGCATATAAAAGAGAGAAGCTTCAAACTGATCTTTGTTTCACAGGACTTGCAGATACCATTGAATAAATAATTTGGTTTGTCATTGCTGAGATCTCAAAAATGCTCCACAAGTAGCACTTACATATACAAAAAACCTATCAAGTCTGAAGTGTTAGACTGCCCATTCTATTATTTCACTTTGAAGTACAATGCAGGCATTCTAAAGGAGTTGTTTGCCCTAGGAACAAATAGTGGAAAAAAAAGTCTTTGTTTTAAATGCACAATGCACTTTTGTTTGGAAGGGTAAAAAAAACCCCGAACTCCAACCAACCAACACACAAAAAACCACCCTCAAATACAAAAATCAACAAAAAGCTAGATCCAAGAGAAAAAGAACAAGTAACAGGTTATCAAAATATTTCTTCAGTTTATTTCACCTTCAGTCAGACTAAAACAAGGCACAGTCATAGTACTAAAAAGCCTATTAAATTCAAATTTCATCTCAAACTGGGGTAAATAACGAAGTATTAAAGTTACCTGCAGATGAGAAAATCCTTTATCAATGTATATTTGAAACACACCTTTTTCATTAGACACGGTCCTGACTGCTCAAATTGTTGAGGTACTTCAGGAATTGTGCAGTTTGGCTGCACCTTGATTTTGCAGCTGCAGGAGAGTCAGCATGAATGCAATGCCTCTGGTTTCTGATAGGAAGTGCTATGCCTGCTTTTGTGTCAGCTGAATTTTAAATCTGCTCATCAAAAGGTTTCGGAAGATGCTCCTGTTGCCATGAGTTATTCCCATATTCAGGCATTTTATGGTTCAGTTAATACCACACAACAAACCTAAATGTCTGGGGGAGGAGGGAGAAGAGGAACAGCAGGGTGGAAGAATGGATCTGCTCTGGTTTATAGAACCAAAGATCTAAGCAGTTTTAAATGAAATACAAATCAATTAAGTGTCAGCATCAAGCTTCATGTAAACCAGAAAGAAATAGTAACCTGGCTACAAAAAAAGGGAGTTAAAGCTTTTTTTTTTTAAAACAGTGCAATAAAATGTCTCCAATATTTACAAAATCCATTACTGCTGTAATTAGTAACACAAGCCTACTCATAGAAAGATATGAAAAGTGATTTCAGTATGTAAGCAGAGCTGATGCAATTAATCAAGACGTCAGAAGATATTCCTGTAGAAACTTTTTAAGGCAGCTACTATTTTAAAATGCAATTCAGCTTATGTACAAAACTCTATATTTGGATGATGCACTGTATCCATCCATATTTAGTAGTTACTTAAAATGAAAATGGCATTGATATTTTGCAACTGATTTGTTCCTAATACTGTTTATTGACATATTTAAGTTAAAGTTTCACTGTATTCCGCTTAGCTTTTCAACTTTATTAAATGCAGTTCACATTATTTCTATAGAGCATATAAGATTAATATAGTCTATTCTATATTCAAGAGATATAAGTCACCAATATTTGGATCTATTCTTATACTTTTAGAGGCTTCTCCAGTAGCTAATTAATGATGATATAAAAATTCCAGGCTTTTTGAAATCCTTCTTTTATGTTAGCAATTACGCATAAAATAAGGAAGTTTTCCGTTTCTTATTATTTTTCTCATTCCAGGACTACCAAATTCAAAGCTATGCTTCTAAATAGAATCCAACTTAGTATATAAATCCATGGCCTTAGTATTTCCTTTCGTAAACTTGCTTTAAGTTTGTTTGTAAGATACCTGCAACTGTGAATAGCTCCCAACAACAGAATTGATATAGAGAGCAGGCAAATCACACTTCAGTTACTTTATTTGGTAGATTTACATACCCAGGCAGATGGAAACCAAAACAAAATACCTTTAAAGTCTACAAACCACTGGCACATTTGAATCAATCGTGGTTCCATCTATAGTCTATATATTGTAGCTACTAATTAAGATAATGGAAATAATAATGAAAAACACGGAATATTTTCCAATGGCATGAATTACTGACCCTCAGAATCAAGATTTCCATTCAGCTCCATGAGGCTTATCACTGGCTTCTCTGTCTTTCAATTGAAGTAAGCAGTCTAAGATTTTATAGCATGAGTTTTATAAAAACAGCTTCAAATGAGAAGAAAACTCTGCTTATTGTTTGTACAAGACAGCTGAACTTCAAGGCTGTTGTCACAGCTCTTGAAAAGTTAACCTGCTACCTAAGAATATAAAACCAGACACAAAATGTCTCTGTAATCTTTCTTCCACCTTTTGTCAAGGATTTTCTTAAAATTTTAAAGAAAAAGTGTAACAACTGGGTAAGTCATGGCTGTGACAAAAAAAAGGTAGAGCCCAAATAAGAAGGCCATAACAAAATGGCTATCTGGCATCCTGAATTTATCCCATTCACTTCATTTTTAATATAAATTTTCTGCCTTGAGGCTTTGAATTCATGATTGTTTCTATGCTCTTTGCTCTGTTCATGTATCCTTCTATACAGATACTGTTCATCACACGAGCCTACTCAGCATTTCTCATATAAACTTAAGTCTTCCAGGTTTAAAAACCCTCCTCAAAATTCTAATTTCCCAGAAGGATGCTATTTCCATGATCCATGAATATCACTGTATAAATATAACTGAATAAACCCTTCTTAGTTTTCAGTTTGATAACACATCAGCCTTCCTAGAGAAGCTAGAACCATGTCTGAGGCATATTTTAAACACTTTCTTCCTTCTAACATCATTTAAACCAACTGGGCATTTGACAATTTAAACATCCACATAGGTAATACGCTTTCAGAAAAAAGAATTGCTAAATTAACATGACAAGTTTTAAATCCCACAAACTAAGTATTTTAACTACCATTTAAATAAATGTCAACTTGTGTGAAGTCAGAACTGAAATTGTTTACAAGTTTGAAGTGTTTTAGTATATTTTTGTACAGCTATGTTTCTATTAATTGTAATTTCTGACTGATATAAAGTACATTTCCAATGAAAACAACTGTTGCCACTGGAGTTTGTGCTAATGTTGTAAAATGCATTTAAGTAGGGCCAGACTACAGCAAAAGCTTTCACTTCCAGTTTTTCCAATCATACACTCAGTGATAATAAGTAAATCCAGCATAAGTAAGCCACTTTGTTTACGAGTCTTCAAAAAAAAAAAACCTTTTTTTTTTCCAGTTATAACAAACAAATGATGCAAATCACAACTAAGAAATATATAATTTGAGTATTAGCCTACTAGCAAAATTTTTTCCTAACAACTTTTGCACAAGGAATATAAACTCCAAAGCATAATATTGACCATTAATAAAATTCAAAACACAAAATATTTATTCATAAGCATTGTTATCTAGATCTGTGAAATCATTTTTTGAATTAGTTTCCTTGACTGCGAATTTTAGTCTTTCATGGAACACTTGTTCCTACACAAAACAAATCACTTGCACTTCTACAATTCTAGAAGTTTCCAAGTCTACCCAACACACATTATAAACAACAGGACACAATAATCAGACAACTCCATGAAACTGAGTATCCAATCCAAGCCAAGCTTCCTCGTATAAAATACATTTTCAAATCTTTTGCACATTTTTATAGCATGTTAATATAGCAGCCAATTTTGGCCCACGCCAACGAGGATTAAAACACCACTGCAGATGTTATTATAAATTATTCATTTTTGCTTGTGTGCTCATTTAAAAAAAAAAATCGAAAAAGGAACAACAAAATAATAATCAGTATGTTTCTTACTTACCCACCATGTACTACAGAAAAGCAATAAGCATAGTTGGCAAGCAGGAATTCTGTTAACCTTCAGTTACTCACCTAGGAAGAATAAGAGAAAGGGATAAGCACACTTTGTGTGGGGAGGAAGATAACATTGTTAATTTCTAATATACCTTAGCTTCCATGCTCATGAGATTTTTGAAATAAACCATCTTTAAATTCAAGTTAAAAGGATGGAGAAGGAAATGTTTCACAGCAAAATGGATCACAAAACATCAATTCAGTAGAAGCTGCATTTGTGGGCAATCCGACCAGCTCATTCAGCTGGAGCACTGACACAATTCTGTTCTGCTACCTCAAGAGGACTCCCAAAAACCTTTGAAAATCAAAAGGGATAAAGATTTTGGGTTCAGAACGCAAAGTTGCCTAAAGCAACATTTTGGCAGAACACAGTTGCAAGACTAAATAACTTTTGTGACTACCATAATCGCTTTCAAGGTTTCCAGAGAAGACGATGGAAGATCCAAAGTTTTGCCTGATAAAATTAGACAGCTTTTCTGAACTGGCACGTTTATATGTTTTATTGTATCCTCTCTTTAACAGAACAGTGAACACACTGTGCTTTAGGTAATGCCAAATGAGTATTAACGATGATCTGTTCTTCCAGAGATTTAATGAATTCAGTATTTATTTATTAATGAGAAGCAAGAATGGAAAGCAATTTTGGATATCAGAATAGAAGTTTTCATCACTGTATACACATAAGCTACATGTGTTGGAAAAAAGTCTGGGATCACAAACGTTTACAATCAATAGAAAAAAAAAAACAAACAGTAAAACCTTTACCAAGAACACTAATATCTTCCTATAGTATGTTACACAAAATTGCATTAGCTTCAGAAAAGGCTGTGCCTTTAAATTCAGGAGATTTGCCAATGAATTAAACTTCAAAGGATGTAATAAAATGGAAGTCGCTGGAAACTGAGCATACCTGGAAACCTAACTAACCTAACATTAGTGGAATGTGTAGTCATAACCATAGGCAATCTAAAATACAGTTCTTCAGAAACATCACTCACCAAGCCCCAGAAGACCCCAGGTGCCCACTCAGGTGACACTAGTGACACACTTGCCCATTTCAGCACTTGGAGAGTCACTCACAAATCTCACTTCAGCACCCAGACTGCTGAACTGACAGTGAGGTGCAAAGCCAGACAGACCAAGGAGGCTTACTTGGTGCTTTGCATAATCCACAACAATTTCCAGTGGTGTGGAGAAGACTTAAAACCGCTCCTCTTTTAGCNTGGAGCACTGACACAATTCTGTTCTGCTACCTCAAGAGGACTCCCAAAAACCTTTGAAAATCAAAAGGGATAAAGATTTTGGGTTCAGAACGCAAAGTTGCCTAAAGCAACATTTTGGCAGAACACAGTTGCAAGACTAAATAACTTTTGTGACTACCATAATCGCTTTCAAGGTTTCCAGAGAAGACGATGGAAGATCCAAAGTTTTGCCTGATAAAATTAGACAGCTTTTCTGAACTGGCACGTTTATATGTTTTATTGTATCCTCTCTTTAACAGAACAGTGAACACACTGTGCTTTAGGTAATGCCAAATGAGTATTAACGATGATCTGTTCTTCCAGAGATTTAATGAATTCAGTATTTATTTATTAATGAGAAGCAAGAATGGAAAGGAATTTTGGATATCAAAATAGAAGTTTTCATCACTGTATACACATAAGCTACATGTGTTGGAAAAAAGTCTGGGATCACAAACGTTTACAATCAATAGAAAAAAAAAAACAAACAGTAAAACCTTTACCAAGAACACTAATATCTTCCTATAGTATGTTACACAAAATTGCATTAGCTTCAGAAAAGGCTGTGCCTTTAAATTCAGGAGATTTGCCAATGAATTAAACTTCAAAGGATGTAATAAAATGGAAGTCGCTGGAAACTGAGCATACCTGGAAACCTAACTAACCTAACATTAGTGGAATGTGTAGTCATAACCATAGGCAATCTAAAATACAGTTCTTCAGAAACATCACTCACCAAGCCCCAGAAGACCCCAGCTGCCCACTCAGGTGACACTAGTGACACACTTGCCCATTTCAGCACTTGGAGAGTCACTCACAAATCTCACTTCAGCACCCAGACTGCTGAACTGACAGTGAGGTGCAAAGCCAGACAGACCAAGGAGGCTTACTTGGTGCTTTGCATAATCCACAAGAATTTCCAGTGGTGTGGAGAAGACTTAAAACCGCTCCTCTTTTAGCCCTGCCATTCTTCACTGTACAGTTCTCTCACAGTTCTCTTACAGGAGTTCTTCAAAAGAAACTTTCAAATATTATGAATAGAAGGTTAGACTGGCTTACTACGGATAACCTAACAAAATTTTATATCACAGCAGCTCTTGGATGCCATAGCAGGCTCTTGTACACATCCAAAGTTTAGGAAAAGCAGTTTTCTTTTTATTTTACATTTTTCCAGAGCATAATTTCTGAGGGAAATAGTGTAGTAAACATAAGAAAAAGTACATAGCATTTTTCATAATAAATTTTGTAAATACTCCTGCAGGGCAACAGCTGATTTTTAATGAGGTTCATTAATTATGCATCTCAAGTTCTAAAACCTAAGGACATCAGGTCCACACCATTCCACCACATAAGGAGAGACTGCAGATGAAATGCATGGCTAAAGGTCCAAGAGAGAATATTGGAAACATTATGGTTGGAAAAAAAGCTCCAAGATCATCAAGTCCAGCCTTCAACTGAACACCACCACGGCCACTAAACCGTATCATGAGGTGCTGCATCCACTCATTTTTTGAACACTTCCAGGGATGGTGACTCCACCACTTCCCTTGGCAATCTGTTCCAATGCTAAAATTGTTTCACTGCAAGAGTGGTTTTCCAAATATCCAACCTCAAACTCACCTGGCACAACCTGAAGCAATTATTAAGCAAATTTTTAAAAATGCAGGGAATAAAGTCCTGAGTATCTCACTTTAACAGGTAATCCAGTTAAGCACAAGACTTGGCCCTGTTCACACAGAGAGGATTAATTTCTGCCAGTGGCTGTGGAACTTCCAAATGTATCAGGTAACTAAACTGGCACCCATAAACCAACTATTTACTCCTTAAAACTTGTTTAATACTACACATAAAAAGTCCTTCAAATGTTGCCAATTCCAGCGTACTTGTGGAATCCTCCAGGTTATATTCCAAAGTAGCAATATTTGTAATCTAACCTCTCAAGGATAACGCTTACCTAACTTCAGAACATTAAAAACTCATGGTGGCTGTGTAAAACACTAGTGACACAAAGCTTTTGCCTAAACAAGCAATTGAAAAATCAATGCAAATAGCATTTAAAATATTTATTTACCATTACCACATGGTTTAATGTTATACATCAAATTTCTACTATGAAACCAAACAATGAAGTGTGTATCTCTGCATCCAGTTTCCATAAGGGCAAAGAACAAAGCCATTCACCAGCAAATAAAGGGTTTGTGAGGTTCTAATATGCGCTATATTGCTTTTGTTGCTGCAATATTATTAAGAGGAGATAGTTTTTTATTGTTTTAAATCAAAATCACTTTTAAAATCAACTGCTATACAGAAATGTAATTTTGAGACAAAAAACCCTCTAAATTCTTTCGTAAAGTCCTTCAAATTACGCCAGTGCTGCAGTAAAAAAATCTTCTAAGCAACTGCATTTTCTAATGCTATGCTTTTGTGATTTCCCAGTGTCAGACTATTAATGTGACAGCAAATTGTAGTCATTAGTCAAAAATAGTGAATAAAATGGTTTACATGCTTAAAGTGACCTTGAGACTGTCTTGTACAATATTGATAGCCAAAACAACTGCTGCTTCATGATTGCTCCTGACTAAATCAAATCATACTTCAATTTAAAAACTGAACTATATCTCATTTCTTTTTTTTAATTCTATACTCACTTGTTACTTTCCAATGTTTGTGGGACTTTATAGGAAATCTGAACTTAAGTGTAGCCAGATAGAAACAGTCAGAAAACTCAGAGATCATCAAGAAAATTTGCCATGCTACTTGGTCGACAGGCACAGCAATTGCATTGCTACAGCATGGGATAATTATACATTAAAATTCCTGAGAAATAAAGATCTGTCCACACAATTATTAATCAGAATACTGTATAAAAGCCTTGTAATTCCAAAAGACCTTATCAGAAACAAAAAATTCTAGAAAGCTGGCTGAACTTCAGTCATCTTAATCAAATTTTTTATTCATTGTGTGGCTTAGTGTGATGGGGAGAAAAGTGGACACAAAATGACACAAATCACTAATTTTACTTCTTTGGCAAGTAGGAAAGCAGGTAAATGATTAAAAACAATTTTGATAATACAAAATTGTGTCGGTGTTACTTTTCGGAGGAGAGAGGTGCATTTTATGACTTCTCTGAAAACTTTTTTTTTTTGGACTATCTAGCACTTCTCTCTGTGTGGCTGTGTATAAATAAACGCTACAAGAAGCTTGGCTAATTTCACTGAAGGAAGATGCAGATATGCTAAATACCTGCTCTGCTTGGGAATATATACATAGAAAGAAAATAATTACATTCCCAGTTATAGTGGCATTCCACTGGACTTCTACAGTTAATCTTATTGCCATCATGATAAATTCCACTCCCAGAGATCTACAATCAGCTTTCAAATAAAAGGATACTTGAAATAGCTTAAAACAAATATGTTTATTTCCTTAAAATGAAATTCAAATCATTTTTTACAGGTTAGTATTAGTAATTATTGAGCATTTCAAAGAAACAGCAAAGAAATGTATATTTAATTCTAATGACACAGTTCCTTTGACTTTTACATGACCACTTTTATCCAAAAGTAGAGGTGTGCAGTGTTAACACTTCAAGTTTTAATCTCAAAAAAAAAAAAAAAAAAAAAAAAAAAAAAAAATCCCATCATCTTAAACTGTAGGACTTTGGGGTTTTTTGCTTCTAAACATCTTCTAGCTACACTGTCTTGCTCAAAATCCAGGCCAGATAGGACAAGGAATCACACTATGAATAAAAACAGAGCATGCCAGAGCAAGGCAGACAGCATTCCTTCTCTGCTGTAACTTAGGTCAAAACTAGACAGTGTTTTGGGTTTTTTTTTTTACATGTAGCAATCTTAAACTTCATATAAAGTATTGTCGTAGTTAAAGAAGTCATTAAAGCACTAGGGTACCTTCTGTAAACATCTGTTCAGTGCAAAAGACAGCAAAGTTACCAACTCAACAGATGATGCAATCTATATAGAAGTTTAAAGAGAAAACAGTCTGTGTTTTGTGGGCTTTAACTGTAAAAAATCTAGAGTTTAGGTTGAGGTGTACACCTAAACCCAGAATTCAGCTGTCTATACATGAAAAATGATGTGACACTTGCAAACTAATGGCAGAGGTTAACTCCTGAAAACTTTCTAGTCAATTAGATATTTAAGAAATCATTTAACTAATTAAAGTAAGTTCTTTATAAGACTGCAAAAAATTGTTAAGAGGTACATTCCTAATTACCTTCATACAGACTCTTCCAACTTCCAGTGCAATTAAGCTTAATGAAAACTTTAATGATTTAAAGACAAATGAACATCATTTTGGTTGTCCTAGATAACATATATCCTTCACAAAAGGCTGAGCAGCCACATTCTTCACACAACTTCCACACACCAATGCTCTTCCAAAATGGATAATACCTCACTGGCATGTCATCGCGGGTCAAGCATAATTTAACTATTGATTTCATCTGCTTGTAATACTAATTTTTATGGCAACAAGTAGCATGGATGGTTTTTTTTTCATTAACTACTAAGTATTTTCTGTCAAACATTAAACCTGGAATTTTGAGTAACCAACAGGTATTTGTCATTATAGACACAGTACCTCTTTCTCTCGTGCAAGGAACCTGGTAAGCCACCACTAAAGATCCACAACAGAACTATTGTCATGTTTTATGTGATATCCAAAATCCATGGAATACAGCATCAGTAGGAATGACAGACCACTGCTCTGAGAAGCAGGAAACCTCCTCAAGCGGGGCTGAGGTGCCTGTCCAGGAACTAAAAGCCAGAGCCTGCTGGCCATAACCAACAAGCTTCAGTTTGGTGATCTGCTTATGGCACAAGAAGCTAGTGAATAATGAGAGAATCAAAAACATGTAAACTCATTACTTAGCTAACTCATTCTGTGGAGAGTTCATCCAGTTTTTACAAGGTAGGACAAATCAACACAAATCTAAAATAAAAACCTCTAAATTATGTCTAGTTGAAACCCATTCCAAGCTGAAAGTTTTGCATTTGAGCTACATTAACTCATTTTCTAAACACTAAAACTCCCTCCAAGAATTGCTTAAAAGTAATCAGAACTGTTAAGAAATACGGTTTTGTGAATAATTAGCTCCTTATATTTTGCATAATGATCTTCAGAGATGCACGGCTATTTTTGTGCTGTCCTTTCCAAACACAATGTGCTTCTTTCATCTATTACACAATATGGATATGAGTATACTAGAAAGTAACTGCAATAATCAAAAGATCAAATATAAGCTAAAATTAGAGTATTGATCAAAGCTTTCACACTTTGGTCAAATCTATTTGGAAACACACTCTACAATATAAAAATATAAAAGAGCTCATGTGTACTCAGACACAGCCACATGAACAGGCACACCCAGCGCTACAGAGGCACTCTTTAAAATGCACCAGATCTGATACTTGAAAGATCTCTGTATCACTGAATAAAACCTTTAGTCTAGTGACAACCACAGTGAGATCAGCATCACAGCAAAATGCAGAGATTCAATGGGTTTTGCTCTCTGAAAGTTGACAGCACTTAAAGTCAAAGATTAAAAGGGAGCCCAGGTTCTCTTCCTTAGTATTTACCATATGACATTTCAAATCAAGACACAAAAATAAAACACATTAAAGTTTATGGGTGGTGGCTTTTTAAGTATCATCCTCACAGGTTTATTTTTTGACATATCTCTAAGTAAAACAACAAACCTCTTTAAGTAATCCTCTGCTAACTGGAGGCCTGACATGTATGACAACTCAACAAGCTTATCTGAGCTGAGCTTTGTCTAGTCATTACTAAAAATTACAACAGATAAATAGGTTGAAAATGGTATATTAGAGCTTTATACTTACTGACAATCAACACTGAGAGCAGCATGTTAAGATAATTAGATCCTGAGATATCGCATCATACTGTGATAAATTCACCCATCATTACCTAAAAGCTACTTTTTTCAAGTTTGTAAGTATTCAAGTACTTATAAGATATTCCTTATTTATTTCAATAAAAACTTAACAAGCCTTCTCTGTCTTTTCAATGGCAAGATAAAAAAAAATTAAAAATAAATTTGGAAGAGGACTCCTACCATCACCTTCTGCAACAAGAGGTGGTATGATAATCTTCCAGACAGCAATAAAATCTTGCTCCTTTTTTGTCAGACTCACACTGGCCCCAGTAAATTTGGGCACCCCTTGCCCAACTAGGGTGGCCCCTGCATTATAAAGCAATGTCATGAGGAGTGGATTCACTTAGAACCACCATCACTGCTCCAACACCTGCCTTTTTCTGGTTCCACAATAGCACAAACTCTTGACCTGCACAACTGCATCTCCTGTCAGATTCCTGAGGCTTCCTTGACTTTCGAACAATGACCAATTTATCCCACTGATACAGACCAACAAGGGAATAACAACGGGGGTTTTACAGATTCAGAGTGTTCTGTACATACTTAATGTGTCAACACTAAGTATAGGTTTCTATTTTTGCCAATTGATTTTGACAGTACTTTAAGCTCCAGCGAGATGAGCGAGATTTGTGAGGTAAAATGAAGGGAATCAAGATCATATTTACAAATTTATGTGAGATTCCCAGACTCCCCAGGGAAGTGGGCACAGCACCAAGCCTGACAGAGTTCAAGAAGCACTTGGACAACACTCTTGGACACAGGATGTGATTCCTGGGGATGGTGCTGTGCAGGCCCAGGAGCTGGACTCCATGGTCCTTGTGTGTGAATACTTGATTCTGTGATGCTGGGATATTTAAAAGCATTGTCTGCAAGGTAAAAGGGGTATCTCTTCATTCAGCTCTATATATCCACAAAAAATAATATCCATAGTACATACAAGTAACACAATTGATCGGTAAATTAATTTGAGAAAGGCAACATTTTAAAATCTTTGCTATTGCTTCTGAATCACACAGTTCCACAAATTACCTTAAATGACATGGGGGGAAAAAGGAGAAATTTTCATCACACTGAGCAGCGTTTCTTTAGCAGAAAGATATCCACTGATGTCTAGAATGTCATTTTTAAGTAATAAGCTATGTGCTTGGTTTTACAACTTCTAGCACCTGGCAAAATCTGCAGCTGAGAAGGCCTAACAACTTAAAAATAACTGAATCAAGCCCCTATTTTTAATTTCAAATAAAATAATCACCTGTATTTAGCATTACACATATTTAGACAAGCTGCCTGTCTGTTCCCAACCACCTCTGCCATCTCCGACTTGTCATTTTTCAATTCCAAATATGCAGATTTTTTTTTTCCCTTGGATGACTTGTCACTGAAACTGTCAAAAACTATAATTATTTATGTACAGCTATTTATTATTAATCTAGCAAAATCTTCCCAGACATCACACTGCTCCTGTTTGCTCATGTCATTCTGCTGCCAGCCCTGGTTTTCACTGCTGTTGGTTTGATGCCTTTTTCCATAGATCAGCCCCATTTCCCTTGTTGACCGTTTCCATAGCACAGCAGGCCCAGACATGCTGGCTGCTTTTCTACTTGTGTTTGGTTTTCATTTTATCAAGTTCACACCTTTTCAAACATATTCATGCAAGACTACAGCAACTATTAAAAAAACCCCAAAGCATATAAATGTTTTATACAGATAAATAGCTTTGACAAATAAAAGTTTTGATTTTTTTTTCCCCCCCAATAATAGAGAAAAATTTTGAGGTCCCTTCTTTCAACTGGTTTCACATATGAACATTTCAGTTACGTATAAAGTCTTGAAAACACATGACTAAACGGGTCCAACATAATTTTTAAACAAGACAAAAAAGGAAGAAAAAAACACCAACCTGCCTTTCTGCTGAATTAATTTTCTACTTTGCATACATTTTGGTGAGCCAGTAATAAAAAGGCTAATTTTGTCTTTATGCCTGTCACAACTTCTACTCCTTATTCTCCAATTTAAAGCATTTCTACACCTTTCTATTGTCCAACTTCATGACATATCTGATATACTCCCTACAAAAATCCCTCCTCTCCCATACTCCTCCACACTTCTATTGATAAAATTGGGTTTTAATCACTGGCCAGGTTATTTTAAAGATTTTGTTGAATTGAAGATCTTAATGGGCGAAACGTAAATGTAAATCAAACCAAGCCTTCAATAACAATCACCACAGCTTATACGTGATGACTTGGCAATAATTCTTGCATATCCTGTGAATTTTCCAAAACCAGTTAGATAAAATGTATAAGTTGCACTAACGTAGACTTAATTTGGAAATTTGTTTTGCTCTTCTTGACATGTTTACAAGTTTCTATCTTCAATCTAAGGAATTAACCCTCTAGAAGAAGAGCACAGGCTGAAATAAAATTTCAATCCGAAAAACCCAAAGATGAGAATTCCCAGAAAAATAAACCAAAGATACTAGAAAAAGAGAATTGCAAAATTTTCTACTCAGGAAGGAGGTTCTGTCCCCCCACTGCCTGTCACAGCTGAAATGCATCACTTACAAGCAACAAAAGTCATCCTTTTTTTTTTCCTTTATTTCTCCTCACTTACATGCAAATTTAATAGGAATCTAAAATTTAGTATTTTCTTCTGCAATTTTAATTATTTCAACCTTGTTTGACACTACCAGCAGGATTACCTGCATGCTTACCTGCACTCTCATAATTACTGCAAAAACTCTACCTTTTCTTCCACTGAATTTGCACCAGTGACTGTTTGCACCAAACTTCTGTTTTATTCCCTGTCCCACGTCTGCTTCTCACGAAAAGAACCCCAGCTGATTGTTTTATTTCATTTCTGCCACAGCACATCACCATCAAAAATGGAACAACTCACTTGATCTGGATCCATACAACACTGTGTCTCCAGGTTTTTTAATAAACTCTTAAAAACCATTACCGTAGGAAAAAATAGTTGAATAATAACAGAATTTTAAAGCGTCACGTGAGATCTTCTCCACACAGCCTGTGTTAAGACAGGCTTGGAAGCCTTAGATTAAAGCCATGTATGAACCTGCTACACTGTTTCTGGCTTCTCTCCCAGATGCCTTTATCCTGGCTTGTTTATTCCTCTAGAACTTCCTTTGGGCAGGAGAAATTGTCAGGGGGTTGATAGGCTTTAGGCTAGAGACTTTCAGATCAATTAATTATTTTCTCTTTTTTTCCTCCAGTAGCACACACACAGGGGAAGGAGTCAAAGCTTTATCCTCAGGACAAGTCCAACAAATGCTGTCCAAAACCCATACTGTCCAGTTGGAAACTTCTGTACTAAATCCGGACAGAAAACTTTTAAGAGCTTATTTATCACAGATAAAATGCAACTTGACATAACCTTCAAGCTGCTGCCATGCCAAACCACGAAAAAAGGGCTGAAGTCAGTTTTGTAGACTTCGTTTCGGAATAGAAAAAAACTCATTGTGAAAGGTATCAAAAATAACAAAGGAGTAACCACATTTTCTGAGCTTAAGATCCTGGGCATTTTCACACCAAAGTGCTGAAAGGGGTCACTACAATACCCACGTGGAAAGGCTGCTTGGCAGGATGGCTGCCTCACTAAATGGCAAAACACAGTCAACAAAACGTAAGATGAATTTAAAGCAATTACTCTGGACATGCTACTTAGGCTTGAAGTACAATCAGTCAGTGGCTGAACTCACAGCAGCCGAGCTGCACCACCCTGCACACGAAAGAACAGCACAGCTGAGCTCATATTCTGAAGCTACTCTTGAGCATGCAAATGTTTAAATTATACTTCCATTATTCAACAGAGCCTAGTGAACTACTACTTCATTAGTGAAGAAAATGTTTAAGAGATTGCCTTTCTATTTAATGCTACTGGACAAACTAGGATGAGTTGATAAATCGCCTTCAGAATTTCATCAAATGTAATAATTTTTTTTAAGATATTTCAAGAGTTCTAGGTGGTCAGAAAAAAATTATTCAAGTGGGTTTGAGTTTTGGGGATTTTCTTGAGTTGTTTTTTTGTTGTTTTGTTCGATTGTTTTTTTCATTTTGGGTGAAACACAGCAGGACTAAACGCTATAGAGTCAGTTCAGGCTGGAAGCTCAGTCCAACCTGAAATATGATCAGGACTTCCCACGTCATTTTTTCAGATGATTTTTCTACATGGGAAAACAATTAAAAAATAACACAAAAGGGGAAAAGTGAATCTAGGTCTTAGGGGTGAGTTTCTAAAACAACTAGAATTCTAAATACATTGGAACAGATCTCATTTCCTCAATCACCATCAGTGGAAAGCTTCTAAAATTCCTGGATTTATAAATCCAGGAGAACAGTATTAACTGATAAAAGGAGGTTTCATTTCTTTCTACCTATTGACTAAGCAAGGCCTATAGACAAGGCTATTTAAGGCCATGCCTGAGAGATCACACTAAGGACCAAGCAAAGCACAGACCTGGAGCCAAAGAAAGCACTCGGGAAAAGAAACAAAAAGGAACAAACTGTCCACAGCTGGCCAGCACATCATCTCTGTGGTGCTCTGACAAGAAGCAAGTCAATATTGAGAAAACCTGGGCATTAACAGCTCCTGTGATTGGGAATTCCAAGGGAAGAGCTCAAGTGTTGGCGTTAGTTCTGGTAAGTGTTGCCTTCCATATTTTTTTATCTGTATCATTATAGTTTGATCGTGGCTGATCATTGAAATATCAACATCTTGATAAAGACAGAAGAAAAACCTCAGCATCAGCAATTAAACCAGGACATCAGAATTACCATCTCAAAAACCCACCCAGGGTCCCACCCAGGCATGAGAGAGCAATATGGTCCCACATTTAGGCAGGGAAGATCTCATCATTTAAAACCCTCAAGAGACCAGGGAGCCAGTCATGATGTAGATTTAATTCCTGTGGCAGGTATAGGACACTATTCAGAACACAATTAGGGCTGCAGTTTAAAAACAATGACTCTCCAGTGGTTACCTGCATTTTATCCCAAGTTGTTTATAACACTGCGTCTCCCACAAAAAAGGACATCTCTGTCAAGAACTGAGAATCTGTAACTGCAATAAACACTGAATAATAACTAAAGGAATCTTCAGACTGCAAACATATATGTATGTTTGTATGTATAAAAACATATTTTAAAAAATAAAACAAGAATGACAAGCTTCCACACTGAAATGTCTACGTAGATTCCAAAGTCAGAGATAAAGTATATTTAAAAATCAGAGGAGACAGTAATTTTTTCAGCAAAGGAGACGTGTCTCTAAATCAGGGTGGAATTGTGCAAGAGGTGCATCATGAAATACTGTTAGTTCTGTTCCAAATTCATTAAAAATGCTCACATATTCGAAAATCTGAATCGAAAATTCCCTGACAATACATATACACACACAAGATGTAAAGAATCAACTGAATTAGTAAGCGTCCAGAGTTCCAGGAAAACAACCATTGATGCCAACTTTCAATAATCCCCAACAGCTCAACCATGAAGCAAAGCAATAAATTAATCACTGCCTTTCCAATTCTCATTTCCTTCCACTATTTGGAAGGAGAAGTCTTAGAAGTAAATGCCATAGGGCAAGAGCCAGCTTAAGACTGAATGTGTCTGAACCACTGAATACCAACAAATTAATTCAAGTGGACCAAATTCATTGCCCTTTAATGGTCAAGCCACTTCAAGTTAAATAAAGGAAATATGGATTAAAGAAATGTTTTTAGTCCCTATTTTTAATTTTTCTGTTTCATATTTCTATAAGCTATTAAGATGCTCTATGACTCAAAGGTAATAATCAAACATTGTGTTTTAATTCTATGACTGATAAAATCTGTGCCAAAAGAAGGCAACATTTTTTGCAGAAAATACGTGCAGAAATTAAGGCATATACACTTTTTTTGATTCGATGGTACTTGAGGAAGATTAAAAGAAGACAATCAAAATATGCAGAAATACTTTTATGTGTATTAGGTCAAATCTACATTTCTGCTTTTGTTTTCCTCACCACATTTTCCCAGTTTCCTTTAAATTTGACTTTCAGTGGACAAGGTTCTATTCCTTCACAAGATTTTGTGTCTAAAGTTACAGTTGTACATATCTGAACTTAGATGCTGTTCTTCATTCTTTACAGCAACCATAAAAATACCAAGTCCCTAAAAAGTTCCCTCTACAGTTCCAAGTTTGAAAGTAATTCTTCTCATCCCAAAAAGGTGAACTGAGTTTTTTTTTTCCCCTCATAATATTCCGGATATGGATTTCTAGCCTTGTCTACAGCTCCACAGATTACTGATTTTTTTTTTTTTACAGTTAAAGACAGTGTACAGCATCTGCAACAGAGCAAAGCTCATGTTGCACACACCTTCTGTGCACCCGTGCCTTTCACGCAAAGCACTTACCATGCTCAAAAGTTAAACTCTATGAATATCATTATCACAAAGACTTTATGCCATTTAGCACGCAGGCATTTAACGTATTTCCAGTTTGGTAACTACAACAGGTGAGAACAAGCTTCAGTAAACACATTTGTTTGCCTTCAAATTAGAAGCTTAACTGCATTAACACACTGATTTGACGGAGATAATTCAAAGGCTCATCATCCCTAAAACTAAATTCACATTCCTTTAGAGTTCTGACATTTAAAACAAACAAACAAAAACAAAACAAAAAACCAAACCAAAACAAAAAAAAAACCAACAAAAAAATTTTAAAACTATTCCATGATGAATTATTCCAATTACTATGTGTTTATATTTTAAACATGGAGGGGGAAAAGTGTGCTACCAAAATGGAACACCTTCAATTCCTACAGGTGACCTGTAAGCCATGAGTACATGCCACTGCTTCTGCGAGGACAGAAGTAAAACTATGTATAACAAGCAATTTGAACACACAAAGTACTATCTGAAATTTTCTACATGAAATCAGACAACAGGTATCACTTAAAAATCACAACATGCTATAAACTGATTTCTTAGGACAGTTAAGGAGAAAAAGCTGACCTTGAGTTTTATAAATTCTGTTGTTTTTCTGCTAAATTACACAAATACTGTTATCTTAAAACATTAAGACATTAATATACCTTTAATGCATCTGAAAAGATAAAAATATTACCTTTTATGTTTGGACTACTAATTAATCACTTAAAATTTCTATTTGTAACTGACCTGAAATACTTTTAAATAGTGGGTTTTACTTGTATGGGAATATTTTTGTTTTGTTTTGTGGGGGGTGCTTTTTTGTTTGTTTAGGCTTTTTTCAGTGGTTGTTTTTGTTGCTGTTGCGTTTTGAAGTTTTCTAGAAAGTTTTAAATCATCTCATTTAACTTCCTTCTTGCTACCTTCTTCATATTCATGGTGCTGAAAAACAATCACAATTTCTTTTATATCAAGCTACTGGTTTAGTTGATAGGGCTCAAAATGTTAGACNAAAAAAACCAACAAAAAAATTTTAAAACTATTCCATGATGAATTATTCCAATTACTATGTGTTTATATTTTAAACATGGAGGGGGAAAAGTGTGCTACCAAAATGGAACACCTTCAATTCCTACAGGTGACCTGTAAGCCATGAGTACATGCCAGTGCTTCTGCGAGGACAGAAGTAAAACTATGTATAACAAGCAATTTGAACACACAAAGTACTATCTGAAATTTTCTACATGAAATCAGACAACAGGTATCACTTCAAATCACAACATGCTATAAACTGATTTCTTAGGACAGTTAAGGAGAAAAAGCTGACCTTGAGTTTTATAAATTCTGTTGTTTTTCTGCTAAATTACACAAATACTGTTATCTTAAAACATTAAGACATTAATATACCTTTAATGCATCTGAAAAGATAAAAATATTACCNATTTTCTACCTGTAATGTTGACATTAGTAATGATGAATGAATGTCACAAGTCCCATAGCGCTTATGTCTGAAAAATGTGTATTTTGCCACCTTCCATGAGAAAAAAATTCAATAGAAATACAGTTTTACATTATGGAAAATCTTTTTTCTCCATAACTTCTGGAGAAGTCTAGATTTGAATCAAGATTACAGTTTGGCATCTGAAATTCCAACACAATGAAGCAATGAATAAAAGTAAATGAGAATAATTGAAGCACCCCTGGCTCTGAAAATATTGGAAGCATGGTCCTAGTGGATGTACACACTGGGGGATTTATCAGAAGAATGACAGTACACCATGAGACACACACGAGGCTGGTGAACACAGAAGAAAGGCAGGCCCTGAAGAATAACCTCCCACCCAGGCATCTAGCACTCCAAGTGCCTTCCTCACCTCCCTCCTCTAGAGCCTCACACTCTTCTAACCCTTTCCCATACATCTCTCCAACTTCCCAACAACTCTCTCTAAAGAAAAAGAGAGAGAAGCACTCAGAAGAGAACTGAAGGGATCTTCACCTCTTCAGTTTGTCCAGCAACAAAGTAAGAGGCATTTTGAATCAGCATCCAAAAGTGACCTGGGACATCCTGCACAATGACAGCTGAACTTCAGAGATGACACCAGAAACACCCACAAGGCAAGAGGTGAAGCGCTGAGGTAACAAAAGCAGATCTTGGTAGTCCAAAGTCTCCAGTACACAAAACACAGTCTTCCTAAGGGACACGAGTTATGAGCAAGTGTTTCCAAAGTGCCCTGGAAAGATCAGTGATGGCAAAGCCTGAGAAGACAAAAAAAAACCCCAAACGAACAAAAAAAAAAAACCCAAAAAACCACAAACCAATCCAAAAAACCAACCAAACAAAAACAAACAAAAAAACACAACAAGGAAAAAAAAAACAAGCCAGCCAACAACATCAAAAATCAGAACAGTTTCTTTTTCATTCATTTTCATAATACACTGAGTAGTTTTACAGAAGCAGTTTGTTGATGTCCACTTGATTAATACTCAAAGAGATACTGAGCAGCACAGAATAAGGTATTTTCCAGAGGTTGGCTTCTGGTTTTTGTGAGGCTTTGGGTTTTGCTGCCCTCCCCTTTTCCTTTTTCCTTTTCTTTGGTTTGTTTGTTTGGAACTTCTTTTTTAAGAAGTTGGTGTTATGTGGATTGTCTTAATTACCCTTGGCAAACTAGGGGACATGATCTTTAATTATTAGCTTGTTTACTGCCAAATTAAATATATTCTGTTCCACTGGCATTTCTATATACCCATTAATCTTGGGCATAAAAACAAGCTGATATGATTTCAAAAGACAGTGATTGAAAATTTAATATTAATTTACTGTACTGCCTAGCATTTTGCATTCTATTTTCTTGAATATTATACATAAGTATGTGTGTATGCATATATAATGAAAGCTAACTTATTTTACAGCCTTTTTGTAAACAAGTGGGAATGTTCATGGGGTACAAGACATTTTGGAGCAATGCTTCTTTTGGAAGTATATTGTGACATGATATTTGACTGAAAGCTACAATTATGAACAAAAGTACATACTGAGCAAACATTTTCCAGTTTTCTGTGTGACATGGCTGTTTACGTACAATGTTAATTTTAATGAGCAATTCTGTCATGGAAAATAAACATGTCTTCATGGTTCAATAAAGGAGTCTGTTGATTAACCAAATCTGACAGATTTTAACGTCTAATGTTTTAATCCTCTGCCACTATCCGTGATGCAATTTCTGCTAAGCTAAACATTTAAATTTGAAGTAATAATTTTTGTTTGCATCATCAGGAAAAAACCTTTACAGGTTTTTTGTTTAACAAATTACAAAGCATTAAAAATTTATAACACGAATTTGAAAATATGTATTCCAACTGCTAGTTTATATAATTCAAATGAATTAATTTTGTATTTTTTATACAGGAACACATTATACATTCTAATTATCAACTAAAAAAAAAATAAAGTATCTCCAGGAATGCAGGAATATTAAAAATACCTACAAAGTCTTATCAGTGATATGTGAGTATTTGTATGCACACCGAAATGCATTCACATAATTCCTTCATTCCCAGCTAGCTATTAAATTTTCTCCCATTTTCCAATTTTCAACTTGAGCCAAAAAAGAACAACAACTTTGTCTATAGTCTAGGATATCACACAGCAGTAGTAGGTATGCAATCACTGGGATTTTTATTATATTGAAAATACAAAATAAACCTTATCAATACAAGTACAGGTTTCACTTATTAGAACACAGCCACTATCATAAAGGCTGAAGATGAAATCTTAAGCCGACTGAAAATGGAAAGATCTTTTACCACTTTGAAGACCTTAAAAATCAGTTAAATTTTCTAATCCTTTAATTTATTCCTTCCTCCATTCTAAGAACTTGTCTCTAAGGTTTATTTTACTCCTGTGAATCCTACTAAGTTGCACAAGTTCCCTTCTACAGCAAATTCATTTTGAAGTATTTGTAGTGAAAAAGTTTTGGTTTCTTCAGGGAGAGCTTCTATCTCTTAGAGCTGCAAGAATTCCAAAAGTCATACTTCTGTTTCTATTTTTTACCATTATTATAGTAACCCAAGCTAACAAGACAGAAGCTAAAGCATTTTAAAAAGCACTCCACCTACTTATTTTTAACACCTTACTCCTACCGTTAAAATGTTCCTGTATTTTATTAGGCTCTTTCTTATCACTTACTAGGGCAAAAGTTATTCAGATTTTCATGTTCATATTTTAGGTCTTATAAACACGCTCATATCAACAAAATAAACAATAAAAGGAACAAAGAAAAGCTATTCTTCAATATTCAGGAAAAGGCCTCTCCGGCTCTCTAGAATCTATATAAAATTAAATAAATAATTATTTTAAAAATATATAAAATTGAAAAAAATGAGAGATTATAGGTACCCATGCTCTGCCAATACTTAAAGCTCCCACTCATGAAAGGACCTTGTTGCTGCTGCTAGCTGGGTTCTGTACCAGCACAAAACAGCAATGTCTGGTTTTTTTCTTAGCACTTGAGGAAGTTAAGTTGGTGCATAGATAACATGGTGACCTCACAATTGAGAAAATACTTTGGTGGAGCTGAACTCATGAAGAGAAAGATGCAGAGACAATTACGAAAACTAAGACTGATAGAGCAGTCAATCTCACACTACATTAAATAACCCTGCAACTGTATATCAGTCAACTAAACAAGTATAGAAACCAACCACCTTTTTTCACCTGGTAGACTATTTTTGAGGCCAACTTACTGCAAATGATTGTTTTCTCGGCTTACTAAATTAAATTTTCAATTTTTCTTTTTACTACAGCATGCTTTAGAACTATAAAACCTACTGAAGATTTATCTAGTACAAGAAAAACAACTTCTTTTAAGGCTCATTAAGCAATACTTTGAAGACTGACAGTCCTGCTCACCAGGTTACAACTGAATGATGTTGTTCATATACTATTTTGACTTGAGAGTTTAATGAATTTTCTTTAGCTTTCTTGGCTTTCCCGCACAGAAAATTCAAGCACCACAGTATTACAAAAACTGCAAATGCATAATAATGGACAGATTTTGCTTTTGAATAGCTACCAATCTATACTGAGTGGTCAAAGTATGGGTGAAGTTGGAATTTAGAGCAACAGTTATTCTTCTTAAGTAGGCTAATTTCCTCTGCAAGGAACATACAGCCAGCTGAAAACCAATCTCTGCATAGTGAACCATGCCCTGACAGGTGCCCAAAGAAGAAATAAACTAAAATACAGGGTTCTTTTGTGACAGAGGGCTCTGTATTACTCCCACGTACAACAACTTGCAGTTTGGGTACTTAGACATGCAGTTGGTATGAATTGTCATTAATAGATGAGTGTGTTAATTTCTGTGACAGCTTTCTGAGTTTGTGTTTGGGCAGCTGTAGTATTCTGAATCCATGAAGTTCACAGTAATTGCTTGATTTGTGAATAGGCATTCTCTTTTAATTTTAAACCAGTTACCTAAGATTTATTTATATTACAGCCAAGATATTATTTTGTGAATAAAATTTCTTTGTTCCTCATTTCCATGTACTTCATGGTTGTGTGCTACTGTTACACCCTTCTCAGTTGCCTCCCTTTTCCAGGTAAGAGTGCACACCAATATGTTTAATCTCACCTGAAATGGAAACCTTTCCAAAATTGACGTCTTCATTATCCTGCTGTGCAACTTCCCTATTTTTAATTTATGACTTTTCTAGATAGTGTTGCTCATGAATTTTCAATTATATACTGATCTTTCCTCCCATGTTCCTGATTCCATTTCTCTTCTGAAATTCAATAACAGGAGCTAAACACTACGTTGGTGTTTTTGGACAACTACCTATAATGTCTCCATGAGGGTGGTTTTTGTTTCCCTCAAGTAGTAACAACAGCTGGTTTAGAGACTGTGATTACTATAGTATTTTATTATCAAGCTTACTCTTAACATGATTTTTTTACCTCTCCCTTCTTAAATACATTATTCTAGAGGTGCTGCCACAGGTTGCACAATTCAAAAGATATCCCACTGAGCAAATGTGCATTGTTTCTGTGTTAGTAATATAATATTTCAAGATATTAATCAGACCCATAGTTTGATAATTTTGCAGTTTTCCTAGTAGTTTAACTTCATGATTAGGTTAAAAATGACAAAATACCAAAATAGTAATTTTTATTTGGGTTCAGTGTCATCTCCATTCTTCTTATCACCCAGCCTTAAGGCTTTACCATGTACACAAGGTCTTCACACTAATAGAATTTACTTTATCACACAATGAAGTAGGTTTCCCCTTCTCCTTCAGAACTCTGGCATTCAGAGAAAAAAAACCTCCAGTTAAAAAGATCAAAGCACTTCTGTCTGTAATTGACCACTCCCTTAGAGTTTAAAATTCACACAAACTTTGAAAATGCATGTCTCTGGAAGAGACAGAAAAATCCTCTTCCAAGGCCACAGGCAAAGTCCCATTTTGGGATCTCTGGCACTTGCAGATGACCTCCCACCCAGACTGCCTAAATTACCCCCTGCTCAGTGACACAAACACATCTTGGTCTTTGATTTGAGTTTAATATTGGAGGATATTTAATGGAGGAATGGATATAAGCAATATTACTTTTCTGTGCAGCCCTACTTTGCATGAAACCAAGCCTTAACATCCAGGCTGATATAAATGGCTTCATATTTAGGAGTTCTCTTCACAACTAGAAGCACTTTTGCATGCCTCTGTTATGAAACAAACTCATAGAAAATGAAGACTAGCAAAATGAGGAAAAATATAACCTGAAACATAAAGGAAACATTAATTCTGAAGCAGCAAGGAAAAGTCATTCAAAATCAATTAAAGGAAGGTTAAAAAAAAAAAAAACATGGAAAGTCAATGTTCAGTGTTGTAGCAGTAATGTTCTAGAATCATTTCATGCAATTAAAAAAAAAACTAGCCCCCAGAGCAAGCTGCTTTTAAGTGAGCAAAGTGTGACACTAATATACAATAGATTTTGACAGTACCTGACACAGAACATTGAAGAATCACATTTGACTTAAAATAAATAATAAACCCGTGTAATACAAGAAAAAGTGAAGACTGCATAAACATTATGACTCCATTTCTGCAGTGACCTCCATGCAAGCAGACACCTGCCACAGTTCTGATGTCAATTCTGCTCCCCAAAGACTCATAGCTCTAACAGAATGATGGAGGCCACATTTGGCATTATTAACCCCTCTTCCAAAAAGAATCTTTTTTCTTTATCACTTACATTACGACACTTGGAAAATGAAAAAGCCATTAAATCAAATAGGGACAACATCTACATCATACATCACATCTACATCCATGATTTTAGTAACTTATTCACACATGAGAGGGTTATTTTAAAAAAAAAAGAAACACCAGAAAAACCCATCACACAGCATGCAATTTCAAATTCTCAAAATTATAGGGAACCAAGTATTACACTTATAAAAAGAATAGCACAGCAAACTATAAGTTATGAAAACCACAACATTAAAAGTTATGATTAAAGAGGCTGACTTTAAAAAAAAAAATCACTGTATACAACAGTATATTGTTATGTTCCCATTATATTTGATGTCTTGCACACAACAACAAGTGTAAGTGCACTCAACTACTGTTCCTGTCTGGTGTGGATTTGGCTGTGTTCCTACTAAACACCTGAAAGGTTTTCAAAAGACACTGAAAGGAAATAAAGTCAAATAGGTTGTACTATTCTATGAACAAAACAGTTACACAGTTTCTCAAACAAAGCCTATTTGAGTCAGGAATCCTTTTATATTCAAGTAAAATACTGCTAATAAATTCAAACCACATATCCGTAAAGTGGTTCAATTCAGTCATTGTCTTGATTGGCAGACAGAATAGTATGGATGCAGTTTAACTTAAATAAGGTACCACATGGAAGCATCAATCAATAAATAGCCAACTGCTAATCCATCCCAGCAAGAACTCTTTCCATCCTTTTCTGCAGCTCCCGAGTTCCACTTTGATGGAGGGACCAACAGGTCTGTTTTAATACATCCAAAATTAATCTGACAGGCAAGGGAACAAAAAAGGGGCTGTTGTCCCCATAATACCCATAAAAAGGTGTGGCCTCATGCACTGGTTTCAGCTCAGGTAGAGTTAATTTTCTTCACAGTGGCAGGTATGGGGGCTGTGTTTCGGATTTGTGCTGAACACAGGGCTGATAATTCAGAGATGTTTTTGTTATTGCTGAGCAGGGCTTGCACAGAGCCAAGGCCCTCTCTGCTTTTCGTGCTGCCACGCTGGCAGGGAGGCTGGGAGGAGACACAGCCCAGACAGGTGACCCAAAGAGATATTCCAGATCATGTGACATCACACTCAGCACATAAAATTGGGGAAAGAAGGAGGAAGTGGGGGATATTTGCAGAGAGGACACTTTTCTGCCTAAGTCACCCTTACGTGTGATGGGGCCCTGCCCTCCTGGAGATGGCCGAACACCTGCCCAACCATGGGAAGTGGGGAATCAATTCCTTGTTTTGTCCTGCTGTGTGAAGCTCTCCCCACTAAACCGCCCTTATCTCTACCCATGAGTTTCCCAGCTTCTACCCTTCAGATTCTCTCCCTGATCCCACTGGTGGGGGACTGAGCAAGCGGCTGCCTGGGGCTTGGCTGCTGGCTGGGGTTAAGCCACACCACCTCAATAAAAACAAACCATCCAAAAGGAGGAAGTGTCAGGCACTGTAAGGAGACTGCAGGTTGGGGTTATGAAGAGCAGTCTTCCCCCACTGGTGAGTAAAAGCTCACAAGGTTCCCAAGTTTTTCCAACATTTTCACACTTCAAAGCCTCAAAATATGAGAAGGAAGGAAGGGGCAATAATTTCACCTCCCAATACTTGAACGTCAACAATGCCCATTGTAAAATCCCAAACATCTGGTGTCCCCCAATCTTACTACACAAGATTGTTACAAAAGAGGTTTAGAAGGTCTCCTACTGAACCAACAGCAAGTTTGGGTTGTTTCAGAGAATTCTGTCCCAAACATCAGCAATTTTCTTTTAAGTCCTGAGATGGCTTAATAGTCAAAATGACAGAACATGCAGACTCATGCTGAAAAGCCTTCTGTGTATCATTATAGACAGAAGAATGGGGGCTCAGTCTCAAGGTTTTACTATGAATTCATTATTATCTATGAAATCATCTCTTTGATCAAGCCAATAGCTCAGCTAACCCAGTTCTGTCAGCAGAGGGGGACATCAGGAAAAGCACAATAACTTCATCTCTTTCCAGGATTTGTTTCTTTTATACTCAACTACTCAATTGGAAGTGTTCAAAAACCAAGCAAACTTGGCCCTTCAGTAAAAGTTGGACTTGAACNCATGGCCCTTCAGTCAAAAGTTGGACTTGAATTGAGGTCTTCTCCAAACCTAACAATTCTGTGATGTACTAGAAGTTATATCCCTGCCTAGGCCTCATGGTATCCTTCTGTACCCACTGCCCACAAATTCATCTAATCATTTTTTGAACATGCTGGTACCATTTCCCAAAAACCTCCTGTGGCAGCAACTTCCAGAAGGTCACAAACCAGTGTAAAAAAGTACATTTTTTCCACCTGTTTTACACATCTCTGCTCATTTCACCAGATGTTCCTAGTACTGACATTATCTCCCAATCAGTTCTGCATTCGCCTAATAACTTAAATGGCTTTTTTTCTAAAGTTTAGTCCTATCTCTCACTCACTTCAGATAAAATGTTGAGGTTCCTCTCTTCACTGGCAGTGACTCTACAGTCTTGATAATATTACCAGCTT
Organism: Platysteira castanea; assembly: GCA_013397175.1. Lineage (NCBI taxonomy): Eukaryota > Metazoa > Chordata > Aves > Passeriformes > Platysteira > Platysteira castanea. The sequence continues at coordinate 239,021 of VYXC01011355.1, read as the reverse complement.
CTCTTCATTTTCTTTAATTTCACCAACTCTTTCTTGAAATTAAGAGGACACAACTGCACACTGCGCTCAAGAGGATACTGCATGAATTTTTTAATATTCCCAAAAAACTAAGGCCTACATTTCCTTTTAGGGAAAAAACGCCAATGAAAACCAACAAAAACCCCCACCACTTTCCAAAAGGTAATTTAACTTGACTACTGTTGTCACTGTTTGTCATTGATAATTGGGACAAAAGAATGAGAATTCATATGAACCATATGAGAGCAGAGAAGGTTACTTTAGGCTAGATTGCTTTCTTCCTTCCAGTTCCTAGTAGGTTCTATGATTTGGGAGAATACTATTCTTAAAAAAAACCCAGTAAGATTAATTTTTTTTATTAACAAAAGTAAGATTTAACATAAAACCTCTAAAAGCATGTAAAAATTTGAGCTACACATAACACTCAAGCTATTTCAGTTCTACCACTAAGGCTCAAACCAAGATATTGCATGCAAACTATTTTAAAAATCCAGAACATATCCCGCACAATAAAATCCTAAAATTTATTCTTTTTAGAACTTGTCACTTTCTGATGCACAATGAAGATAGTTTTGTAATCACTTATATTTTTTATTTACTACATGATTTAAAAGAATAAATGTCATGCTTTATGCAGTAAGCAGAATTTGAAATGGTATTGTATGCAACTACCTCAAGTGTTCCCCTACACCAAATGGCTTTCTGTGTTTATTATATGTCCTAAAAAGATAATCAAGTAGCTTACATGGGGATAGAATCAACATTACTGAGCCACAACAGGTAATAAAGGAGAAAGTCATTACACTGGTTGTCTACCAAAACAATCTCTTTTTTATCAGGCAAGCATACACAGTAACAGATCAGTTGTCTGGTTTTTTGTTCTTATTTCAAGGAGGGGAGGGGTTTTCCAATCCAAACTGCATACACAAAAACTGCTAAGGCCCATAGAACTTCAGTGCAGCTGCACTGAAGATTACTCAACAAAGACAATGGAAACAGGAACCAAAAAGTCCTGACTAACATACAAAGAAAAAAAAAATCTAAAACTCTTTCATCAAGGCTTTTATCTTGAAAAACATAGTGAGATATGGTTATGGTTTTTACTAATATGAACAAACCTGCGAAAGCATGAGAAGACATAATTGTCCTTAATATTGGTATTTCATGTAGCTGCACAAAATTTTGTCTACCAAAGTGGTGGATAATAGTTTATGCCAAGTGAGTATTGTAATCCATTTAAAAAAATTGAAATTACTCGCTGCTTTAAATTAATCACATGCTGCAGACATTATGAATCTTTATTTCTCATTCTTTTAACTACTGTAACTAAGTTTCATTTTTATGGTGCTTGAAATCACAAAACACAAAAGTCCATAGAATACTTTACAGGCACACGTTTTAGGCATATTTCAAGTATTACTGTCCTGCAGGTGATAAAAGACAGCAATCACCCTTTAACAGATGGGAAACCAAAGAAGATAAAGTGGCTTTTTTCCTAGTCAGAGAGACCAAATTATCTTCATTTACAACATATCAAATCAGAGTGACTCTAGTAGATTAAAGCAAATCATCTTAACATAGCTGTGCTAGCTATAACTATTTATTTTACCTCTTTCTATTAAATTCACAAAGAATAGAACTGAACTGACCATAAAAGATTCAGTAAAAACTTAATACAGACAAAACAGCCATTAGAAAATGAAAATTAAAAAATGAGATCACTTGGTCTTTTGCTTTGGCCCATTTGGGAGTGTTTTGGGAGGGAAATGGTGAACCAACAGTTTATGCATGCATAACTTCTGGTGCCTTCAAACATAGAATGTGTACTCACACTTAAGTTTGTCGTAATGTGACCCATGTTTAACAAAAACAAATTCCTTGCTGTCACAGCAACAGTATTACCACAAAACAGATTCATTCAACAGCACAAAAATGCAATAGTGAGACTGGTTTGTTTTTTTGTTTTTTTTTTTAATAGCATGAGCTCATTGTGATCTAGGAGGTATCTTCAAAATTTCCAGATCACAGTTTCATGTGATCATGATATCACAAGATACCAGACCTAAACACTTGCCTGCAAACTCCATCCATGCTTGGGATTTTTGTTCTCTTCTCTCCACATTAAAAATCAACAGAAAATAATATTCTATATCATAGCTGACTATGAATACACTTATAAGCATAAAACTGAGAACAAATCCTTGAAGACTGCATGAAGTTCGCATTTCTTCAATAAATTTGTGACTCATTTTTATTAATATAAACATGATATAATTAAAATCAGAGAAAATTGAATACTGTTCTCTTTTAAGTTCTCCATGCTATTCATGCTTATGCTCCGTGTCTCTCACTGCCACATTTATAAGAAATGAGACTCTCTGAAGAGTACCCAAATCATGTCTGCTGTCACACAGACTTTGTAACTTCTCCACAGCTACTCCACAGTTCCACCCAAGTATAAAGTACAAAATATCAGGCTGAGGATTCAAACTGAAGTAATTCAGACTCCTCTGCATTTGAACCCTTTATTTCCACTCAAAAAAACCAGCAACAACTTCTCCTATGAACTCTTCCACCTCAACACACCTTCCCTCCCGCCAGCTTCCATGTCATCCTTGTCTGTTCCACCTCTCATAACCACACCCTGAACTGCAGCAACAGCTGCCTGCCACCGTTAATTTAAAAATACAGATGTGCTGCACCACATTGAATCATGGATATGATTAGCCAGCAGCAAATATAGGCAAGTATGATCTCTGCTAAAAGTAATGGGAGTATTTAATTTCTCTCAAATTCACGCCAGTTCCCAAGGTGACCAAAAAAAAACAAGCAAGGCATGAAGGGCAAATGACTCAAATGGCTGAACTGCATAAACTTCACTTCCAGAGTCACTGGTAGATGAGACTAAAGGAAGAAAAAAAATCTAACAGAACTAATAAATCTTTTTAGATTTGTTTTAGAAGTAACAAAATTTCACCAGGAAAACTAGTCTCTGACAAATTCACCTTAAGGAAGCCTGAACATAATCAAAATAGGAAAAAAACCCCAAAACTAAAAACGTTTGTATTATGGATAGTCAAGTACTATTCATCCATTTGTTATTTCTGCTTGCTTACTGAATTTGTCTTTATGAGCTGCAACCTGACCACAAGCACTTAATGAAAAGACCCTCAGAAAACTCTGACACATATAAAAAAAATTGCATTATGATATATCCAGGCAAGCAAAATCCACATGATCAAAACAAAAAAAAATTATGAAAATCCCACAAAAGGAACTCAGCAAAGTCAGAAAACTGTAATTCCTCTATCTTTTGGCAAAATAGAATTTACAGTTACTTCTTATTAACACAAATGTTATTAAAAGAAAGAAGGAAAAAAAGCCTGTCATTGTATGAAAACTTCCATTTCAGGAAGCTAGGACTCAATTCCCAGCACAAACTCGCATATAATTCAACACTAGATCAGCTCCTCAAATGTGGTTTACAGCATTATGACTAAGGGGTAGTTGAATTGATTTTCAATTCAAGTGAGAAATCATGTTAACCTCAACCTCCCAGCAGACAAGTACATTCTAGTAAAGTAGGAGAAAAATATCTAAAGGTTTCTGTGGTTAACAGAAAGCCCAGTTGTTAACGTAGGAAAAGAAAAAGAAAAAAAAAATCACTGTATGAGTACAATCTTCTTTCTAAAGATTCTGCAAAGATTCCATTTGCCAGGTTGAGAGTGTCCTTTCCCACCTGATGAGGATCCAGCTAGGATGTATTTGTCACTTTGAGACATAATAATATCATAATAGTGTAATGATAATAAGAAATATGTATTTATGAATACATAATAATAATTTAGGTAAAGCAGAAAAAATATTTTTACTTCTGACTTCTTACAGTCCAACCACTCCCACCCTTGATGGGTCACCTCAACAGAATCACAGCACACGGGTCTGACTTCTCAGGCAGTGCAATGTCCTCAGCAGCATCACCAACAAGGCCACAAATGCATCCCACCCCAACTGCAATTCAATGGCCCTGCTTGATTTTGCCCTGGGACTCAGCAAACAAACAATTAAAAGGATGAAAACAAAGCCACACAAAATATTAGTCCTTTCTACATGTGCTGTATAATTGTGGTAATAGAGGCGTGGCTGTGGAACCAACAAAATAAGCTAATAAATTAAAATCATTTACTTGCAAAATACACCAAAAACTATCCTTTTGATACAACCTATCTTAGGGAGTAAAAGACCTACTACAAACTTTTTTTTCCTGTAGCTCCTCGTCTCCTAGGAAGAGCAGCATTGGCAGAGAATAGAAACTACAATTAAAGGTCCAATTTACTTAAGTGTGACAATCACAGTGAAAAATTGTAGGTATTTCTATGCAAAATTATATACACAGAATAAATACTCTTGGATTTCCTAATAGCTAGACAGAGTATGAAAACCCTTTGAAGGCCAGGCTGTTCAAAATATTAAGGTTCAGAAAAACCCAGAAGTATTAGTGGGCTTTCCAATATATTATTACTATTCCTGTTATTTACCCAAGGGTTTTACTTCTCTTGAGAAAATAAAAGTCAGACTGTGGCTGAATCACTTAACATCTCCCATGCTGGAAGGTTAAACCTCAGCTCACAGTCAAGGTTTTCACTTTGACTGAAAAAGAAAAAAAAAAAAAAAATCAGCTAGGAAGAAGACTTGGATTATCAGTAAAATATCTCTGCAGAATTAGTTTCAGAAAAACATGCTCTTGAAAATTGAATTTCTGACCAGAAAAATAAAGTAGTTGAAGAGACTGAGATTAATACACCATCTTCTTCAAGAAACCTACAACCACAGACCCTAACTTTAAAATAATTGCTGTCTATTGAAAAGCTTCCTAATTTGCCTGATACAGGCTAAATAAACTCAGGAAAAATGGTATCTTTACTTGTAATTCCTCAACCAGTCCAAAATGTTTCTTATTATTTGACAGCAATTAAGTTGTAAGAAATTGTCCATGAATGAACAAGAGCTGTATAAATGAACAACACACTAAATATAAATGTTTTAAAGTAGCATTCTGGGAAGGATTTAGTAACATTCTGGTTCAGAGTGGGAAATTGGTTCACTATTGAGACAACACTGTAAAGCACCACTTTTTTTATATGTACTTATATAAACATACAAATTTTTTTCAGTGGTCTATTTTCTTCTTGAAACAAGTATTATCTCTACTAAAATCAGAGTTTCTTGAAAGAACAGAACTAATATGTTGCTTGCCACATAATAAATAAAAATACCTCCCAGTGCAAAACAACATTTTGACCTCCACCTATCTTTTGAGATTGATAAAAACACTACAAATACTGCCTCACTGCGTTCTTGGCAAGGACTGGCAGCTTGCCTTTTTTAGGTAAATGTCTTAATTTATCAAAATTAAGAGAAGTTAGACAAAAATATAAACAAGCATCCTTCATCACCTAAATACTAAATACTATACCCCTCACCGATAGTACAAACTCTAGAAATCCAATCACAGAACACACCAATCTACGATTAAAAAACAAATATCCAACACACCAAAAAAACCTGATATGGAATTAAATCACATTAATGACTCCATCTGAATTTATGGTACATGTCAGTGTTGGAAATATATTCAGACTTCGGGGTTTTCATGTTTTCTTTGATGGGGTTAACTGCTTCATAAATGCACACAATATCTACAGCAAAGTTACAAGGAAGCCAGTGCTTGTGGGCACTTTAATTTCCTTGCATTTGGATTTGATTGCTGTTACATAGGCTGAAGTTACACACACTGATTTTATATGAGCAGATGTCTTATCCTTAAATTACAAGTTATAATGACAGTCAACCTAAAATTGTATCCTAAAATTTAAGGACAGAAATATTGATGAAACCTCACTGGAATGAACAGAGCAACACAGCATTCAGACTGTTACCTGATAGTTTATTTCACATCAATGTATTCTGTTAGGAATCTTGGCAAACAGTATCAAAAAAAAAAAACATGTACAAAAACTCCAAGATATATTCTGAAGCTCTACTCTAAAAATTAAAATTTCAACTGCTGTGAAAAGTTCTGAAGCATTTTTCTTCACTCTTGCCTAAGGATATCTTCTACTACAAACAACTTTGTTTTGAAATAAGAGGCAGGAATTCTTGGTCTTGCCTGGATTTTTTTGCTATATCGACAGCAAGTACAAATAACTTGCTCCTCCTATTTACATACACACCTACTTCATTAAGTGCATCATCACTGTATGATTTCTGTACATTCCTCTGGGATTATACAAATTTGCAAAGTCTGTTTCACTGTTTTGTTGACAGTACAACTCTATGCAAAAGTACACAAACATGGAACTGATTGTTTCTGTGTCATTTCTCCAGTCAGCTTTGCAGGAGATCTCCTTACATTAATCCCTTAAAAGCTGCTTAGGGAAAAAAAAAAAAAAAAAAAACCAACCAAAAAAACACTGCCTCACCTCGAGTTGTTTTAGACAAATATAAATACAAATTCCAACTGTCGACTTCTCTATGAGCAGCCTGATTGTCATCCATTGAATCTCTTGCTGTGATAAGAAAATTTCAGTTCAACATTGTAAGTCAGGTCCTTTAAAACACGGAGCTGATGTCTATTGTGAGCCATACAAAACCAGTTGTGCCTTTTTAAATAGGTACTCTGATGCTCAGCAGCAACATGAAAATATAGCAGAAGCAGGATGCCATCTCAGCCTCCCACCTTTACAACTCCTTTCTAGCTACAAGTGTCTGATAATAGTTTCAACTACCTCATTTTCATCTCTGTGTGATATAGCCTACAGGACTTAAGAACAGTAAGAGAAAGCTATATGCTTTTTCATCAAAAAAAGTATTTTTATCAAAATTGGTTTTGTTCAGAACAGTTTGAAAATATCTTCTGTCTTGCTAAGTTTCAAAACACTTGACCAGGATATTTCCATTTTGCTAAAACTTTTCTGGTTTTCTGTTTGAATTTTGATGTATTTCAAATCTGTAATGGTTTGATTTCTCAAAATCAAATGGGAATGATTCAACACCAGGCAAAAAGACTTCAATACATCCAAAACTAAATTATTGGGGTATTCTGTGGTAAACAGAATTTTTTGCCCTGAATTTGAGTGACAATTAAGAATCAGGATTTCATATGGAACAGATATTTTCTAACTTATTTTGTCAGAAACAACCAAGGAGAAAATAGTGAGTTCCTTCTCTGCCCTCTTAAATCTACTTCTCAATCATTCATTCCTATCATCTAAATGCCATCTTTGACTATGTTCTCTAGATTCTCTTAGCCTCCCAGGAGCGTCCACATCTTACAAACTGCTTTTTCGTCTGTGCCGATGCTCTTCTGAGATCCCTGCAGCTGAAGTGCCCCATCAAAACCTTTTGTTTCCCCATCCTTAGTTAAGTACATAAGAAAACAATTTTGACATGTTATGAAAGTTACATAAAATCATTTTGGCTATAGCTGAAAGATTTCATAGCAAAGGACTCAAGAGAGTGAAACATGATCTGTACCTGACCAAAAAAAAAAAAAAGGGGGGGGGGGGGGGAACCCAATAGGAAAAAACAAAACAAACCCCAGAACAAACAACCTAAACAAAACAAAAAAACACAAGCCAAAAGCACCAACAAATAAAACACCACAAGATAAAACACAGTATATTAAAGCTATAGCATGGAAGTTGACACTTCCATGTGTAAACATATCATTTTATTGAAAGGTATAACACCAGGCAGAAAAAAAGCACTTGTCCTGCTCATCCTTTGGAGAGCACAAAAAAACGCTGATTTACTTTAAAGGATGCCAAACAAACATACACACACCACCACCACTGTTGCCCTGGTTTTTGCTAAAGCCTTCTGTTTTAACCTTGGAGTCTGAAATTCTTTTTCACGCAGTTTTATGTAAATAATAGCCAATGTTTACTTAATGGTATTTTCTGTTTTTCATTCCTTTTGTGATAAGAGAACTTTGATGAGCATCTTTTTTCTCCAGTGGGATTGAGAAGGAAGTGACATGCTCTCCAATCCCTTGTGGAGTTGAGAATTGTATAAGAATGTGACATATGTCAATAAAGTAGTCTTTCCCCTCCTTTCTGCTGAACCTGGCAGGTGTGAAAGCGTCTTGTGTTTTCCCAAACACACACCACCACAATAATATATACTCCAGGATTTCCCTCAGTTCTTGGAAGGAACCATAACTCAGTTGTCAGAGTTAGATAAACCAGCAGCTCTGTTCAAGGTACGCCAAGGAGCGGATGTGGGCTCAAGGAGTAAACAAATCCCCCCGCAGAGGAACAGCAGCACCGTCACACCTTGACAGGCAGTGCAGTAGCCAAGGGGCAATGCAGAGCCACGCTCCTTTCCCAGCATAGCTCAGCTCCTCGCCCAGCTCTACCTGAAATGACCTTGTGCGAGCTGTCAGTCAGCCCTGCTCGGCCAGACATCCCCAGGCAGGGAACCCTCGGGCACAGCCTGCACTCTTAACAGCAGTCCGGGAAGAGCGGCGACTACTGCGCACAACCTTGAGATGCACAGTTCTCTGGACTTCCCAGTGGCACACAAGAAAAGGGGTTGAGTCTCCCCAGACATACAGCAACACTAGAATGTTTTTAAGTCTTTGTGATGATTGTTTCGAGAATGCCTGTGTGACCCTTCAGGGTTTAGAACTGTATGGCATCAAGGTGGCAGCACAAAACCCACAACAGCTCTCATCTGAGAAGGCTTCCTAGCCAAAACATCCACTTCTAATATTTAGTCTTACTATATCAGCAGTGCACTCATCAATCACACTGAGGACCCTTTATTTTTTTTATGCACATTTACATTTGACATAAGACATTTTTATAATTACAAGTACAGAAAGGACCACCAGATCTGTCCACTCTGAACTCCTGCAGATGACAGGGCATCCTTTCACATAAAGCATGCCAATCCAGGCCAAAATAATGGAAGGCACAAAAAAAATTAAGCACTTGGCCAATTATACCTTTATCACAGCCCAATCACAGAGCAGAGCAAGGCTCCATCATCTACCTCTCCCCTCAGTCTGAGAGCCCCGTGATCACATGGAAGCCCATCCATCCTTACTCTTGCTAAATCTGGTTCCTTCTCTTTTCCCACCCTACTTCTGACCAGCCTGAAGGTCAAAATTTCTTTTAACTGGCTTCTAACTTGCTTTTTCTGATGCTGTGTAACCAGCTACCAGCCATTCTCATTTTCTGCCTGTGCAGTGGACAGAAAACCTGATAGTTTATAGTTAACTGGTTAACAGCTAGATCCACCTTGGGGTGCCAGGCAAGAAAAGGCCTTCCCAAGCCTGAACAGCTCCACGTGGTGGCACTCAACAGCCTTGGCTCTACAGGTCACTGTGTCTTGCGGATTTGAGCTCTGAAAAGCAAGCCTACCACTCACTTTAACAGGAGAAAAACCTTTAGGCCTTTTCACCTTTACACCTGTGCTTAAAAACAACACCTCTTGTCCGATCTCAGCATGCATTGCCTCTTTCCACCCCTCCTTTAAAGAACTGACAGCAGAAAAATGTACCCATCTTCCATTTTCTGCATGGGGGATTTTCTTTCCTGGTGTTCTGAGCTCATCTCTAGTAATAAATTGGTATTTATACGCATTAAATGAGGAAAGAGCATATAGTGTCCAAGAGAGGAACTCTCTGTTAGCAGATACTTAGCCTGACACTTTGGGCAAGTCACTTTATCTCCCCCTTGTCTCAAAACTGGGCAATATTTTGGTAAGTGTTTAGAAACAATTTTAGACTCTCAGCAGGCCCAAAAAAAATGAAACATGGTTTTACTATTGAAAAAGAGGGATGTTGATAAATGACGATCATAGTCAAAATTAAAACAGATCTGATAATTAAAGCATAGTATTCCTTAAGTAATCTCATTTTCTCTGGTCTGAAATAACTACATCAAAAAGGCAACAAGTAAGAAGAAACAGCTGAAGAAACAGCTGCAACACAACATGCCTTTTACTTGTACTGTTTACTTAATAATGTATTTACGGGGAGAGGGAAGAGATCTATTTAAGAACACTGTTTTATAGATAAAAAGAAAAAAGTAATAAAGATAGTGAGAAAGGAAGAGAATTGGCCTATCCTCAGTATTTGTTGCCCCAAATTCAAATACTATCACTGTAAACTCTTGCAAAGCAGAAATGTACAAGAGCTGGCTTGGAAAAAGTTGGTTTTGGTTATCAGACTGGACCCATGCACTCACTGGAGCTCAAGGCAAGCTTCAGTCTGCTTCTTATGATCTGAACACTTCATGCTGGCTCAGTGAAAGGTAGGAAAGTAAAATACATCACCATCTGTACTAACAGACACACGTTAGCAGATATCAAATGAATTTAAAGGAAAAATGTGCTAAGCCTTAATGAAGGAAGAGGTAACCTGTTTCTTTCTTCCCCTAGAACTTCTGAAACATCATGGGGTGGGGGGAAAAAAAGTAAATTAGGAGGCAGGTTCCTTTCCCTCCATCAGTCTATGAATGATTTACAACTATGAGCTAAGGAACAGTTTCCTCCTATTTTATTACAAACTTATACCCAAGGTCTCTTAATCTAATATCATGAATTTGGTACAAATGTTCCATAAAGTGTGTGCTGACTGAGGAAACTCTGCTGCTCATGTTTTACAGCCTATGAGAACTGACTTTTTTTCAACTTCTGACTTGGAAAAAAGGAAAGTTTCCCAATCATTAGGTCACCATTAGGACAATGCACAGCATGGAAAATATATGGGGTTATGGTCCAACAGTAAATGCACAGAACCAGGACTTGGCACCAGGTCTGCTAAACTACTGCTACAGTCCCAGGTTTCCCCCACCTATTTTTACTTTAACATCTGACCCTATAAAAAAGGAATAATTTGCCAATATGACTGTCTTGCAAATGAACTAATTAATGTTCACAAATCCTCTCCATGAATACAAAGTAACAATTTAATTAAACATATATTCAAACTCCTTCACATGTTTATTCACACATTTACCACAGCGCTTCTGAGGTCTTTTGCAGCTTCGTAAAACGTGAATACTGAAAGACCAAGTCTTCAAGTGAAAATTTACTTGTCAAATTGATATTACTCTAATTACAAGCAATATACTAGTATCTGTTAATTTCAGCAGCGTAATATTCTCAAAAATTACTAATTTTAGTCAGCATCTATAATATTCAGGTTAAATAATTCACTTTATTACTCCATTATTCAAACAGAAAAAAATCAGAACATATTAAGTTTCAAAAGCTTGAAAAAAAAATAAAATAAATCAAAGACTGGGAAGGGGTGGGACCAAGGGCAGTCTAACTCTGCTGGGAAATGACTTAAAAACTGCCAGGCCCACTTTCCAGCAGGATAAAGAGGCAGGAGAGTGTTATTTCTCCTTTCTCATTGTAACATCTAGTAACTGTGTCACACTGGTCAAAGGAGACAATCTAGGGCTTACAGACTACACAGAATTGGAAAAATGTAGTATAATTTAAACTAAAAAAAAAAAAAAACCACAAACAAGAAACCAACAGAAAACAAGCAAAAATAAAGCCAATATGTATTGGCTCTTTTTTACACCTCCCCCCAGAAAGCCAACAACAGCAACAAATAAACCACAACACACCATCATCAAAAAACAATCAAACTAAAAAAATACTCCAAATGGAGATTTCCTTAGACTTGCTTTCTTTAGAACAAGCTTCAGATTTTCTTACTCAAAAACCTTTAATTTGTTTTGCTACTTATTCAAAGTTGTCCACACAACACATAGGAACCCTTTCAATACCTAAAGTGGTGTTTAAGTCCACTGTAGAAAGATAATTTACCTTGCAGATATTCCTAAAAATAAAATAAATCAATTGAAAAATTAGTGAATAAGGAAATACATTAGACTTCTGCCTATTTTCAGGAAATAGAAAAAAAATTAGACTGTTCTCAGTGTTCTAGTACCCTAATTTATGGAGTAAGAACCTCAAAGTGTCTTTAGCACTGAAAATTTTACAGTATAATTGACCAATTCAGGATTCACACTGAGCACTGGATATATCTTAGCAGCCACTATCACACATTTCACACAGTAATAAAAAAAATTTCTTCATCAGTCACTGAAGTGAGGGAGGAATATTCTTATACATGTTCACATTTGTGGGCATTTTACAAGACTGAGCAGGCCCTGAATGAAGTAATTTGCATACATTTACTCAGGTAGATAGTATGGCCAACCATTACCAACAGAAGCAGCTGATGATGTCTTCTCCCAATTAATTTTTATTACAAATTCTCATGGGATTATAAAACCCAATATTCAAAAAAGCTTCTAAACTGGAATTTCCATTTATCAGCCCTAATCTCTGTTTGGAGCTGCTCTTCACTACAGTTTTGTACACCTTCCTCCTCAGCTACCTAGGAGTGATCATCTTCACACCTAATTAGATCACCATAAATCACATTGTGCTGGTGTAGTACTGCATGGACTGAGTCAAAGAAAATCCTCTTCACCACTCTGCTTTCTTCCTTCCCCTCCCTCTTTTTAAAGGTATTAACCTTTAGGCACTCCCTACATCTCAGAACAGACCTTCTGATGCTTCTCACATGAGTACAATTACGGTTAAGCAGGCTGTTATAACAAATTTTTTAGAGTATATTTAATAATTAAAAGGGTTTTTTTTTAATTTAGATTTGGTCTTCCCCCCATCTCTTCAATGCTGGGGCATTACCCTTGCACTGATTTCCTTCTCATGAACTACAGGTCATTAGAGAAGCGAGAACTAAACTTGAAGTGTGTCTTCCAAAGGAAAAAAAACAGAAAAAAGGAAAAAAATCACAAAAAAAAAAAAAAAAAGAAAGAAAACCCTCACACTTAAAGAAGCACTAGCAAAATGATATTCCCAAACCAAGACAAAATCAAAACCAAAAAACACCCCAACATAAAAGGCCCCCACAACTAATTTTCCCAGACTTCTGAGGGTTTTTACTTTTTTGTGTTTTCTGTTGAAACAAAGCCTTTGTTTCAACATTACAAGGTAAACCATTACCTTGTATTTCAGTATAATTTGTGGAACATGTTTTGTACAACTTCTTTTTAAGTAATCTGGATACATTCCCCACACTGTGATCTCACTGGCAATTCCAACTTCACACATCAAAGTGTGACAATCAAAGTCCAACTAAGAATTAGGAACCTGAAATGCTCTGGTAGTACTGGTACCCAGCACAGGTGATAAACAGGAAAACTGGGCTTGCATTCAGCAAGGATGTAGAAATTCCTTAACTATAACATCTTGATCTTGGGTCTATATTGTCCGCAGAGCTCATTACAGAAAAGAGCAACTAAAAGTTACCTCATACAGGACTACAGAAGGATTCTGATTGATTCTTTATGATAAACAGTTATAGTTGCAAGAATCTGAAAATTGTTTACACTTGCACTAGACCAAGAAGAAATTTAAAGTCTGTTCACCTGAACAAACATTGTAAAGCCATTTAATAAGATGATTTTTGTGATGTGTACTATATATATGGGTAACAATCGATTTTTTTTTTAAATCCACAGAACTAAACCAAAATTTATAAAACACCAGCTTGATAGATGTCCCTGAAGTACTGTAAGTTCTTTGTCTAGCTAAATTTATATGTAACTAAATAGTATCAGCCTGAGGTCTGTACAAAGTCACTTAGAAAATCTTGTTTCTCTGCAGAAGTCACTGTTCTGCACGAGGCAGGGAACATTTGTGGGAGGCTGAGAACCAAGGAAGCCACATACACTTGACTCATTTAGTACTTCAGCTGAGGCACAACAGAAGATCCAACTTAACAGAGCTTCAGAAAAGCAGCCCTATCCTAGGAAAAATGTAGTGAGGTTCTGGATCATTTTTCTGGTCATTTCTAGCACGTGAGCTTTTAAGATATTTCTCCAGGACAAAAAGCAGGTAGGCATTTAATTTTTATGCTTGGCTCACTCCCAGTGCTCTCACCCAATCTCTTCAAACTGTATTGAGCTTAGTGTTTCTTTTTATTTTTCTTTTTACTCCAAGCACTTCATTTTACTTCAGTTTTCAAGGCATTTCTTTCAGGAGCTGCCTGCTGAAGCAGTATCAGTTTTGAAGAACAACAGCAGCTGACAACCCTACCAAAATACAGCCTACATGGTTTGTACCTGCTTTGCCTTTTGCTACAAGCTTCACAACTGTTCTTAAAGACAGGTTGTTTTTAGTGGCAATATGGACATAAGAAATAGGTCTCTGAATAAGAAACATGAGCATTTGTAAGATAACATGCTTTGGAGCTAAAACCAGTAATTTAGGAGAAGGAAGACAATGCATCAGACTAAGACAGCCTTATTTTCAGCATGTTTTCCCTCTAATACTTTAATTCTCATGTAAAACCAACCAGAAACTCAGGGCAGAGTACAGAAGTTATAGTAAATATTTGGACTGCAGGAAACTAAAGGCCTGAGCTCACAATCTCCTGTAACACATACACCAAATAAAAACATATGAGTAGCACTCACAAAACTACCAAAATGTCTCAGTTGCTTCTGAATCAGAATTTTCTGTCATAGGTGCTTCTTAGCAGGACTCATTCTGCATCTGGTTATCAGGTAAGCACATCCAGGTTCACACAAGACACTTCTGACCTGAAAATCCCATGACAAAGGCAGTGCCCCAGATAATCACCTGCCTCCATGGGACAGTAAACACAGTCCAGTGTTATGCTGACACGATGTGAGCAGCTTCCACACAGGACTCATGCTCCTTGGGAATGGTTTGCAGGCTACAAATAATGGTCTAGAGCCATCAAAACTGATCTAAAAGCAAGCCAGTACAAAATGCAACTGAACAGTGTGGAAAATAAACCTACAAAGCGAGTTTCACAAAGGCAGCGCTACCCAGCAGTTTTGTGTTCTAACCTTCTCTTTTAAGCCATGGTGGAGCGACAGGTCAAAGGAAAAAATACAACAGCTGACTGTGCAGAAGTGTCACGACTTTGCAGACAAACACGCTTTGTTGGCTAATAATACACACTTCATACTCCAGAGAGAATTGCTACCTATGCAGAATCCTTGAGATTCAAGAGCAGCCTAGGAGAAACCCAAACAGTGTCAGCAACAGCACGTGCAGGAATCCAAAGGTCACATCACACTGCCAACTGTGAAAAACACACACATGTGGAAAGGGGATCTGCAAAATCAAACAGCATTGAATTCGTGTCTGCCAGAGACCTCTCAAGGAACCCAAACCAAAGAAACCAAAGGAAAGCAATGCAGTCACAGCATGTGAGTCACCAGTCCAAAAATCCTGCCAAAAAAACATTAAAAAACCCACTAAAAATTTCAAATTCTAACTAATCATATTAGCATAGTCATTAGATGCTGTCAATGGGTAATTAAATACATTAGCAGTTTTTGCAGCCTTAAGCGCAAAGCATGGGCATTTATCCAGGTAACCAAACAGTCACAGGAGGAGGCATCAGCTTTTTCATAGAAATATCTTTCAGTAAAACTGTTTCATGCAGCCAACTAGCAGCAGCCATTCTTTCTCACCACTTGTGTACTTTGCCACGAGTCCTTGAGTCTTTTGCCATCTTCTCGAGAAACAAAAGGCAATTTGGGTAGGTGATCTGCTTTAAAAAAAAGCTCTTTAGATGAGGAAAAAAAAGAACGGAACACCGTATTTTCCATGTTTACAGAATGATACTGCAGTTCCTAAAATTAAACAACATAAAAACAAAAAAACAGTCATGTTAGTTTTCTACAATTTTTTTAACCACTGTAAATCAACTATGAAAAGTATTTAAACATTAGTGTTCCTGTGTATTGCAATATACCAAATCTACTGTTCTCAAGGAAAAAGATCACATCTCCTTTCTATATGCATATAAGCTCTGCTGGGACTTTGGTTTTGTTTAAATGTGCATCTTTCTTGTCTCTAAAAATACTTTGTGGTTGGCTAACAGAAGCTGTTTTTATTGTGGCAATCAGAATATAGCCTTACTACAATGTTATAATCAGCATTTTGGTCTAATCTAGAGCTTAATGGCTTGCATAATTGCTTTAAACTCTCACTGAAGTATCCATTTCAGGTGCATCAGTGTTTCTGCTTCGTGGCTGATCTGACCAAAGTTAGTTTGAAGCTCTTAACACCATATAATAAACTGAAAATATTTTACATAAAGAGAAAGATTTATCCACACACCAAACTTTATTGGAAATGTTTATCCAGTCAAAGGCACACATGTAGAAGGGAAAGAATAATGCCATACAGAAGTTCTGCCAAACTTCAGCAAATGACTACAAAAAACAAGACTCAACAGAATTATTGCTGAAAAGCTTTCCTTTTTGCCTCTGACTGCAGAATGCCCCAACCCATTACTGAATCACATAAAAAAGAGTAATACTTATTTCAACATGAGACAAGAAATAATCAATTACTGAAAAGCTGCATACTGTTCTCAGTAATAGCAAGAACAGCAAGGGAATGTTTAAAATAGACATTCTTTGACTAAATAAAACTATTTCATCATCAAAATAACAACTTAAACGTAATGCTACTTTACCTCTAAAAATAGGAAGGAAAAATACTGAAAAAGAAACAAGAGTTCAAGAAGTCTAAGAAAATGTAATGGGGTCCACGGTATCAGAATGGATTTGCTGAAAAACAGCCATGTAGAAAAAGTAAAACAGCTTGTAGTCAAACAGGAGACTAATAAAAGAAAGAATATTCCTCTTGTAGTTTGTAGTGGGACTTAGTAGAGACTTTGATTGTATATACCAATCTAGTGTGGGCATAAAGCTCTACACTTCTGCCCTATAATAAGTTTTGCCTATAGCCATCTTGGACTTGTTCACTTTCCATTTTAAACTAAAAGCACAGAAAACAAATTTTCTATTTGTTATCTGCTATCAGTGAGGGTCTTCCACTTTCTCTTCCACTTTCCAGTATGTCTTTTGTTATGCAGAGAACTTGCAATTAAGGATTTTTAGATTCCAGCAAAAAGACAGCTTAAGGAAGAAGTGACCATGAGCTATATTAACACTCAGAGCAGTTCTGAGTGAAAATATAGTTTAATAGGGACATCATATTTGTCATTTTAAGTCAACTACCATGACATTATTGCTGATAAATATACTGCGAATGAGATAAGAAGGAAAACTAAGCAAGCCTGATGCTTTTTGAGGCATTTCAGCATTTGTGCATCCCCTTCTGTTTTTAACAGTAACTCATAGCTCATAACAATGTTGTTCTCAACTTATGAGTTAGATAATAACATTGTTAATTAGAATAGAAAAGAGTACTTCAGCTGGAAGGGACCTCCTAGTCCAACTGCCCGGCCACTCCAAGGAGACCAAACATTAAAACACATTATCAAGATCATTTTCCAAATGTCTCCATCACTGACAGGGATGGGCACTGATCACCAGTGTTTGGTCCATGGACTTCCAATTTAGACAGCCACATTCTTACTTCAAGCTTGGAATATTATCTTAAGCTTCTTCACCACAGAGAAAATTGTCAACTTAATGTTTATTTAGCTATTTATGTATATAGATAGAAGGAAATAAATATAATAACAACAAAAGAGTGGGGAAATAGTTGCACTACGTAGAATTCTTTACCCAGTCTCCCAAAAAACGTAAAACAGAGGACAATTAATTTAGCAATTAAATGAACTAAAACACAAAAACATGCATAATATTGATAACCATGTGGACACTTACATTCTTGTTCTTCTCAAAAAACTTGAAATCATTTCCATTAAAAAACCCTAAGGCCTTAGTAATAATTTTAATTCTTCCCATCCAAAAAATTCTTATATTATTATTACTATTTATCATGTCTTCATCTTCCACAATTGTCTTTTGACTATGCAGCATTTCCATCATTAGCTAACACAGGCTTTCACAGATCTAAACAGCAAAATCTAAGTCCGAGTTGGCAAGGGGCCTTGCTTTCCTTTAAAGCCTGATTTTCTCTTTACAGCTGACATCACCTATTTAATATATTGGTATATTTTAATTCTAGCCCATGGCTACCATTCTATGGTAGCAGAATTCTTGTCACTTTATCTCCTAATCATTTTAAAAATCTGTCTTTAGCAGCAGATTCCTCCTGCCTTCCTGTAGACAAAGGACAGAGAAAGAAACCAAGCTTATACCCTTCTATAGCTTACACTGCATTTGAGGACTAAATTTTTGGAAGACACTTCAGTGTCTGTGAATTTGAACATAAATGATTTGCCAGCGATACTCAAGACCCATTTTGCAACTGAGCTTAGCATTTGTTTTCTTTGTGAAGGAAAACTAACTCCCAAACATCATAAGTGTCAGTAACCAGAAATCCTGCTTTAAGGTGTTTAATTCAGTGAATTCAACAAACTCTTGCAGAACAGAAGCAAAGTTAAAAAAACCCAGCCTAGTTCCTCCATTATAAGCTAAATTATTAATTTTAAGGATTAGATATAGAATTGTTACATAATAAACTTTTCAAATAGGCATTTAGCCTTGAATTTCTGCTCTTTTATATTGTCCATAATTACTGGAATGACTAAATGATGATTAACATAGTGCTTCATCATCATTGCAACAAAAATTTACAGGGTTATCAAAATGTCACAGTCAAAATAATTTCAAGTGTAATCAGGAAGCCATTGCAAGTATCCATCCGTCAGCAAGAAAGAATTTACCACAGATAATTTTGGTGTTTCGTATTTATTTGGAGATTGAGTTTTCCAGTTTCACAACTGTCCTTGCCATTTTCTCTTTCAAAAATAAAATCTCCTATGAAAGTGGTTTCTAACATGGTTTTTATGATGCCTTTTTGAACAATACTTAATTATTAGTAGCAGCTAAACTCTAATTTTCCTGATTTGTTTTTTCCACAGACATCATTAACAGCTAATGATGCTAATAAAAACACCAATGTGATAAAAAAAATGCAGACTGATATAAACAGCTTTACAATATGACGTTGATATAGGTTGCTTTGTCACACAAAACTAAGAGGAAGAAAAAAGTTATTTATCACAAATCAGACTGCATCAAATACAGTCATTTTCACACATTACAGTGGTTTAAGAGCCCCAATATTGAAGACCAACAGAAAATTAAAAGAAGGAAAGAAAAAAAAAAACAACCAAAGGAGAAAGAGAAGTTTGAGGAAAGCTGAACTGTAAATACACCTGTACCAGAGAATCACTCTGCCTCACTAAGTTAACAGAAGTCTGATGAGACAGGACCTAAGAGAGCCCAGCTGATAAATATCCCCATTCCACCATAGGCCTCTTCACCACAGCCTTGCTCTTTTAAAATTTACTTTTCCTAAGAGGTGTTTTTCTTTCCCTCCTCTTGGCAAACTGACAGTGTCTCTGTGAGTTTTAGTCAAAACTACCTAGGATCCTTACAGTGGAAAAGGCCTTTAAATGCAGCCCAACCATTAACCTCGCACTGCCAGGTCCAGCACCACAAAACATCCCCAAGCTGGATGTCTCCGTGTCACAATCAATAATAACCAGGCTTTGCATTTCCTCTGTACCTGCTCTTAGACAGAAGTGAGGTGATGGTGAAACACCTGAGTTTCAAGCACTGTTGAGGTATTACTTCATACCAAATACTTTGGTGCTTCTGAGTATTTTACTTCTTCCAACAGTTTGGAAGAATAAAAGGTATCCTTGATGGCTTACACCTTCACATGCCTCCCTCTACCCTTATTTAGTTTCCTGCTGTCTCATAAACAAAATTAGAAGTTATTAACAACTCCAGATTCTATCATCCTGCCTGAAGTCGCCTTGGATTAAGTTCAGCAGAAGTAACAGCCTTTAGCAACCTATTTCCTTGGCAGTCTGAGGCTTAGATTTGCCTGGCACTTGCTGATGTTCATCATGATGGCTGATCTTTTTGAACCCTTCTGTTAACTATCCTTTACTTAAAAAGCCTCTTCCATCTCCCTGTGATTTTATAGATTAGGCTGGTTGACCACATCAATCAATTACCCTATCAAAACATTTCTCAAAATTGCCTCTAGCTATAGACAACTGATGTTCTTCCCCTCTTAAGCACACAATTAAACACAAAGCTCATACCTAAATTTCAAATTAGATCAGATATATTGATCAAAGAAGCATCAGGTTTCTCTGAAACGTGTCGGAAGGAATTACAGATTTATGAAAGACTTTTGAGTTTTAGAGCAAGTAACAGAACAATATGCATCTAGGAAAAACTCCATAATCCAAAAAGCAACATGGTCAAAAACACTGACATTACTCAACCTAAATTAGTTGTGTTTTAGCTTTTTGTACAGAAACCATACCAGTGTTAGAGAATGCATAACCCGATTTGCATGTGATTATTACTGTTGATGTATTAAAAACAAGGAAACATTCACACCTGATTTCAATACAAGTCTTTTCAAATTTATCTGCAAACACGACGATAGTTTCATTTGCCAAATTTTAGGGGAATAACCACCTAGTATCCCCATGATGACTGCTTTGTTATTGGTATTTCACTCCACAGATATACCCAGAAAAGTTACCACACAACATCTTCTCCTGGTGAGGAAGACAGCTCAAAACTGTGAGATTAGTCTTTCATACGAATACTCTCTTTAGCAACAGCAAAATTGGATGATAACTTTTTTCTCCTGAGTATTATTATCCAGGCTGACAGAAAACTATAAAGTGTTAACAAGTGCTCCATTGAAATAAAAATTAACTTGGTCAGTTCTGTTAGTGGTGAAATATTATTCCAATCTAATAGATCTTTGTTAACACAGTATGAGGTAGAACTGTATTATGCCAATATAGCAGGCTATCCTTCAAGTTTTTTTTGGTTTAACAGCCATTCTTGAGTTAGAAGGAAAAATAGCCAAGTATATATTAATTTTCAATGAAAGCAAACTTATCTGATAATAAATGACCCATTAGTTTGCTCATAATTCTGTCAGAGTTATTACCGTTTTTAGGTTCTGAATGACTGTAATTTACTGTAATTGGTTTGCAGGACAAGAGATAAATTTGACTTGCTCAATTGGAGATTCACTAAAATAATTTTGAACATTCAAATTATTTCAGAACATAACAGTCATGACAAAAATGTAGGAAAACCAAAGACTTTTAATGGAAGAAATGTTACAGTTTGATTTTTAAAAGCAGATTGATTACTGAAAATTACCAGCCTCCCTCGAAGTTGATTCCTAATGTTGTATAAATTTTGTTTTGCACATAAATCTTCCCAGAATCAATCTTTACACTGATGTTTGGAAGGAAGAGGTGGCTGAGGAAAGATACAATCTCAGATAGTTCTACACGCACTGCACGGATACGAGGCTCTGCTGAACATGGAACCTCTCTCAAATACCTGAACACTAAAATATTAATACAATACACGGAGAGCCAGAAAGCTGAAGTTTGCATGGAAACTTAAAACCTTTTTTTTGTCCAGTTAGACTGCAACATTTATCTGATTTTCCAACAGTTCAGAGGCCTTCCAAACATTGAAATCAGAAATGGGGTTTTTTTATGAATTGTTGGTCCTAATGGAAACTATGAAATGGAAAGCAATATGACAACAACAGTGGTGCAGAGATTAAGAATAGTTTCAGAAATCTTTTCTAAAATTTCATCTTAGAACTCTAGGGGAAAAAAACCCCAAAACCACTAGCAACTACGCTGATCTCTGAAGTGCAAAATGTGATAATACCTTTACTGCCTTGACCTCCTTTTTTGTTTACTTCCAACTCAAAAAGGAAGAGCAGTATAGTCTCTATGTTTACCTTCTTTTCAGAATCACGATGCACTTCATTTTCAAGTTTTGTGCTCTAATTTTTCCTAAAATAGCACAAATCAAAGCACTAGTGTGCATTTCAGTAGTCATTTTTTCAGGAAAAATACTGATCATTATGGATTTTACTGGCTATTAGATGTTTACTCCCGGGGAGGGCTCAGACAACATATGGTGATCTCAGAAACCTTTGGCCACAGAAGGCAAGTGCACTGAGCAGCAAACTCAGTCTTTCACAGGTGGTAATGCAACAGAGTTAAACTGAGTTCCAGATCAAAAAATTACAGTCTTGTTTCCAAGTCTGTTACTGTGGTCAAGTCCAACTCTAAAGATCGAGTCTAATCATCACATAAGGATTTGGTTCACAGTGAATAAGGCTTAGATTAGAGCCCACAGTAATATCCTGAAAGGGATGTGTGAAAGAAAAAGAAATAGCAAATATATTTTCATGATGGTTGATTTCAGCTGAAGCTAAAAGGCATTGGGGTAAGCCTTAAATCTCATTTTCCCCTACTCATACTTGATATCTGGACCAGCCAAAGATGTATCTTCAATGATGGTTTGTTTTTCCAGCAGCTAAACTGGAAATATATTTCAGAGTAACAGGGTACCAAATTATTTCTGTAGAAGAAATAACTATGACCCTTCAACCTGACAGAGACATGACATGTCAAAAGAGGCCATCACATGATTCTGAGTTTAACATAAAGAATAAATACTAAACTTACTTTTTCCCAATAAAGATCTTGGATTTGGAAAATCAGCACATCTTTAAATGAGGTATCCTTTGACAGCTATAAAATGCAAAGCATTTTTTCTTTGGGAAAGCCTTGCAGAAAAATTAAAATAAAATACAGAGCCTAATATACATGTGTCACTGAGGAAAATTACATCCCTTTCCATCTCCCCAGGAACTGCATCAGAGAGTGTTGTGCTAATGAGGATGCAGATGTTTGAAAACTCCAGCTGGAAATGCTCGCACAGGCACAGGACTGCTGATGCCCTGTGCCACCAACTCCGCAGGCACCACAGGGACCTGCAGGTTCTCACTGTGGTTATTTTATCCAGAGCCTCCAGTTACTCCAACTGAACTGGACTAACTGTGCTCAAAAAAGCTAAATTACAAGAAATCCTTGAGAATTCTCTTACATAGGCAATTTTTTCAGGAAAGGCACAAAGTCTGAGCGCAGCCACATTTGCTGTGCATTTATTTGATGGGGCATGCAAACATATTCCTGTTTGTGGGGGGAAAATAGGGAAATCCTAGCAAAAGTACAGCTCCTTCCTTCAAGTCCACTCCATTTCACAAACTACCACAGCCCTTTCCTTTACTCCATTAATTTTCCTGAAACTTTTAACAAAGAGCAGGTTAACACTAAGCAGTGTTGAAATCAGTTTGTCAATACAGAATGGTATTATCACTTCAAAATAAAGCCAGTGATTCAGAAGGCAATTTGAGTGAAGCAAAAATCATTAGCGATAAAAAACAAGCCTAAGACAAGGTGAAAGGTTAGCTTTGATTTTTTCACACTTTGAAATATCAGTTTTTAAGTGCTCTTCAGTTAATTAGAAGAAAACTGAATAGAACTGGTTAACAACTCAACTAAAGGTCATCCTCAAGAATCCTAAGCCCCTTTAATAATTGAGCAACTGGAGTCAGTGCAAATATTTTAAAATTCACATTCTGTTTTATTGCTTTTATTTTTCATGTGCTATTATCTATCTGGTAATAACATGAGATAGATGATTCTACCAAAAACACATATTTCCAACTCTTAGAAATAGTTGAGAATTTTATGTAAAGAAACAATTTAAATGAACATTTTCAGGAAAAACATCCCCAGTTTTTCACGTACAAGGGGGGGAGTTTAGAGTTTATTTACTTCTCTTCATTATATCAAAAAGACAAAAGTATACCGTACCATAAAAAGAGTATACATTCTTGTATATAGAGTATTACTTTTACAATAACTGTATATCACCAAGCCTAATTACTCATAGTCAAAACTTTACTTTTTAAGCTCAAATTTACAGAAAAAGTTCTTAAAAGGGCTTACACCTACATTTTTAATATATGGCATGAAAAATAGAAGACTATTATATAAAATTTTGAAAGTTCAGACGATAAAGTAGATGAACTAATACTTTAGAATTCTCCTGATTCTTAAATGAATTCCTGTAAATCATTTATTGAAAAATAACTGCCTCTCTCTGAATTGAGCACTTGTGTTTATCCATCTTCATCAGTGTATCTCAGCACTCTAGAAGCATTTTATTTATTTATTATTTACTTTTACCAAAAAAATTCCCATTAGGTAAAGGTGTATGTTGCTATAACTTTCTTCAAAGATGGGGAAAATAAATCACAGTTAATATTGAAGAGGTTGACAGTGGCCCATTAAAATTTCTCTAACCTCACAACCAGAAGCTAATCTCACACACATGCATTGCAGAAAACTTATTTTCTGTGTTCATAGGAAACTTCTTTGTGGATTTAACTTTTTATTTAAATTATGAACTCCCAACATGCATTGGTACAAATGTGCTACTATTTCTAATGTTTGGCAATTAAAAAAAGTTGCCAGAGAAAATGCTTTTGTGAAGGTGATTTCAGAAAGATTTAACAACTTCTTGGTCAGTTATAAGGTAGTTTTCCACATACTGCTTAAAAAGTAATTTTAAAGAGTGAGAAAAAAATCACTCTGATTAGTTTAAATGCAACTTCATTTCACAAAATGTGAAGTTTACAGTCCATTCTTATTTTACATTCCTTCTCATGCTGGGGTATCAGCCAAGTCACAGCTCGATCCAATTCAGCCAATATCAGATATGGATGGTAAGAAAGGGCATTTCATTTCCATTTAGCACGGGCATGACTTCAGGCCAGGGTAACAAGTGTCAGAAAGCCCCGGCGTGGTTGGATCCACGCTGAAGAACCTGGGCTGCAGACCTTCAGTGTTCTGGCTCTAGGGATAGAACCAAGGAATGGTGCTGGCTAGATTTGTGCACTCTTAAACCTAACATTTTGGCAGAAAAACACAATTACTACAAAATGCTGAAGGGATTTCAAGAAATCTATTTTCAGTACATAAATACAACTGGTTTTATCATGCAAATGCTCAGCAGTTCATACCTAAGTCTGCTGTCGCTGACAAGAAGAGTCATTCTATCCCCCATTTAGCTTTCCTGCCGTTCTCTTGTAGATATACTTATTTCACAAGGAGTACAAAGCCACCAAATAGCCTCTATTATTGAATAAACTGGCTAGTGAACAGGTGTTTTCTCATTTCCTTCCACTGGATTTTTCTGAAAGAGCAGCTCAAGGACAGTGAGACAGCCCAGCCTAGAACAAGACAGAGTACAATATAGTACTCTCCCAAGATTTCCTCAAAACAGATAGGAGAAAAAAGTAGTCACACAATTCTGATTTAGAAATCTCTTAAGCCCTCTTCCCTCTAGAAATAGGACATGGATTCATCAGCATCCCACAAGTTTAAGATTGTGATCTTTGGCACAACACAGCACCATCTGTAGCTACAAGTTCAAAGAATTTTCTTCCTTCAGATTTCCACCAACATAACTGAAGTCCTCCTTACTGTGCTGCTGTGTCTGGAAAGCCACTCCAAAACACCTTCCATGGAAGTGATAAGATATTAAAGTCACTTTTACAGAGACATATGAAAACCTGGTTTAAACAACGTCAGAGTTGAAAGCCATGAGAACAGTCATCTCCTGGAATGGCTTACACTGGAAGACTCATTTTTCCTCTCCCTAATTTGTCTCTTTCATTCACTACATTACTTTATTTCTGCACCAAGCTACAGCAGAAACCCTAGAGACAACAGCTTCATTAACCGTACAGCTCTCATTCTCCAAATACCACCCATTAAATTGAGTAAGAATCCAATGAAAGACAGCATGTGAACATGTAATTAAAGACAATTATAATACATACTCACAGGGAGAATGGGGGGCAAATTAAAATTGAAGAAGTCACATGAATGCTGACAGTCCTAACTGATAAAAGAGAATAACCTAGAGCAGCTGTGTGAACTAGCAAGAGAGAAATGGAGCACGTGTTTGCTGTTACGGATTTCATGGCTACTTGCCAACACCTGACCAAGTCTGAGACTCAAGAATTCTGGATTCTCTTCCAGTTTCTTCAAGCAGTTCAAGACCTTTTGCATCTGCCTCTTCTAATGAAGTTTCTCCCTCTCAAATAATCCTCTTGGTTCAGTTCTTAGTGGTTTACTCGCTTCTATATTATGTCCCCGATTTCCCACTTCAGCTGAGCACAACAGGCCCATTCCTCAGCCATATCCAGAGCGCCCAATCACCTGATCTGACTTCAAACATTAATGCAGCCTCACTCCAGTCCAACCATTTCCTCTGTTGATAATACAACTTGAGTTTCTTTGGAGTAAATGAATGTCCCATCTTTCAGGAATCCTAGTAACATCCAAGCATTCAGATCAAGTAAAAAGCCAGCCTCCAAAAACAAGAGAGTGCAGGAAAATAAAACCCATCTCCCACCATGCTTACTGTTCATAATTCACATCACAGTATCTTAGGAAATAAACTTTAAAAAATAAAAAGATAAATACTTCAGGTTTTTTAAAATTTCACCTGAAAGCCTAATGGCACAACAGAGATAAAATTAGAATCTCAGTTCCCACAACTACAGTCAGCATCCTTATTGATGCACATGATTACAGAAGGGCTTCCACTACACTCAGTGGCAGCTGCTGCTTTTTCTGTAACTTCATTTACCTGTGGTAGTAAAATTCATAAAACACAGACCAGGCTCCTACTATGATGCCTACTAATTTAACACATCCCCAAGAAAAAAAAAAAAAAAGAACAGAAACTGTGCCTGAGGAGAAAGGAACAGAACACCAAGCAGAGGTTTCAGTGTAATTTCACAGAAGCTGGATAAAGATGTAATGACTTGAAACAAGTCAAAGACTGTTTTTCCAGGAGTCACTGGAGAAGAACTGTATTTCTCTGCAATGGGTAGTGGTGCTGTGAAGCAGCCTGTGTATGCTGATGGAGAGCTGCTCACACCCTTGAAGAACAGAGAGGGAAAAAGTTTAGAAGTACAAACAACCAGGAAATGGAGCTGCCTTTGTATAAAGGACAAAGAAACCTTAATATTGAGAAGGAACAACTAGGAAAACTAACCTCAGGGACTTCAACAGACAAAAGGAAATATGTTTTACCTGATACCGAGTGCAGACCCACCCCATAAATAGCTTGTTAATTACTATCTTGATAATTCTAATCCCAGCTTGTTTTTCAGTTCAACCAAAAGCTAAGTCTACAGACAGCAGTAAACCAAAATACACACAAATTATCTACAAAAATGGGGATGCTGCTATTACTTCGAACAGTAAGTACAATGGGCAAATGAAAACTTGAAAATAATCTCAGTGAGACTGTGTGGCTTCCAGTGAAACATGAATTTCAGTACCAGTCAGCTTAGCCTCCATGTGTATCTCCATTCAGGAATGAAGCTTTGGTATAATACTAGATAATGCTATAAAAATCAAGCCAATATTTTGTTGTTTGCAGGGGGTTTCCCCCCAAAACATGAAATGCTAGTGATTATTAGGAAAGCTAAACAAAAGAGAAGCCATCACTGGACCACAGTCTAAACCCAGTTTGTCAGCATCTTGAATACTGTGTTAAATTCTGATCACCTCATCCACAAGGATACAGGGGAAAAAAATATGGGAAAAATACAATGAGCAACAGCAATGACAAAATCATGCAGCACCAGCTAATTCATTTAAAAGCCATGACTACAACTCTTCACAGTCACCCGTGGCACAGAGAGCAGTTCAGTATCACTGTACACTCTAATATGTGAGCCAGTACTTATCAAAATGAATTTGTAATTTAAAACAAAAGGAAGCAGTTTGCTTGCAATGGGAGATAAACCCACTGTACTCCTTGCCAAAAGATAAGTGAAAGCTAAATATTACACTAGGGGCTAGGCAAGTTCATGGAATAACAATCAAATGAGGGTAGCCAATTATGTACAACCCCACATCTGGTTCTAGAAATTCATGAAATGAAGATAGGGATATTAAGGGCAATATCATAAATACTTGGGCTACTGTGCTTACTGCAGTAAACAGGAGAATGATGTATGGTCCTTAAGCCTGATTAGGGCCAGACATGTTCTTCTGGCTTCATGTGGGCTACAAAGTTTAATGTAGTCTGGTAGTTATGAACTCAGACAAGGATGAAAAGTTTAATCCATAATTAGCATCAGTTCCTGCCTCAAGGGAAATGCAGACTGAGGTCCCACTTCAACCCCAAATTTCCCTACATGAGGTAGAAACCAAAAAAATAAACAATTTGCAGCTTCTGTAGTTTGCTAGTATTTACAAATCACCAAGCAAAACCATCTTTGTGCACCAAATGGCTGCTTTCTTAGCGCTTGCCAACCAACAGAACAACTTGTCCTAATCTGAAAAAAACCCACACAATTTTCAGGGCAAAGAGCTTTGTCTGATCTATCTAAAAAACCCTATAACTCTTTTGGAACCATAAGAAAACAGTTCGTCAGTTTGCTTGCCTTCTGTTTTAGATGCTCTTTTATTTTTTTGAAGTGAGTACAGAATTACTCCAAAACACATTGTTGGTTGAAAGGAAAGCCCAGCAAAGCTGCCTTCCTCAAACATTTAAGCATGGCCTTGAAGACTTATGTCATCCTGACTACTGCACACCTATTGTGTAGGTTCTCCAAAAAAAACACCAGAAGGTAGAAGATTCCTATGACAATAGAGTATCTCTTTAGGTCAAAATTGTATTTAACCAGCTCTACTCTCCCTTCTTCTAAATAAAGGTTGGTCATCTGGAGTCTTCTTCTCTAGGCAGATGTGGAAGAACTATGCTGGCTTGATAAAGTTCTGGATTGCTGAAGGAAAACTGCAGGCTGAATTGAATCTCTGCATTTCTACTTCCTTTTCCCTGTATTTTTGTGTAACCTAGCAACATAACGAACTAAAGACATCCTCTGTAAAAGTTTCCTACTATTAACTCAATGTAATAGAAGAAACAACTTATGGATACCTCAAAAACAAGTAAGAGAGATGAACAATGGTTTTTTTTGACAACTCTGTAACATTAAATTCCTAATTTAGCTGGTATTCTGACCACACAGAAAAAAAGGGATACCTAAGAACCCCACATTCTTTAAATTTAGAAACTACCTTCAGTAGTTAATGCTTCACTGTATCCATACAAATATTACTTTTCGTAGTGGATAAGCAAAACCCAATATTCTTAAATCACACCTTAATATTTGAAAACGGAGAAACCAGAAATAGACTGTGCTGGTTCATTTCACCCAGCAAACCTTACTACACGCTTCTCACATTTTAACCCTGTTATTTGCCTCAATTGCTGCCTGCTGGGAAGTTCCCTTTGTTTCAGTCAGCTGAGACAGTCTCTCATTAGGCTCATTTCTTTCACAGCAAAACATCTGCAATCTTGACAATTGTTCCTGACATTTTCTGTAGGTGTAGTACCACAATAACTTTTTCAGTGAGCATTCCTTAATAGTCACTAATTACATCAAATTAGCTTTCCTTTGTTTCTGCTTAGAATTTCTCGATGTAATTTAAGATCTAATATCAACCAGCATGGTTAATTTGTGAAGAGTCCCCAGCCAGTATCTCAACTGTGATCTTTTAATTACAACCTAATCACACACACAAAAAAGGAGAAGTGTGACCTCTTTTACACCTTTTTCAACTGAGACAAACCAGTTTATTACTCCAACTTTGGCTTTAAGCCTTAAACACACCACCACTTTTGCTGTGCAATGATCATCAGAGGATGGTGCATACAGCTTCTTAGATGTAAAGCATCTTAGAATGTTTTGCTAACCAGATTCAGTCAACAAAACAAATATCTCATCAGGGAGGCATTCACTGAATTATTCAGACTGAAATTTGCCTTCTCCAATTATTAGTAACAAATCTGATCAGACAGAACACAGCCAAACTGAAAGTCTTCTGCTTTCATGTGAGCATCCTCTGCCAACTGAGTCTATAACTATTATTTAAATAGTAAATGGCCTAAAATCTTCTACATAGATTTTAAGAAAGCAACCTTCGCTGTGAAAGCTAACTTTGTGCAAATGGACTGATTCATGTTTTCCATCGTTTTTAGTTCAGTAAAACAATGCTGAACCTGCTATTGTGAAGCTGCTCTCCAGCATGCTGCATCCCATCATCAGAGGCTGTTATCCAGAACTACATGCTCAACACTTTCCTTGGTGTGACTCACTTAAATTTCAGATGAAGCAGCAACTCACCAGCTGCCTGCAAGCACCAGCTCTGTCAGTATTCTCTGTACTTGCCCTACAGACTGGTGCCAGCAGCACTGATCTGATTTTCACTGCAGCACAGCGGTACAGATTGCACAGAGCAAGTTATCTGATGAGTTAACAAACTTTCTCTGCATTTCCCAACTACCCTGAGTACTTCCTGTCACCTTAACTACAGCTGCAGGGTCACAGCCAACAAAACCAGTGTGTCCCTGAGCTTGGAGAAGTGCAGCTAATAATCATAGATGAAATCTTCTGTTACCTCTCCTTTACAAATTCAGTATTCACACTCACTGATCCTGTTAAGTTTTAAGGTTCAGAGTGTGATGCCACTGTCTGGGTAGATACTGGTCACTACACATTCTTTCACGAGTTTAGATCTCAGCAAGTCTTGTCTGTCTCACTGCTTCATATCAGCATAATACCACCTTAACAGTATTTCCCTTACAGCAAAGTTCACACACAAGCCTTATTTTGAGAACTCTTTATAGCTCAAAAATCCCAACGTTTCCTCTGCTGAGCCCTCTTATTTCAGTTTGCGTAATTTATCTTTACTTCAGAAATCGAAGCTGCAGCCTGGGCATCTGAACATTGTTCCTCTGAAACGCACACAGTTCAACACATCTTGAACTCCGTTTTCTTGCCTAGCTCACACTACTGCTCCTGTGATTTCATCCCTCTGTTTCACAATATTTTGTTCCCCTTGCAAATGATTTCTAATAACTACAGAAATGAATTTGCATATTCCCTATTTTTTTCCTTACTAATACCTCACAGTCCAGTGCTAGAATCAAATTTTTTTTTAACTGCTGACTGAAAACACAACTATTGCATGTAAACACACACAAATATAGTGGTTTTGGGAATGGTCATACTGTAAAATGCAGGTATGAAGTCAAAAATCCACCATAGGAAGAAAAAAATCCTAAAGACTCCAAACAAAAAAGGCCCAAACTGAAATGAAACAAGTCTTCCTCTTACTTCTTTTACATTACTGCAACCACCTACTCAAGAATTAGCAGGATGTATTACTTTCCAAAAGATCCTTTATGTCCTGGTGAGCTCCAGAGAAATTCAGATCCACCTGGGTCACAACTGGCAGGAAGCATGAAGCTTTTAAAAGGCCTGCCACAAGGTTTGTAAGTCATTCTCTTAAATAATGGAGGTACAACAAGATTCAGATCCCACACTTATGTTACTTTAATTCTTTCTTGAAAGAAGTCGCTTCCACAGCTGTTAAGAGAGTCATCAGACAAAGTTTGATTAATTTCACATAACTAACAAGCTTAGGGCACAACACCCCAAATAATTTAAATTGTGCCAAAACTCTTTCAAAGAAGAAACAGAAATATACACTGTCACAGGTTTCAACTATATTTTTGGGTGGTTTTAAGAAAAAATAGGAACACTGTCCATTTTTAGATTGTCATGTCTCTACAGTTGACAGAAGAGTTTTTCTTTATCATACCACAAACCTTGTTAAGTTTAAGAGCTTCAGAACGAAAAGATTTTTACAGAATTTTTACAGATTTTTTTACCTGAACATAAACTGAAACACTCTGCTTCAAACTGACTCAAGAGCATCCAAACAAGATGTGCTCCCATAAAATAACATCTGTTTAATAAATCACACACTGAAATTCAGTCAAATTATGTTCTGTGGGTGCAGACTGACTGAACCTCAGCAGCCACCCAGTTTGTGTCCAAATGTCCTTGTTTTCATTAGTTTCTCCTCTTCCCTCAAGCATGGATGTCTGCTGCACAGAGCTTCAGCTCTCAGGCTGCTGCTACACGCAGCAGCACAAGCCCTCATTTGTTATGTCCCTACATNAAGCCTTAAACACACCACCACTTTTGCTGTGCAATGATCATCAGAGGATGGTGCATACAGCTTCTTAGATGTAAAGCATCTTAGAATGTTTTGCTAACCAGATTCAGTCAACAAAACAAATATCTCATCAGGGAGGCATTCACTGAATTATTCAGACTGAAATTTGCCTTCTCCAATTATTAGTAACAAATCTGATCAGACAGAACACAGCCAAACTGAAAGTCTTCTGCTTTCATGTGAGCATCCTCTGCCAACTGAGTCTATAACTATTATTTAAATAGTAAATGGCCTAAAATCTTCTACATAGATTTTAAGAAAGCAACCTTCGCTGTGAAAGCTAACTTTGAGCAAATGGACTGATTCATGTTTTTCATCGTTTTTAGTTCAGTAAAACAATGCTGAACCTGCTATTGTGAAGCTGCTCTCCAGCATGCTGCATCCCATCATCAGAGGCTGTTATCCAGAACTACATGCTCAACACTTTCCTTGGTGTGACTCACTTAAATTTCAGATGAAGCAGCAACTCACCAGCTGCCTGCAAGCACCAGCTCTGTCAGTATTCTCTGTACTTGCCCTACAGACTGGTGCCAGCAGCACTGATCTGATTTTCACTGCAGCACAGCGGTACAGATTGCACAGAGCAAGTTATCTGATGAGTTAACAAACTTTCTCTGCATTTCCCAACTACCCTGAGTACTTCCTGTCACCTTAACTACAGCTGCAGGGTCACAGCCAACAAAACCAGTGTGTCCCTGAGCTTGGAGAAGTGCAGCTAATAATCATAGATGAAATCTTCTGTTACCTCTCCTTTACAAATTCAGTATTCACACTCACTGATCCTGTTAAGTTTTAAGGTTCAGAGTGTGATGCCACTGTCTGGGGAGATACTGGTCACTACACATTCTTTCACGAGTTTAGATCTCAGCAAGTCTTGTCTGTCTCACTGCTTCATATCAGCATAATACCACCTTAACAGTATTTCCCTTACAGCAAAGTTCACACACAAGCCTTATTTTGAGAACTCTTTATAGCTCAAAAATCCCAACGTTTCCTCTGCTGAGCCCTCTTATTTCAGTTTGCGTAATTTATCTTTACTTCAGAAATCGAAGCTGCAGCCTGGGCATCTGAACATTGTTCCTCTGAAACGCACACAGTTCAACACATCTTGAACTCCGTTTTCTTGCCTAGCTCACACTACTGCTCCTGTGATTTCATCCCTCTGTTTCACAATATTTTGTTCCCCTTGCAAATGATTTCTAATAACTACAGAAATGAATTTGCATATTCCCTATTTTTTTCCTTACTAATACCTCACAGTCCAGTGCTAGAATCAAACTTTTTTTTTAACTGCTGACTGAAAACACAACTATTGCATGTAAACACACACAAATATAGTGGTTTTGGGAATGGTCATACTGTAAAATGCAGGTATGAAGTCAAAAATCCACCATAGGAAGAAAAAAATCCTAAAGACTCCAAACAAAAAAGGCCCAAACTGAAATGAAACAAGTCTTCCTCTTACTTCTTTTACATTACTGCAACCACCTACTCAAGAATTAGCAGGATGTATTACTTTCCAAAAGATCCTTTATGTCCTGGTGAGCTCCAGAGAAATTCAGATCCACCTGGGTCACAACTGGCAGGAAGCATGAAGCTTTTAAAAGGCCTGCCACAAGGTTTGTAAGTCATTCTCTTAAATAATGGAGGTACAACAAGATTCAGATCCCACACTTATGTTACTTTAATTCTTTCTTGAAAGAAGTCGCTTCCACAGCTGTTAAGAGAGTCATCAGACAAAGTTTGATTAATTTCACATAACTAACAAGCTTAGGGCACAACACCCCAAATAATTTAAATTGTGCCAAAACTCTTTCAAAGAAGAAACAGAAATATACACTGTCACAGGTTTCAACTATATTTTTGGGTGGTTTTAAGAAAAAATAGGAACACTGTCCATTTTTAGATTGTCATGTCTCTACAGTTGACAGAAGAGTTTTTCTTTATCATACCACAAACCTTGTTAAGTTTAAGAGCTTCAGAACGAAAAGATTTTTACAGAATTTTTACAGATTTTTTTACCTGAACATAAACTGAAACACTCTGCTTCAAACTGACTCAAGAGCATCCAAACAAGATGTGCTCCCATGAAATAACATCTGTTTAATAAATCACACACTGAAATTCAGTCAAATTATGTTCTGTGGGTGCAGACTGACTGAACCTCAGCAGCCACCCAGTTTGTGTCCAAATGTCCTTGTTTTCATTAGTTTCTCCTCTTCCCTCAAGCATGGATGTCTGCTGCACAGAGCTTCAGCTCTCAGGCTGCTGCTACACGCAGCAGCACAAGCCCTCATTTGTTATGTCCCTACATCTTCAGTAGAACCCAGAATCACTCAATCCTCTCTGCCCCAGCCCATAAGAGCAGCATACAAATTGCAAAATAAATCTCATTAAAAGAGCTGCAAGCTGAAGATTCATTTGCCACACCAGCAAATCCACTGCTGCTTTTTTGATATGTGTGGGCTACTGGTTACATGGAGAGAGATGAAGACTTAACATTTATTTTTGAGACTTTCCTGTATTAACTGGGTAGTCTGAATTATTAGACTGATAAAAACACTAACAGGACCAACAGTAAATTCTTGGCCTTGTATACATATGGTGAGTCCCTTTTGGTCCATAAAAAGAGACACAACAGAAGTAGGGAAAGTAAATCCTTTCCAATTTCAAGATGCTTTAACTCCTTTTGAAAGCTTCACTTGGAATTGATATTTTAGGGGAAAACACTGGAGATAAACATGCCAGCCAAACAAAGGTGATAGCTAAGGACGTCTGCTGTTCACTGCAAGGCTCGACACAGGACAGTCATGGAAAGGTTTTCACCACAGAGGACTGGAGTTAGAAATGTTGCAGTTATGTAGAACCAGCCTAGAGAGCCAGGTCACAATGCCAGCTCTTGACATGAAATTTAGACAAATGTATTATTTTATAGATTTATGAACTACATCAGATCACCACTCATGAGTTCTCTAAACTAGAAAGCTGCAATCAGAAAATTTCTTTTTTTTTCCCCATGAGGCTTAAATCTATTTTGAGATTCAAAAAACTATTAGAAAAAATATCTATTTAACTAAGTACTAGGAGACCAACTAAAGAAATCAAATCAGATTATCAGACAGAATTCAGCATGTGAGTTAGCTGTGTTCAGAGAATGCAGGTCTAAGTTTCTGAACTAAGTCACACAAAAGCAGTATCAAAAAAGACAAACAAAATAAAAAGAAAAAACACCACCTTAGGTCAATAAAATAAGAAACAATCATCTCATTCATGCTCTTGTGTAGTGGTAGCTTTTAGACTTCTGCTTAAAAATACCCCAAGACTAGAGAACATCCTGCATAAAAAGAATGTAGCCAGAAGAAGGCACAAAAAAAGAGTGTCTTTTATCATTTGAATTTTACCACATTTCAGATTGAAAATATTCACTGCTAAATTTAACATTCTGCTTCTTCTGAAGCCAAAAGATGATTCAAAAACTGTAAGAAGATAAATGGGGCCAACCTCACCATGGTAAGCCAAATTTGTTTAAAAACTTTATATACATGAGGTAGCATCTTAACACATATTTGGTAGGAGAGAACTTAATGTTCTGCTCTCAGTGCTTCACTTACTGATCATTCCAACAAAGCCTCAAGAACCTCTTTTTGATAAGGAAAAAAATTTCAGAATGTGATAAATAGATCTGCTCACTATTTATAGTTTGGAGATGCTGTAAATACTGTGAGCAAGATTGTGCAGATTAACATCAAACATCTCTCAGCAGAGGGTTACATGTCACAGCTCTAAAAAGAATCAAAGTCATCAAGAGGAAAAGAAATTATGTTATTTAATTTTTGCTTTAAAATAAAGTTCCTTAAGGATCTGCCTGGGGACCCTAAACAGCATCATGAATTGTGAAAGCCTGTAGCCTGGGTGAATTCTTCCAGCAGATGATGCTCCACACTATTCAAAATAAAGCATTAGACACATTTGGAAGTACTTCCCAAACAGCATGGTTCTTTCTCAAATAGCAGCCTACCTGCTCCCATGGAACTCAAAATTAACAAAGTCCCCATTAATTCAATAAGGGCTGCACATAACCCAGCAGAGTCCCAACTCCAAATTTATCAATCTATTTGATCTCGAATTTCAAAAAACTTGCAAAATCCCAACAAGTACATCTCCTCAGCAAAGCAAGACAGTACAAATATACTTTAGCAAGAAGGTCTGGCAAGCTTAATCACCAAGACAGATGCCTCAGTCATTACCCAGAATCAACATAAAATATACAAAATGCCCTTCCCAAAGCTTCTGTGCAAGTGTGGTAATAAACCATGCAAACCTCTTCCACAAAACTACTCTTTCAGGACAAAATTATTCAATCAGAGGAATGTTACTAGGATTCCTGTGCAGAAGAGTAGATCAAGTTGTAATGACTTCCAGTGCCATATCAGCTTCCATTCCAAATAAAATATATCAATAACCCTTTCTTCAGTAAGTAAAACCCACATCTTGCTGCACATTTATGCAATAAATACCCCAAATCCTGAAAATCCTCTCAGATCTGCATTTCTGTCCAAGACAAGGACTCACAGGGGAGCAACAAATATATTCTTATTAGCTACAGTTCTTATCCTTGATCAAGAAAAAATCAAATATACATTTCAAGCCAATACAGTAATTTTTTTTTTTTTTTAAAGTTATTTGGAGAACTCAAAATGAAAACTTCTCTTTGCCTAAAGTCCTCTAACAGGGACAAAGTCAGTTCTACGTTTACAGAAGTACAAGGCTGGTTCTGTTACCCAGTAAATCTGTTGCTGGCAAGAAGGAAACAAGTTTTAACAGTAGTGAAACCACTGAATTAAGTACAAAATGTCAAAAAAATCCACATGCATCTAGTTCAGCTCAAGACTGGAAATGAGGCAGAATACATGGAAACCTTTTACATGTGCTTTTTAGACCAAGTCCAAGTACTCTTGCTTTGCTTCATATTCTTTTTCCCCCACTAGTAGTTTCTAATAAGCTAACCTGTATTTTCTGCATCACCTAGTCATTTTTACAGAATCTGATAATTCTGAAGACACAGTTCACATGCAACTGTAAAATATTAACTCCTATTACACCTAATTAAGTAGCTTTTAGACTCAGCCAAAACTCAATTGTATTTTTCAACTACCTGTGAATCTTATATTGTTCCTAGCTTATATTCATTTTATCAGCATAGCTTTGTAGGTTACCTGAAAAAAATAGCAACATATCAAGTATCTTCAAGGATATTAGCTCTATTATTTCAAGCGCTGTAGCAAAATTCATTTTTAAACACCCCGAAAATTACCAAAAAAGCAACACATTTAACACTGCCTAGTGACTGAAGAAGCCTTACAAAGTCAGTGTGCATGTCAGAGCTGTTCACGAACGAGAGAGACCTTTCACGCCACGGAGCTTGTTTCCAATCCCAGCACTGACAGTCTGCCTGAATCGAAAACAGCAGGACAAATAATAATTGGGTATCTGCTTGCATATTAATGACCAATATTCTCTCTGCAAAAATGAAACCGTGCTATTTCAATCCCAAAGTTACAGTGTGTTTGAAGCCTGGCAGTCTCGGCAGCTGCAGAGCAGCACCAACACTGCAGACACCACGGAGCACACCAGAGCAGCGCTGACTGGCGCCACTGAACATTGCTTCAAAAGCTCATAAAACATTCCCACATAACGACACATATTTTCTTCCTGCAAATTCAAACAGCTGGTTCTCACTGATACACAGCTTTGTCAGTGCCGAGTTAAAGAAATCCTGCACGTGATCACAGGGAAGCTCTGCTTTCACCATCCTAGTCAGCAGTAAACAAAGGAAAGTGAACACACACATTGGGTTTACCTTACACAAGTCACAGAATATTCCAAGTTGGAAAAGACCCAGAAGGATTATAAAATCCAGCTGTTAAGTGAATGGTCCTTACAGGGGTCAATCCTACAACCTTGGCATTATTAGCATCATGCTTGAACCAATGAAGCCTTTAAGATCTGCCTTTCCTCTAGGAGCATTCCACTTCTGCATAAGGTGCCAAAATTTCACTAAGTCCCTAACAAAGCCTGTATGTTCATCAATAAGCACTAAAAACAAATAAACATTTGAAAAGCATCTAGACTTGATCTGCAAACAGATCATTAAAACTAAATATACTAACAGTATTAGATGTAGGCAGCTAACACAGTTTATTTTTGTTACGGACTGGGGGAGAGGTGTCCTGCGTGTGGCAATTCCACTGATGCTTCTGGAGTTGAGAGAAGCATGTCGCCCAACAACCTCTCTCGTGTTAATTCCAAAGTGAAACTTGAAGTACATTAACCGCTACGAAAGTATCTGCCAACTTCTATCATAGCTCTGACCATGGGTATCACAACAGAGAAAGAAGACAGTGACATCACAGGCTTTCATTCAGTATAAAAATCAACTGTTTCCTTTGTTTCCCTTTCATGGTGCTGCAGCTAAAAAGTCTATTACTTAAAAATAAATAAATAGTATTTTGTCTCACCATAATTTCAAATATTCAGAATGGTTTCAGAGGAAGCAGTGGATTTTAGCAGAGGTTCTTTATAACTTCAGCAAACTCCTCTTTCACTGATTTTGAAGTTTTTTGACTGACTTGTGACCAAAAGAACAAATGGAGAAAAGGGGTTGCTTTCAGACTGCAAAAAAAACCTATCACTCTCACTAGGTTGTAATCAGTGTTCTTTCCCACTTAGAGGGAGTCATGTTAACTTTGAAACAGGCATTTCACCTTTTCAGGGGTAAACACTCAACTACCTCTTGCTTCACCATGAACATCTTGTCCTGCAACGATTTTAGTTTTCATGACATGAGCAAGCTCATCTCCAGCTCTCACCCTATTCTTCATAATGCAGACTGGCTAGAGAATGTACAAGATTATCTGAAGTGTTACTCAGCACACCAGAAAAGCCTCCCTTTGACTGGATATGGTACAAGTTAATCTCTCAATAAGGGAAGACACTGAGGGTGCACAAAGTCTGGTTATTTCAGAATTCCTTCCATCTATGCAAAGCCAATGCATGCATCACCTTGTTGAGCCAAAACCAACATGCTACACATATTTTACCAAATAATCTTAATAAGAGTGAAAAAGCACAAATTATTTAGGATCAAACTGTAAAAGAATATATTATCTGGGATTATATCTGTTGAGTTCATTTGTGTTTTTTACACAGAAGTAAAGCAAGTATTCACAAATATTTTCCGTGAAATAAAAGCATCTAGCTGTGATAAAGTGGATTCAGATTAATCTTCCTATCCCCTTATAACTTCTCCTTCCCTCATTACATGGTAACCTACTAGGAAACTGGTCACTAAAAGAACAGGAAAAACATAAGGACTGATGCAGATGATCCTTTCACATGCTTATTAGCATTCCAGACAGAGCATAGGAATCCTCAGCATGACCTGTTGTGTTTTTATAATCCTCTAAAAGAAAGCAGTCAGCATTTCAAGCCTTTCCAAAAGCTTTTTATAATGAAACATGTCAAATATCTTAATAAATTTTCCAGCTCTGTATAAAAATTCTTCTCAACAGTGCATACAGCAAGAACATCAATGACAACAGTTAGAGGTGCAAAGGTTTTTTTGTTACTTTTCTTCTCAAGGCACTATTTTTTTCCCCATTTATGAATTTTTCCTGTCTGCAAATTAAGTCTATGATCTAAAAGCTAAAGAATCAAAAGGCCCAGATTTTTATATCAGGCTTTCTTACAAACATCTGCTTAGAAAAAAAGCTTTTATTTGTTTGACACCATTCAAGTGTTCAAAAGAAAAACAGCAACATTTGCTCTGCAAGGTGAACTGAGCACAGAGTTTGCTAATATCATTCTGCGTTTTAGCGAGCCAGAAAGTTAAGTTGAAAATTAATAAAATTGGCCTTAAAACCTTTGAACATTCCATCTGTCTGGAGACAGAGCACAGCAAAGGTACTGCAGTGTCATAACAGTGGGATCAGAGTCAGATGAAGACTCTTGGCAGCTGCCAACAGAAATAAAATGCTTCTTTCAACATAATAAGCCAACACATCTATATATTTTCTTAAAACCAGGATATTTTATTTTAACGTGTTCAGTCACATATCTGTGGAAAAACAAAGCAAATCCATGTTATGGCAAAAATAAATTTGCAATCCATAGGAGATTTGGCTATTCGTGAAAAGCTATTTCCTTTCCAAAATGCAAACTGATTAAAGACAAAAATGGATATTATTTGTGATATCTGCATGATGATGAAGGTGATGCTCTTTAGTAACTGGATTTAGACAACTAACTCATTTCATGTAGGCCATTAGACAGATGGTCACAACTTTCAATCACGTCCAGCCTCACGGCAGTTCAAACTCAGGACCAAGAGGTAAAAAGCTTTGTATGCCATTAATAATCTCCATGCCATCTGTTCTCTGTAAATGGAGACACTCTAGGACGATTCTCAACATATTTTTTATTACAATATTTATTTCAAATCTTTCCAGAAGCTCACTATTTACCACATCAAGTTCTCTTCATTTGCCAAGTATTAATTTGTCACATCGGAATCAGCTATGAAAACACATGAGTTGCTTCTAGTGAACAAACTTTAACTGGCATAGCACCCTAGAACTGAATGGCCTTTCCCATGCCTTGGTTGAGAAGTATGTATTGTTCAAGAGCTTTCTCAAAATTTTAAATAAAACATCACTTACATTTTGCTGATGTCACAGATGTGCTACATTTGAACACACAAATTCTGGAAAATGCTTTAATAGGAAAACAATTGAAATTAAACCATTGTGCTAAATACCCTCAACAGCACTTATGGATTTTAACTTCCTGATGAGGTGACCTTGGCCAGCTACCAGCCACCCACCCAGCTGCTCCCACTCCTCCTCCTCATCAGTGGAGAAGATAAGATGGAAAAGCTTGTGCATCAAGATAAAGGCAGAGATCATTTACTAATTACTATCACTAAAAAATAGACTGTTCTTGGCGAAAATTAACTTATTACCAAATAGAGTTGCACAGTGAGAAACAAAGACCAAGACTAAAACACATTGCCCCGCTCCACTCCCTCATTCCTGACTCCTCTATCTCCACCCTCCCTGGGTGGAATGGACAGCAGTTTAAGGTCAGTCCCCAGCTCCTCTTTGCTGCTCCTTCCTCCTCATGCTTTTCCTTTGCTCCACCATGGGACCTTCCCACTGGATGCGGTCCTTTGGGATAAAAATGTTCCTTCTGGGCCCCTCCATGTAATGCGGGTTTTTGCTCTGCTGTGGTCCTGTCCACAGGCTGCCAGGGAATGTTTGCCCTACCACACTTTCACTGGGAACTGCAGAGGACTCCCTGCTCCTGCAGCTCAATCTCCTGCTCTCCCTGTCCCCGTGGGGCTCTCAGGGCTGTTTCTCACTTTTTTCCCTTCACCACCAGGCAGTGCTGCCCTCCCTTAACCCGGCTGTCCCCAAGGCATGACCACAGTGGCTGTGAGCTCAGCTGTGCCCTGGGTCGGGAGGTCAGCTGGGACCAGCACTGTCCAGCACAGGGCAATCCCGGCCACCCAGCAGCCCCTGGACACCCACACCCTGTGTGCTGTGACTCAGGCTCCTATGTCTCATATCACCAGCTCAACCTTAAGTTTCTCAGCATTTCTGTAAGACTAAAAATTCATCCTAACGAGAATCAAGTGATATTGAAAGTGCAGCGCTTGTTGTTTCCCTTTTCCTTCTTTTCATTTCTCCCCAAGCTTCCACACAAGTTCACCACTGGCAGCTTGTTCCACAGATAGGAACAAATTCTTCCGCGGCAATGCCACCTCAAAGCCTGAAGAAATCTGAGGTGCAAACCCCTGTGCTGCTCCCAGGTGGCAGACAGGGCAGGCTGTCCCCAGCCCTGTGGAGAGGCAGGGGCTGGGCACCCAGCCTGGCAGAGCCAGCTCCCCAAGGCACTCAGGGTCACAAGCAGGCAAAACGATTGCAGGGCAGCTGTGACATGCTCAGGCTCATCTGAACTAAATACTCCACTGACAGAGGGTTTAACTCCACATAGCCTTTTCCTCTCTGCTGGCAGGGATCTGAGGTCCTGATAAAGGCTGACAGATCCAAGTGCCATAATCCACAGATGCTGGCAGCAAAAGCAGAGGTAGGGCTTTTAGGAAAACACAGCCACTTCCACGCACTTCCAGATCTGGACAAGTGTTGCAATGAGGTAGGACTCTCCTTCCCTAGTTGTCTTTTGCCCTTGTTACCTCCTGTCATTCCTTAAAAAGTTATTTCTCAGCAATTTTGGCATGTGGAAAAATAAGACACCACTTTAAGAACTGGCAGAAGCAAATTATACAGAAATGAAACCCCAGAACCAGGCATCCAGTACAAAAAGGTTGAAAAACTACCCACTAGGAAGCAGCTGAGAAAAGTGACAAAGAGGTTTTCCTGTATTTATGTCAAAGCAAGCAAATGACCTCTCCATGACCAAAAGCAACTGCCCAATATCAAACAACTTATGCAAAATGTATCTCCAGGACTGAAATATACTTTTCCCCCACATCATCCAGTAATACTTCACTGAAAAGGCAGAGAAACTAAAGGAAGACCTTAAACCTCAGCGAACGCACTTATTTTCCCAACTAGCCTCCCTGATTTCATGTTACAGTCCCTGCCATTTTTTGCCTCACCAGCTTTTCAGAGATGACTTTCATTGAGAAAACCTCTGTGGAACAACGAAGGCAATGCAATCTTGCATATATGTGAGAGTGGAGAAAAAAATGATTGTCGAAAACAAGTGTAAAGTGGTAGAACACTATGAAGGAAAAAATAAATCCACACATGCTAAACTTAAATTCTTCTAAAGAGAAGCAGGTATAAAATTTTTCATTGAGTTTGAAAATGAAGCAATATGAAATATAACCATCTACTACTAGACTGCTGTTATTTTAGGTTAAAGTTTTGCTTCTCAGAAGAGGCAGTACACAAGATAAATAAATCTCAACAGTTTTCTGTGAAATCCAGACACATTCATATGTCATGATTTCTTCTTTTTTGGAATGGGCAGTATCGCTTCTTGAAAAAGCTTATTTAAATCACTTTTCATAATATTGTAGAAAGAGCAGATGTTTTCCGAAATGCTGGCAAACCCAGAGAGACATGGCCATGATGCAGACCAAGGGCCCCAGTCCTGTTGCAGAGTCACATGTCCTATTATAAAGCTGTCTTACCAGGCAAAAGGAATGGAGAAACAGAGCAACACTACATCCCCCTTAATCCACCTTCATATCATCACTTGATCTTCCAAACAGCAGCTGTGGAAACAGTGAGCCTACTTGTGATTATCCTTCATGTTACAGCTTCAAGCATTCACATCTGGAGTTCCAGCATAACTGTGTCCTAATAAGCAGTGTGCCCCACTTACTCTCACAGGGGATACAGCTCCTGTCCAGAGGCTGTGACAATCTTCTACACAAAACTAGTTTTTCATGGTTCTTTTCTGTGATTGCCAGCCCCCCATTTTGTTTTGTATTTCAAAATACAGTTTTTTCTTGTTCTTATCCTCACAGAACAGTGGTAGAGGATCACAGAAGCCACCAAACCGGCTCAGAAAAACAACACACCATATTTCCTGATGTACATTCAGGTCTCACAACACTACCCACACAACTGATTTTGGCAGTTTTATCAAGCTACCACCTTTTGGAAAACAACTGGCCAGAGCTAAGCAAATACCTGCCTGTATTGGGTTTGCGTGGCAAGGGTTTGGTAGCCAGCGGTGCTACAGGGGTGGCTGCTGTGAGGAGCTTCCAGAAGCTTCTTCCCCCATGTGTGACAGAGCCAACACAGCTCCAAGGCAGACCCACTGTGGTCAAGGCTGAGCCCATCAACA
This sequence comes from Platysteira castanea, assembly GCA_013397175.1. NCBI lineage: Eukaryota > Metazoa > Chordata > Aves > Passeriformes > Platysteira > Platysteira castanea. Next base: position 195,091 of record VYXC01011355.1, on the reverse strand, counting down.
AGAGCAGCACCTCTGAGCTAACAGATTGGAGAAGGAGGGGGAAAACCTGCACAAATAGAATCAGCTGTGGGAGAGAGCAGTGGGACTGAGGAACAGCTCTGCAGACACCAAGGGAAGGAGGGGCAGGAGCTGCTCCAGGTGCCAGAGCTGAGCATCCCCTGCAGCCTGTGGTGAGACCATGGTGAGGCAGCTGTGCCCCTGCAGCCCAGGGAGGATCACAGGGATGCAGAGATCCACCTGCAGCCCAGGGAGGACCCCACACCAGAGAAGGTGGATGCTCAAATCAGGTGGGAACACAGGAAAAAATGGGAATAAGCTGAAATAAAGGAGGTCCAAACTGGCTGTAGTGAGAATCTCCCTCCTCCTGAGGGCAGGCAGGCAGCAATGCAGGTTGCCCAGAGAGCCTGTGCAATCACAGTCCTTGGAGGCTTTCAAGCTCCTGCTGGATCAAGAGCTGAGTAACCCGGTCAGACATTACAGCTGATGCTGCTTGGAAAGCAGGAGGATGGGTTAGCAATCTCCACAGGAACATTCCAGCTGGAAATATCCTATCCTGTGCTGGCATATTAGAAATTGCATGTATACAATCATTTTTTCTCAATTGAATATCATCTATCCATTAACCTGCAATTAAGTTTCTTGCAATACCTGAGGAGCAGGACATTTTAAGTATGACTAAATACAGTAATTTCTTATTTACAAGTATTAAATAAACTGAAATTACTGACTGAAGAAAGTGACATCCTCTCTTACCTAGTCTCACTGAAGCAGTGAAAAAGAACAAGAAATATTAAGTTGTCTCTTTTTTATATTTCCCAATTTTAGTGGGTTTTTTTAAATCAAAGTATTTGCAAATAACTATGACCAGGCCAACATAAAATTCAGAATTCCCAAACTTTAAAATCAATTCAACTATTTTTTTAGTAATTAAACAGATTACAGTAGAAACATCTGCTTCAACTGGACATTTTCCAGAGTATTTACAATTCAAATGTAACTGCATTGTTTAAACGAAGAAGTAGAAACAATAAAACGAAATATGAAAAAAAAACAACCGGTAATCAGAGGAGAACATGTCCAAGTCTTTACTTATGCCTGCTCAAATGAAAACCTAATTTAGCTGCAAGTATGAGGTGTTGAAATACACCTTTAGCCAATGTTTGAAATTCAAAGCTGCCAGCCTCCCTTACCAAAGGAAAAATTAAATATCCCTTCAAAAATCTTCAAAGGCAGAAAGAAATAAAATTATAAGGTGAAATGTAAGCCATTGTCATATTTCAAAAGTATTGAGTTGGCAGGTAATCCCCTTTCAGATGAGCTCCTCTGTCCCCATTACTTTTTAACTCTACATCAACTTAGCCACTGTAAGGAACAGAAGGAAGGAATTCCATCTCTCCCTGTAATTCCATTTTGTTCCTTTCTCCTGCTGTGCCACCTACACTCCGACTGCTGGCTTCTGGGCTGTGGAAGGGATCCAGACACAAAATAACCTAGCAGAATGATTCGCTTTAATCTGCAAGTTCTCAGATCCCGTGCCATCACAGACACTCTTCTGGCCTTGCCGCTGGGCCACCAACCAAAAATGTTTCTTAAAAAAAAAAAACCACAGTACTTGAAAAAAAACAACCACTTATGTCTGTGAATGTAGTAAAAAAAAAAAAAGCAGCTTTATAGATAACATTTTGCAAGTTTTCATGTTCTACTTTAACTCTGTATTTATTTGGATGGTATTTGCTCCTCCAATGAGTGCAAGAAAACAATAAACAGATATTTTTCCACACTTAAAACTTGAAGCATATATACAAAGTAAATTCTCATCCAGCATTTGATGCTCAGAAAATTCCGTCATCCTGCTTAGACACTTTACAGATCTAAACCAAGCATCTTTAAATCAAAGAAACCATTGAAACAACCAGCAATGATAGATTTAAAGACCTCCAAACAACTATTCAAGAGAAGGGGAAGAACTGTTCAGTTAAAATAAATAATCTTCAAAGGGACTTTTTTGTGCCACAACACAACAGTGACAGCCAAGAAACAATGGATATTAAACACAAAATCATTTCATAATACAATTTGTTTTTGAAGCAAAGGCTGCCAGATTCTAAACTTATAAACCATGAACCAAATCCAGATATGCATCTAAATGAGCCTCCCAGAAACGTACATGTCAAAGAAGAAATACATCAAAGCTCCATAGCTCTGGTATTCATACATTTGACAGTCTGAGGTAAGTATGATCTGTGGCTCTCACTTCAGAAACAAAGCATGAGTTGTACAAGATTTTACTGCACATGTACTGAAATGCCCACCATTAAAGAGGGAAGTTCAATAAACTCAGAGAAAAAAAATCATAAATTAAGTAGTTCATGCCTAAAAAAATTATATAAACAAATAGAGCATCACTGAGTTCTGACTGTAAATACTGCACTCATTAGCTGAAATAAGGATTAACACTGCTTTGAACCTAAAGAGTTTGTAGAGAGAAAGTATTTTGCAATATGATACAGTATTTTCAAAATCCCTACCTCTATTGAATAAAACAAGTCAGTTTGCTTGAGAAGGATTTCTCTAAAGCTGTGAGGAGGTGGAGAAGAATATAAGTGATAGTAAAAAGGAGCTGATGCTAGAATAAATTAGGAGAGTTCCTCACATCTTAGGGCATGAAGTCATTCTTACATTTTCTACTGAATTTCTCTAAATCTTCCACTGACCTTTTATCAGAATGTCAAAACCTAGTCTGGTGAACAACTGGGAGCAACACCAGTTTAACCTCAGCTCCTGCTGGCAGCTGAATCCTTAATAATTGGCACAGATTAACTTTGAGCAGCAGAGGTTGTAATGCAAAGAGAAGCTCTGACAACTACATGTGGAAGGAAAACAAATGAAAAGCACCCTGCTATTCTAAGTAATCCATTTTAGGTAATCCAACTCAAAGTTTGACAGAGCCATGGTGAGAAACCAATGTGAACTGCAATAGGTGTCTAAGCACTCACAAGCAGAACTGTTCATGTGACATACTAGTCCTCACAAATAGAAACAGACTTCACTTAAAGGTGCAGTGGTTTTTAACTGTATTTCCTTAATTGTATATTTGCTTTAATACATTTATTTTCACTTCATATTTATATTGCTTTCAGACAAACATACGACAGACTTTTTGAAATTAGGTAAACTTTTTTGTAGTCCATTCTTGGCGGCAGTTTTGTGACACTTTCCCAAAATTTGTTCTTTTCAAAAATAGCAACAACAAGCCTAAAACACAAAACCTAATTTCTGAAGGCATCTACCTAAAAAATAGCACCACTATAGGGTTACAGTAACCTACACTGATCCATTACTTTTGAGAACAACATAAGGAGACTGGTCATGTAAACACGCAAAGTTTACAAGAAAAGATTAAGTATTTTTAGCTTGCAACTGCACCAGCTTCAGCCTGGACATTCAGCTTGGACTATTCTGCATTATTCACGGCAAACATTTCTTAGAAACTTCTTTGCTGCTGCTGCCTGTGAAACCTCCCTTTGCAGGGAGCTGCTAAAACTCAATCCAACAGGCACGGCAGCACTGCTCACGTTCAGCTGGAGCAGCTGTGAATCCCTGTTTGCACAGACACAGCTCTCAGCACACAGAGCAGCATCACAGGCAGCCAGGGAAGAAACTTGGTACCAAGACAAAGGAGCAGATTCTTCCCAAACTGAAGCAGAGCTATTCAAGTCTTAAAGACTTGGCAAAAGACTAGGCAAAACTTTTACCAAGCTAAACACTAAGAAACAGAAGGAAAAGTTAAAAGGTAAGATCATCTTTCAGTTTAATTATCTTCCACTGCCTTTAATTCTGCATTAATTCAATTACAGGTATGTTTGCACATCCAAGCTGCTCAAAGCAGCACACCTGCGTGTTTTGAACAGCAGCAACTTTTTTTTGCAGCTGTACACTCTTTCCAGCATTTTCTGAGCATGCACCAATCATGACAGAACACAAGCTTTTTTTTTTCACTACTACAAAAGACAGAAAGTTACTCTTTACTCATTATGCATTGTCAACTTTTACAAAACAACTCAAACAGTCCAGCCTAGAATGGGTATTTGTAGGCAGATATGAGCATATTTCCTCTGACAGTATTAGCTCTGCCCACCGAGCACATGGACAATGTCAGACCAAAAGCAGTAATTCATGCTGAAACAGGATAAGTCAGTTTAAACATCCATTGCTTACAGCTGACTTTAGGAGCAGAAAAAGTCTACCTCGTCTCTGCCCATAATATACATCATGTCATTAACTACACAACCCAGTATCACATACAGAACATAGCAACTCAATTTATGCAGTGCTGCCAAAAAAAAAGATTATGTAAGAGATACTAATCAAAAATACTGGTGCTGAGTTTTAAGCAACTGAAACCTTCTCTAAAATCTGTTTATGAAGAGGAAAGCAGTCTTTGCACTGCATTATCAGAAGAGGCCTGGAGGTATCATGCAGACTGAACCAGCACCTCTGCTCACCTGCTGTCAATAAGAGACAGTATTGAACCTGTTGTTCTCTCTGTTCAGCTAACAGGACTCCATGGACATGACATTCCTGCTTTTCCCACATCAGGTGGGACTCTCTCAGGGATGTCTGGAGCCTTTTGTGTAACCACTCATCTGTTCAGAGGGGAAGAACGCAATACAAAGCTTAACGGAAACTACACCAAACATTAAAAAAAAAAAAAAAATTTCATATAAATATTTAGGTTGGAAAACACCTCCAGGATCATCCAGCCTGACCATTAACCTGACATCACTAAGTACACCACTGAGCCATGTCCCTGAGCATCACATGGACAACTTTCCGAACACTTCCCGAGACAGGGATCCCACCACTCCCCTGGGCAGTCTGTTCCAATGTCTGGCCAAAGCTTTCAGTGAAAAGCTTTCCTGACATCCAATCTAAACCTCCCTGAGTGCAACTTGAGGCTGTGTCCTCTTGTCCAACAGCTTTGTTACCTGAACAGCTTAGAACATAATTGCCGGTGTGTGTGAAAATGTCACAGGAGCCTTTTTGCTTATCCAACAACTAGAAGCTACAAATACAGACAGCAAAAGGAAGAAAAATGAGAGACCAAAACTAAAAGATCTTGGCAGTCATCCTTGAAAATATGGAGCTTATGATACACTGTCAGTTAAATTTCTGAAAAAAAAAACAACACTAAAGGAAATCCAAGATGTACACACAAGATTTCCATACATAGAACTAAAAGCATGCTAAGCTTCAGTATCTGCATCTTACAGATGAGAAACTGAGGAAAAGAGACTAATCAAATCACTGGATGCAGAATACTCTGCCACTGCTGCTTTTTTGCAGCATGCACCACATCATTACTTTTTAAGTATATTTTCACTGATAATTAGAAAAAAAAAATCCGTAATAGCAGTTTTCAATTACTTTAGATCTTAAGCTTTAAACCTATAAAACGCACCAACCTCACTTGCAGAAAGCAGCAAGACCTGTGGATGAGCCCAGCCCAAAAGGTGCCTCCTGGGCAGAGAAAAGCCCTGAAGCACCTGAACAAGGTAAGCAGAGACACAAAACTATGATCACAGGTGCCACCAACACGTCCCTGGGAGCAGGAGGGAAAGGAATGAGTTGGAAACAAGCAGGGAAATCCCACTGATGTTAAGGAGCAAGGCTGGAAACAGACTCAGGGCAGGAGCAGCTCCCTGGCCTGAGCTTAAATAGAGCTCCCTGGCCCAGAGGCAGAGGATGTGGCTCCAGTGCCAGGTGATGCTGGTCAGGGTAATTAAGGCCCATTAGTGTCCTTGGGGCCCTGACAGATTCTGTTAGCTTATTCCACTCCCCACAAATTAGTCAGTTTTGACAAAATTTGTTTAAACGGGTACCTTTCTGTCCACCAGGGTTTAATTAATATTGAAATAAAATGCCATTTAAATACCTGAACAAGCATTAAGCAGATGAACCATGAGGAATAGCATCGAAAAAGTGTTTTACATATTTTTCTTAGTCTTGTATCAACAATATTCCTGTTGGGCTTATTTTTAAGGAGCAAAGACACTCGACAAAAAAAAAAAAAACAACAAACTGCTGAAAGGAAGCTCAAAACGGTTCATCTTTGCAGACAGTACAGAGGCAAACAAACCCTTGCATATCTGTGAATTTGATGTATTTTTTTTGTAGATTAATAGAAACTGTAATTAAAAACGGAGTAGGAGGTTTAAGGATTAAACTCTGGCTTTTGTAAAGGGGACTGATACTTCAGAAAGCTGTTGGAGTCTTGTCAAGGTGTCAAAAAGCCGTGGACAGGGGTGTACTTACAAAAAAGGCTTTCAAAAATGCCCCTTCCCCAGGTGCTTGAAGAAACGAAGCTGCCACCAGGTGTAAGATCCAGCAGGAGGAAATACCTGGCTCAGGAACAGTGCAGTAGCACACGGTCACAGTTCTCAGCAGGGAGAAGTCACTGGTGGAGCTCTGCAAGGATTGATACTGAAATTGGAGGTATTCAATTAAGTGCTCTAACATAGCACCTGGATATGGACCATTATTAAACTATCTCAAAGAAAGATGAATAGGAAAGTAATCAAGTTTGTTGACTTAAGGCAGCTACTGAAGATAAGATGACTGAACATGAACCAAACACCTAATTAAAGAGGAAACATCACCTATAACACAGGTAATTATCTTAATCATAATTTATTGGAGATTAGGATAATATTCCAGAGAAGTTTCACCAAAGATGTTCACCTTGCTTTTACTTTCTTTTGCCATCTTTCATTTACTACTGTTGTGGGCACAACCAGTCTTATACTCTATGTGGAAAAACCACCTATAGATTCTGACTAGAAATTCACATCAGTTGGAGCATCACAAATTCCAAAGTGCCTAACCATAAAACTCAGCTAGAAACATGCATGCTGTTTTAACAAAAAAAAGAGTATTTAAAAATGAAAAAAAAAGAAGTCTCGCTTTGGGTGAGGCAGGCTCCTAATTGCAGTGAGACTCTGCTTTTGCGATACTTAGAGAACTTCAAATTCCTTGCATCATTTGGCTACTTATACAATTCATTTAGACTCAGTTTAAACTGTATATATTAGTAGAGAGGTCACATTAGAATAACAGAGACAGCTGTTTTAGCCAGTATATTTACAAAACTGCTTCTGCTGTATTATTTCGTGACAAATTCCACACTGTGAAGATTTCTGCTTCTGTAGTGCTTGAGCTCTCTGTGCTGACAACCTCTCCTGGTCTGTGAAAAGTCTGCACATTGTAAACTTTCCCACCCAAAGCAGACTTTTTGTCCTCCATTGATCACTAAGATTGGATAATAGAATCACATATTTCATTGTGTTATACCTTAAGCCTGTTGCACCAGCCTAAAGCTACTAAATTAAGGTGCAAACTACTTTTTAGGAATCATATTTAGCCAGAATCAAATGAACGTCTTGATCAGCACCAGGAACTAACGATAATGGGTCCTCAAGGCTGTCCAAACTATATTTTTCAGTTAAAAAAATTTTAAAACCCACCAAAGATACTCCCACAAATGGTGAAGTTGATAGGGATCCACTCCTCTAGCACAGTGTATTGCTTGCTGTGCAATACATCACAGCTTGCACAATAAAATCACATTTAAAATTACCTTCCTATCCGTAAAGCGGAANTTTAGGAATCATATTTAGCCAGGATCAAATGACTGTCGTGATCAGCACCAGGAACTGATAATGGATCCTCAAGGCTGTCCAAACTATATTTTTCAGTTAAAAAAATTTTAAAATCTCCAAAGATACTCCCACAAATGGTGAAGTTGATAGGGATCCACTCCTCTAGCACAGTGTATTGCTTGCTGTGCAATACATCACAGCTTGCACAATAAAATCACATTTAAAATTACCTTCCTATCCGTAAAGCGGAAACAACAGTTGTCAAAAAAAAATTATAAAAAAAATTTAAATGGTTCCATGGTTTATTAAAGGAACTCTAGGTCCATGGTCCTGATTGCTACATTAGGCAAAATAGCAGGGAACATTGGGTAGAGTTAGTAAAATGTGTGGATAAATGTGGTTTATATTGGAAGAGTCAACACGGGTTTTTTGAAGAAAAGCCTGGAAACATAATGCAGTTCTGTGAGGAACAACAGCACAAGGTTAATGATGTTCCATCTAAGGAATTTACAAAGATTTTCAAAGGCTTTTAAACAAAGCCAGAATCATTCATTATGGGGTTTGGGTTTGTTGTGTTTTAAAAGGAAATCAGGCAACCACCTGAGATAACAAGAAAGGCATAAGCCTCAGATTGTAAATCCTCACAATTCATTTCAAAACATGTTTAAAAAGGTCAATCAGGAGCAGTCAACCTGGATTTACAAAAAGCAAATCATGCTCGACCAACCTAATTTCCCCCTGTGACAAAGTGACTGTCTATGCTGATAAGGAAAGCACAGTGAATGCAATGTACATTGACTTTTGGAAAGCTTTTGAACATCTGACACTGCATTCAGATTTAAAAGCTGAGGATGCCTTCCAGTTGACAAGTAAAAACTCTGAATTAAGTGACTCGAGAGATTCATCTGGCATTACAAATAATATACACAGGCATGGAATATTCTGTCCGGTTTAAAAAATGAATTTATGACGTTAGTTAGAATGTAAAAATCATTCTGAACTTTATATATGTACTACAAAGAGGGAGAGTGTCTCAATGGCAAAAACCATACACACGACAGTAAGAAGAGCAAATAACTAGATATTAACCTGAGCATTAGAAGGCAGCACCAGAAGAGCAATCTAATTCAGGAATTAGATTAATAGTCATTATTATCTGTCTCTCTCTCCTGTCTAAAATCCTTCTTTTCACTTATTAGCCAGATCTAGTTCAGAAAGCTACATGAAATGGAGGTAATTCGGTGGGCCCCAGATTGGTGGGTTTGGTTTTTTTGTTTGATGTGTTTCCTAATTCTCCGGAGTTAAACAAGAACATGGTTGGTTGGTTCCATCTGACACTTTACAAGAACCAAGGAAGAACGATGGCTAGCAAGCCAACTACACCAAATAGCAGGCAACCTGATTACCAATCTTTAATAAAGGTTAAAAACAATACAACGGGAGAGCACACTTATCAAAACAAAGTGTTTTGACAGACCCGAAATGTGTTTTCTTTTGAGGATTTGTCTCTCGGGTGTTTTTCATTTTCATCTGGAATGAACAAAACAAAAACAACACTTTCCCATAGGACAAAATCAAATGTGAGCTTGGTTATGTCTCTAATCAGATTTTTCAGCAATGAAGAAAAAAAGACCTGATGTCTTCCATCTCCTACTTCCCCACTATCAAAACAAAGTTAGATAGGGATAAACTAATATTCCCAGAAGAGAAAATATCTGCACCACTTGCCCAGCAGTCCTGCTGAAGCTCCATTTCAAGCACTTCCATTGATCCCAGTTGTCTCTACAAACTGGTGTACTGGTGTCTGATAGCCAATTCCCCATGTCATCCTTTTCACAGCCGTTTTGCTTTGGTTTCATGTAAGTTAATTGTTTACACACAATATTGGCCTTTTCTGGTACTGAGCACAGTTCCTACTTTCATAGCTAAATAGAGTTATTCTAGGCTGTGCCAAGAAGTTACAGCACGCTATTCAGTAAAATTAGAACAAACAGGAAAATTTGTCATCACATAAAATGCAGCACTAATTCATTTTTCATGACTGAAAAAATGTAATTATAGAGCATTTCTAATATAAAAGACTTTGTTGCATAAACTTAACACACAATTTGCAAGTTCCAACTAATTAAAAAAATATTTAGGAAGTGAATGGTTTTAGAATGTTGTATGAATTAAGGATATGAGAAGAGTGGCAGAATATTCATTCATACTTATTTTTAATCAGCCAACTGGGATACCAAGATATTGTTTATGAGGGTTCTGAATACATCAAGATCAAGTGGAATTACAAAATAAATATAATTCTAAAGCCACATCAGTGAGTTAGTGAAAGCCACCAATGTGAACACCTAAAAAAGGCTCGAGTTAAGGTTCAGTTAAATTATTTCAATTGAAACATAAATATATACTGAAAAATACTCATTGCTGAAAATGTAAGAAAGAGAACAACAATAAAAATATCCTTGGAATAAGCCCTCTGAGTCTAGTTTAGAAGTCCATGGACTGCTTCCTTTATCTAAATGCCTTGGCTAGATGAGAGGGTTTTTTTTGTAATCAGGAGCCTCATAAGAAAAGGCAGAATAATTCCCAAGGGTAGGAATTTATTCCTCTCAAAGGAAAATCATATGAGCTCTTCTTTCTCCCTCATTTAAGGGATTTCAGGTCAATATCTTTCCATTGTGCACAAACCATGATGGACAGCTAACCTGTACAGAATGAAGGTATTGAACCATGAAAAAAATCACAGAAATCTCACTTTAAACTGGTTTGTAATTTTTAGGCTGCTAGCACTGATTAAAAATACCTCTACAATCAAATTTATCAAATCTACTATTATCAGATGAATTCAGCAGCAGCAGCAACATAAGCCTGGAACATTCACTTTGGTGGTCAGAAGAGCTAACCCTTACAGCAGGTAATATGGAAAATTAACATGTTTTTCCCAACACATCACAGCTGTGGACTGAATTTTCAAATGCCATTAAGAACTCCCATTATCATAACTACTAACTTCTCTTGTTGCTTCTCTCTGTACAAATGTTACCTGGGGTTTGCATTGAACTCAAACAATTCTTTTCTCTAGCAGTGATGAGTAATCACACCACGTCTTTTGGCAAGTATTAGCTTTTTCAGGAAAAAAAAAATAAAACAAATCTGGAAAATGTATGATTTTGAGAGGACTATGAAGACATTATGAAGAATTTCTCAAGTGGTTAAAAACTTAAATATTGAAAAAGCCATCTGTAATAGAGTCAGGTAACTATGGTACTTCAGAGCAACATTACTCAGCATTTACACTGCAATTATTTAAGTGTCATATCCAAGTCAACAGGAAGAGTCCAGTTTACATAGAGTATTCAGAGACAAGAGCAATTAAGTAGCAGAGGATGCAATTCAAAGGAAAATATGGAAGCTGGATGACAGAGAGCACTTCATGTTGTTCCACAGGTCTCAGAGGTTTAAGCAGCTATCTTGCGAATCTAACATCGTCAAATAAACAGGTTTAAAATTTGCCATCACTAGAAATGGAACTGTAAAATGAGGAACCTTTTTGTATTTCAAATAACCATCACAGACAGCAGAAGGGAACAGGGTATTGTGTATCCACTACCATTTAAGTGGGATGTATGGAATCCCAAAAGTGCAGTGGTTTAAAAAATCAAAAAATGGTAAAGTACAGACTCACTACCCAGACAGAAGAGTTTAAATCCATCCTGTCTCACCAAGGGAATATTAAGCTTTTTTAGCAAGTGAAGTAAGTTATTTTACTTCACATTTTTATCACAATTGGAGCACTGAGCAGCAAACACTTTATGACCTGCTGTTCTAGAGAGGGAACCCATGGAGCAGCACTCTCCAAGCCCTCTGGTTAAAGCACTTATCTGAGACAGGTGACACCTGCCAGGAGCCCCTGATGACTGAGGGGGGAGGCTGTTCTCTGATTTGGCATGAAAGAGATGATGAGATATGAAAGTGGTGGTCCTTTTTCTTGTACAATAGGAGATGTCTCGGAAGTTCATTTAGTGCACCCTGATTTTCCTTCATATCAAGACTCCTGGACAAGTAACTACAGATCATCCCTCAGATATCCTCCTTCCCTACACCAGTGTTGCTCTGAGAATCTGAGTTTCTTGCCCAGAAAGAGATGACAGCAGACTAAACCAAAAAGTATACTCATAATTTCCTGATGACTTTCATCTGGCAGGAAAGACACTTAGGGAACCCAGACAGCCAAGAATTTCTATATTATTATGTAGTGAAACATCAAAAGATGATGTCTGTAATCCTCCTTTACATTAACTTTCTGGAAGAGTAGCAGTAAAAAGGGTTTACAATGGTGACTCAGCACTCAAGACACATTACAAAGAAAAAAGACTGATTATGACAGCAAACTCTCAAGTCTCCAAAGCCAAATCGCAAGTGTAACACAGAAGATAGAGAAAAAAAAGGTGCAGATTTCTTTTCTGCTTTATGGAGATCCTCAGTGTTTTATTTTCATAACTCAATTTCCCTCTATCAAACTAGGTACTGTTACTGCACTCACAGTTCTCTTCTTCCTCATGTCAATAAAAATAAACTCAGTAATACTGGAGGAGGGAAACCAATGAAAAAACAAGCAGATACTTAAGAGACACTTATTTTATAATCTATCAAGCCAAACTACAAGGCAGCTGTCCAGCTGGGATAGTCCCCCTCCTACCCTGTCCTCTGGAAGAGATTAGCTCTTTGAGATTCTAAAATATAGGCCATTAGAAAAAATGAATGGCCATTGAAGTTACTAAAAAATAAAACTTAACACTCAATGAAGCAAGGCTATTTTTTTTTTTTTTTTGGAGTGGAGATTAGGAATACAGACTGCATGGACAGTAATATACAAAAACTCAATTCTCACTTCCCTGTAAGAACAGGAATAATTTTGTGGTCTGTTCCAGAATATACACTTTCTGTAGCTACAGCATATATTAGTTTCTTTCAGAAAATAACTTCTAAATTGTAATATAAATTGTATTACTTTGGAGAGACAGGCCAGTATCTCATTTTACACATCTGTAATATCCTGCATTTCAATACTGATTCTAAATAGAGCTGGTTATTTTCTAATAGATTTCTGGAAAACCCTAAACACTATCAAAATGTCTCAAAGGTGATTAACCTTTTATGAAATCAGAAATTTCAGGGCACATGAGCTGGGGAGGTTGCCTTCCCCTGTCGGTAACCCCTGGACATACTGCCATCACATCAGCAATTATTTATCAGCTCGTGTGAATGGGCAAGGAACAGCCTTTCTGTGCCCAAGTTTCCGTGTCTCTTTTCTCTGGAACAGGGAGCACAGAAATCTGAGAGTGCCTCTGCTCAAGAGCACATGAAAGCTCAGAGCTGGAGCCTGGTATATGAACATTTCCAGCTCCTGGCTGAAGAACTGGGAGATTTCTAGATTGTAGATAACTCTGAGTAAACGACCTTAAAAAGCTTCCAACTATTCAGCACATCATGTTTTTCCCATTTTTTTCCTGTTTTTTTTTCTGTTGCACAACTACTGTTCAATAAAGCATTGACTGCTATCTCCTCCAGGTTTGGGGGTTTGTGTGAGGTTCAGTTTTGTGTTCAGCAATTATTTATCAGCTCATGTTTAAAAGGTATTTCCCTTTTTCTTTTTTCAATTTTCGTTGGAGTTTTTAATCCTAAAAGCAAATTTGGGAAAAATATTTAATCTCAAATTGGAAAACCAAAACCTAAACAAAAAACCTTTTAAAATGCAAAACTTCAACAAAAAAAACCTTTTAAAATCAGCTATTTACAATTTTACAAATATTTCCCACGAATTAGAAACAAAGATGCCTGAAACTAGCACTGAAGGCTTCTGATAAGACACAGTTACGTGGTTTAATATCAATAACTCTTTTCATAGAAGAAAAATCTGGAGATCTTGGCCTTCTCCCCTCACCTCCCAAGATGAAGACAGGAAACTTTGTTCCCCCCTTCCCTGACTGCACTCTCTGTACTCACAGTTTGGCACCTTTCTGGACACGGACACGGAAGCCTTTCTGGCCTGGGTCGAAACACGGACAGCATGTTATCCATAAAACCTGTCTGCCTCCTAAATGACTCTCCACCATGCTCTGTCCAAAAGAGATTAATGAGACAGATTTCCCCTCTGTCTGCTGCTCTGCATGCTTGTGTTCCATGCTGAAATCATGAAGAGCTTCAGGGTAGAATTAATAAAAATTGATTAAAACAAGCTGGATCTCTATTTTTCTTCATTTGTGCCTGGAAAAATATGTTGATACATTACATTAAATTTCATTAGTAAAAGCCACAATTTAGGATGTATTAAATATCCTGATTACTGGGTTTTTTTAATCTTAATATTTTCTATTCTTATTCTAAGATGCAGATCAATTTTCCTTTTTTTCTGGAAATTCTAATAATAACTAAATGTTTTCTTAATACTCTTAGTACTGAAAGCGTAAGAAGAGACTAGTAAAGAGTCTTCCATTGGGAAGATTAAAAAAATTACTTTGCTCATTAACCGGCACAAGCATTCAATCCATCAACTGAAAAGATGAATTAATGAGTAAATATTACATACAAAGATGAAAATCCAGAATCTCAGGAAAGCGGGGAGAGAGGGAAGGAAAACTACAGTCATGCCTAAGTTCACAGAGCACAGAATTGCAGAGTTCAAGCTGAAGCAGTGGCTTATCCCTTCCACAGCAGATTTGTGAGATCAGATTTAAATCTGCTTTACTGCTTTCCCCAAGGACCCCCAATGCTCAGCAGCAGCCAGAAGGGGCAGCTGGGATTCTCAGTGCATCAGGGATTCTCAACAACTCCAGTCATCTCGGGTCTCCCGACTTTACAGCCTCCAGGACAAGTATGCTGCAGTAACAGGTATTTACAGCCTTGCTTTTTCTAACAAGGCACTTTTTTCTCCAAAGATATTTCGACTTTTATCTAGCAAAAATTATCAAGTGGCATAGGCATTCTCACTGTTCCCAGAAATAGCTCTGTTTTTCCCTTTGTTGTTTACAAATTCCTTACAGCCAAAGAGTGAAATTCAGTAAGTCAAGCTACAGTTGTGAAGCTGATCCCCATGTTAGTGAGCTCTTCAGTTATTATGCATGGGTTTGACAAACTTTATTAATTTCGATGTTTAACTTTGTAATGTCAGAAAGGGTTCAAAATTCTTCTCAGTATAAAGATATTGTGTGTACTTTTAGTGTATATATAGTGTACTTTATATTTTTATAAACACATCAACACCACTCTCATATTTAATATATCCATATTAGTTTACATGGAAGAACATCTGTCCTTTAATTCCTCAGCCCAGCACACTTTCAAATAATTCCAGCTGCACAGCACTCCAATCCTATTTTCTCCAAGCTTGATGTTAATCTTATGTCCAGGATGATGTTTGCTTTCAAGGCCCAAAATGTAAACAAATTTCTTTCCATAATGTACTCTGATACAGGGACTACCCAGAAGAAAAGTAATGGTAAATAAATTACAATGTGTATGTCATTTTAACAGTAGACACATCCAATCACTACAAACATTCAAAATAAAATAAAAAAAACAAAACAAAACAAAAAAACAAAAAAAAACCCAAAAAAACAAAAAAAAACCAAAACAAAAAAAACAACAAAAAAAATAAAAACAAAAAAAAACAACA